>OX419586.1:10403533-10865100 GCA_948473455.1 Teleiodes luculella
AAAGCAATATCTAACGATATGTTTGTCTTGCAGGAAGATGTTCGTCGGAGGACTCAGCTGGCAGACTAGTCCAGGTACGCTAGTCGGTCGCCGGCCGCTGCACCCGCTGCACCCGCGAGGATGCAGCTGCAACCGTCGGTGACGCGACCCCGCGTCTCTCTAGGCCACGCGACGATCATGTAGAATCGTGTAAAACAAAACAAAAGTCAGTTCAAGTGACGAAAGGATCAAAATCGGTACATAAACACGGGCTGAAGTTTGGCAATCAGCTGTTTTGTGGGGGGCTAAGTTTGGGCGGTAGATGGGGGCGCAAAGTGTTAGTGCGAGGGTGTGGAGGGTTGCACGTGGGGGCGCGCGCGGGGCTCGTCGTGTTCAGGATGCGATCGTAGAGGCTGCAAAGTCGTGCTCGTCAGGTGTAGCGGTCAGGTGTGCGGCGGCGGCCATGCCGGCTGCGCGCGCAGCCTCCGGCCTCTCCGCCTACGACCAAACGATTTTCGTCCTTACCGTGAATAATTTTCAGTGGAAATTCCTATCAAACTTCTTACCGGCTTTCACTCCAAACTGTAATAACAACATAACCTCAAAGTAAAGTACGTACAACTCGGTACCGGCGCGCTTCCGTCTCCTTACCTCGATTGTTCAGGTTACGATTGGCAATAAGAATATGAATGTGTATAAAATACTTGTAAATTATCTCAAATACATAAACCACCGTTCATTATTGTTTTATTCCTATAATAATCCTTCGAATAATTCGCATCTTTTTTTACAAATATTTTTTATTAGTCATATTTTATCCACTTAATTGTGTTCTAATATTTAAATCAGTAAATTTCAAAATATTTGAAATAAAGTCCCAATTAGTTTTATGGAAAAGTTTAGATGGAAAGTTTCAGCGAGCCTTCAGTAGCGCTGTATCAAAGCATTGGAGCATAAATATTAACTTTAACGATCTCGTGGACGCGTAATGGAGGCCATCAATTTTATTGTGCGTTCAAATTAATTGCGCGAGTGCGTCGGAAAAGGCCGGACCTTTGCGCATATGACGCAGAGAGTGCGCAAGTAGCTCGGTATTGGGTCGGGCGCCCACGCCGCACTTTGATCCCTATATCTATGCCAACTTTGTTCTCCTGAGGATATCTAGGCCGGTACAGCGGTGCATCGGCGATGTGCTTGAGATATTATCGGATTGATCGATCACGACCTCGCTGAGAAATATCGAAATAGCGTTTGATCCGGCCCATCCGGTGGCTCTACGCTACGTTTGCGCGCTACAAACTTTGTTGTTTTATCGGTTAATTAGAAACGTGGAATATTACTTCTCTCGTATCGTGAGCCCTCACATGTCGTTGAAGATATATTTAGAAGATACTAGTAGGGAAGTTTTTTATTCTATTTATGACGTCGATGTTACTTATACTTACATTTAAATTCAAACTCAGGTTGATGACCAGAAATAAAAAGTATTATTCATAGCATTAGCCTTAGGCATGCTATGTTTGTCGAAGATGTTTGCACCTTGCCGGAGCCATGGCGATAAGATATATATTTTGAAATTGTGGTGTCACAAGGTAGTACACGCTTCCTTATCTTCTGATACGCGCAAGCGCCGTTCAACATAATCTAAGAATCACTAATATTATATCTCACTCGTCAAATATTGAGCTGTCCTCAGTTCTAAAAAAAATCAATCACATTTTGAGATAAGATTAACAAATTTACCATTCTTATTTTCTGGTTAAGGATTCGTGATAAGACTATACACAAAAATAATATTTTGCCACCCTACATTTTAACACACGTTTAGAAATGACCTTTGTGTAACAATAGAACAATTTTTGTAGAGATATCGTAATACAAAATGTTTAATATTAAAAGTAACTGATATCTTCGATAAACTAAAATAGATATCAATATTTTATATTTTTCATAAATACATGAGCTAAACTTGTAGGTTTTTAGTCCATATTAGAACTGTTTTCCTACTTAACCTAAGAAGACGATATCACCTATGCTAAAAAACATGTCTAAGTAAGAAAATATTATGTAGATGTGATGTCATGTGTTAGTGCAAAAAATGTAGAGTTAAAAATGTATCGGTCGGTTATTTAGTTAGTCCCCAAATATCTTGTGAACGGACGGAAATGTAATATTTTATTCAGTTAAGTATTGATCCAATATTTTTGCAGTTTAGTTACAATATGCTGACAATACGGTTCTTCTTGCTAAACATTTTTTTCTTCATTGCTTACTACTGAGTCCTGAATAAGACTAGGTCACTCGAGCTAGTAAATTACTTACCTACCAGCATAAGGTTTAATATTTCTGTATTGCAACAGATATCCGTTTCGCCACGAGTAGGCACACAAAAGATCTCTACGACCCTGTTCTCAATGCTGCTCAACTAAGTCTCTGACTGTATATTTCTGACATTTGGTCGATATTCGTTGCTCTTTGTTTAAAATAGCTTCGAACTAGCAGCTAAGGTAGGCCGTATTGAACATCTACTTAGTTTCTGTTGTCAAAGAGCAAGTTATTCGCGCATACATTGAATAGGGCTTATTATCTGGCGCAGTCTCGCGCCTGACCTGACATATCATTGACACACTGGTTCTAAGATTTACACAAACTTCAAGAGATAAACATTGAACAAAATTCACACTGAATGCGATTTGAATACACACAGATAAGAACGTTTGTAATATACCTAATTACTATTAATTAGTTAAATTACAAACTTTCTTATCCATTTGTATTCAAATCGCATTCAGTATGCATTTAGTTTAACATATATCTCTATAGATATTCTACATACTAAGTGTATAATTAATAGTACCTAGGTAGGTACTATTAATAGGTAGGTATTAGGTAATCATATTAATCAATCACACGTGGTCTTTGAATCTGTAGGTACCTACAATAATCTATATTTCACCGGGCGTATAGTCTCCACTACCCGTATTAGGTTTGCTACCTCCAACATACACGTAAACGTAGGTAGGTAGTTGCATTTGACAAAGTATAGAGACAGGTATGGCATAGCGCAGGTATGGCGTTGAATAGAAGAATCGATTTCCTCTAAAGCGAGTTGAAAACCGCTGATGGTCGCGTCCGCTGCGGCCAAACAATGCAGATGCAAACGGGATCGCCGTTGAACTCGTTACGGTTATTACGACGATTGTTTGTCAGACCAACTCGTGCGCACACTTGCCTCGTCCACTTTTACTCAACCGTTTCGTTACACAATTCCCTCCGACTCATTTGTATATTCCGCTAGCCAATCGCTTTGCACTTATCCTGAGAAAATTTTACTGCTTCTTTACAAAGACTTGAGAGAAACAAGTGAAAATCAGTTTGCAAGCTTTAAATCTTTTCCGAGAAAATCCTCCAGACTCAGAACACTCTTAAAAGCTAGATAAGCGAACAGAGTGCAAGGTGTCTAGCTTAAGGAAGGGAGGGTTACAAGTACCTCACACCCTCGTTTCCCCATACCCATCTGTCAACGAAATTGAATCCGATCGATATTTGTGCCAACAAACTTTAAGAAGCAATTTATGTTCATTACAAAATTTGAGTACGTTATTTTTTATTACTTTTCAGAAACTCAAATTTCTGCGTCAATATAATTTTGAACAAAGATTAAAATGAATATAAGTAGTTTAAAATTTAATTAATGCGCGTTGTCTTTATCGGAAGAAGTCGAGATCCTGAACGGTATTCAGCAAAGCGATCCAAATTATCATTGAATTTCCTGAAAACAAAAGCTCGCTAGCGTCTTTCAGGTTCTGAAAGGGTCACAACTCTGTTCCTTCGTTGGCTACAACGAATTCACCTTCGCCTTCATCTATTATTAATCCAGAGATTTTGCATACGTTGAATTATGCATAAGCAAGTCTGATGCAGAACGAACGGATTGTCCTTATTTAATTTCCACTTTGAGTGAGGTTCGCTGATGAAGTAGACGCAAACTTGCCGTCAATCAGATCGCTACTAAGTTGGAATTGCCAGCATTATAACCTCCTCAAGTTTCCAAAGCACTGGTTAAAGTCTACAGGACAGCAATTATTGGGAAAGCATCTCATTGCATCACGGTGCACGGGATATTTTACACTTCGACCGCTGAGAATGAGCTATTGACGTACCTAAATAGTTTTACTGCCGTTCATAAGTATTTCGAATCGTGTTGCTTGTTGCTCGGCTATGCCCGAACGGTTACTCCGAAAACCTAGAAATCTGCTTAACCGTTCTAAATAACCGAGACGGTGTCATTAGCGTACACCATCGGAGACGTGTAGACGCAGTTCGGTCGTGGACAGATATTTCCTGTAATAATAGGAGAAGCACTGCGATTTGGTAGCCGCAGCTGGGTTTGACAAGCTGCCAGAAAAACAGTCGTTGTTGATCGACCCCGCTGGGCCGTGTCATTGTGCCTGCTGGATGCCTATGTCTGTACGAAGAGAGCTCTCAAGGAAAATAACATCAAGCAATTCCGTGAAGCGTACAAACATTACGCATAACATAAAACCAAAAGGATAGTTTAGAAAGTACCTACTGTGCTAAAATCATAATTATGTGTCAATGTTTTACTTGTTTGCCTTGTTTATTACGATTGAATTTGCTAGAACAATAAAATGTTTTTGGAAATGGAAGTTTTCTCTAAACAAGAAGTACTGGCTAAGCTAAGCATTGACAGACGCAGGTGTATGTCAAATAGAAACTTCAAAGAGCATTTGCTGCAGTTAGTTGTGGCCGCATTTCCATGCGGTTATTCTACTAACGACTGATCTGACGGGGAAAAGATTTAGCAAGTGTTCAAAAGAGTAGTGAAGAGTCGACCGCATTACCGCAAATCATGGTATAATCCCCTTACAAAGCGTTGGTCGTACGCGAGCAAACAGCACTTTGGAAACCAGGGGCCGGATACACGTTTCGTTTTGTCAGTTATTTCAGCTGGCCGCAAATAGACGTATATGCGCGTGCGAACTAAAGAAGTGTTCCACATAAATCAAGGCAGAAAAAAACAATAAATCATTGAATAGAGCTCAGCTTTTAGTGAGTAATAAACGACAGGATAGCGGTCTGTGTTGTTTGTTTTTAGTTTAATCGTAGTCGTGTGCAGTTTAAGTCAATTTAGGTTAGTACCTATAATGTTTTATATTAGAAACACAAAACATTTATAATAAAAATAAACAAACCTGTCACAGCTTGCAAGAAGCGTTTCATTGCGCTCTATATATTTTTTCGTTTCCTGTAATAGAAAGCGTCTGCGCGGGCGCAGCTTCAGATACGCCTCACTGCTTTCGCTGCCATTCACAACTAGCTAGCTTCCAGAACCATACGCGGCTCATTAGGAATAGGAGGAAAAACAAATTTAGTATGAATTTCTGCTACTTACATATTTTCGGGATTTTACGATCCATTTCATTTTTATGTTCAGCACTTTACAACCATTCATATTTATTGTAATCCTGTTTTTTCCCATCCTACACATTGAAATGATGCTCTTGCGTGTTGATTGTCATTTCGAAATCTCCGTTGACTAAATAACATCACGACAAAGTTTGTTAATTGGTTCTAATTTAAGTGGAACTACTAGAGTCGTAAAAGTTTTATCTCTGTACTAAGTAAGATACAATTATCAGTTATTGTATCGTAGTGTGTTTGTTGACAAAAGGGAATGTAAAGTTTACAATAACAAAATCATTTATTCCCGTAGCGGACTGCGTGATATTTCGACGATTCTAATTTCTGTGAATAGTGCAGGCCAGCATGGAATTCTTGTTTGTAGTACGATACGAACTAGGAATATTTCTCTGTGGCTTGCATAACTCGTGCAATCCGTGCATTCGACGCACATCTGGGAACGTTCGGCTTAGACGACACACGCCGCTGCCTTGTTATCATTACTCATATGTCGCGCACACGACTTCATGCTGCCGACCCACTGTCGCCTTTTATGAAACGTCACATTTCTACCTTACACTCGCAAATTGTCAACTCTAAAATCCTTACTTTAGAGTGTAATTTGTATTTGGATTCGTTTGCCGTTATGGTGTCACGAAACCGGTTGCGGTTGAGAGTAGCGCATCTTCAGACGTCATGCTAATTGACGCCGGCGTGAAGTGAGGCTAAAAGCGAGGATTTTTAAAATTTTGTCGCACTTGCTTCGCACTTTGACGTTTGATTCTGACAGAAACTTACCGGATTTCGGCAACGTTGAATTTGAAATTGACATGTAGGTATTTCGCTGAAAATTAATTTGTAAAGGTCGTCGTAATTGACTACCGTCGTATCATGGATTTCCGTTGCGTCTGACATGAATAGATGTGTGTACAAGTAATGTCTTGCTGTTATACTTACATTACAAGTATAACTAGTATACTACTGCGTAGGTATTTGTTACCTATCAATTGTCGTAAAGCGATAACACAGATGGCAGTGATAAGCTACCTGCTTTAAGTACTACGCTGAATCAGAATTACCTGTGCCTCCTTGTAATGAGAACTGAGATCGTTTATCGAATGCTTTCTGATAAACACTTCATAAGTGACGCAGCTTCTGAGTGTAGGTAGGTAGAGCATTAGATCTCCATTTATCTTAATTTGTCCAGCATTGGGACTGCTTAGGATATCCATTTAATGTCAAAAATAATTTCTTTCGCATAAAGATTTCGCAATAAGCACTTCGGTCTTCATCTAATTGAATTTCCAAAAAGTAAGAAAGTAATAAAACACATCACGCTTTAGGACTATTTAGGAGGAGCTGGTAGGTGTCTAAATAAGGTATCTTATTCGATGAAAATAGGTATTTCAGAATTTATGAAATACAGTAGAAATAAAATAAAGTAAAAATTCTACAACTTCTTATTAAGTAAACTTTAATTTAATAATATAGAATTAATTAAAATGTCTCTTGGCTGAAGAAAAGAAATTAACTGTCGACTTTTCCGTAATAAATATTTATTTCTGTGGCAAAACAATTATTTAAGCCTTTCCTGTGAACCTTTTTGGTGTTTGAGAAAAGGAAAGAGGGCTGCTTTATAATGTCTCTATTAGATCTTGCGGCTACAAGCGACAAGTCTTGATATTTGCTGTGAAGAACGTTAATTTGAGAAGCTTATTCAGTGTTTGTCCCATTAGACTGGAAAATAAGGTATATTTGAAGTACGTCAGTCGGTAAATTCTAACAATCCCATTCTTAATACGACTCACAAAAAATTTAAAGAACTTTTGTTAACTTCTCAACTTTTTGGAAAAGGTATAATATATTTTGCCGTGTCACATACCTAACTCCGTCTTAAAAAGATATCTACCGCAGAATACACATCATTCTCGCTCATTCACACCTTGATGAGATGTAAAGTCTGAGTTTGCTGTCGACTCAAAAAGAAGAAGAAAGTAAAAATGTCTCCTTTTTTATCGCACGTTCATGAGTCGCTGCGGACCCATAAATAAATATAAAAAAATAGTAATAAACTGTCAAGTAATCCTTAGCTGTTAACACTAATCCCGATTAAGGAGCTAGAGACGGGGAATATCTTGATAAGCTTCTGCTACAGAAAAGACCAGAACATACTAAAAATGTAGAGCTTACATGGCTGCGAATAAGGTCCTCATTCTTCTTCTTTATCAGCCCATATCAACCCACTGCTGGGAATAGAGAATGAGGTAGAAATGTTTGCTAAAAGAAGAAGAGAAATAACTAACTAAACCCATTACTTAATAGGAAAGATTTTAGATTCATTCATATTATATGATCCTAGTTGTGCTGAAGGCACTATAACAAAAGAGAGAGCAAATCTAAGAAATACAAGCCTTGTTTTATTTAGCTATAGTTTTGCAAACAAGGAATGCTAAGCGAAATTTTATTGACTTCTCAACTGACTTACATAGAGATGCGAGGATAAAAATGTAGATTATGAGTTGGCGCGGAGACGTCCTTTCCAAGCGCAATAAGCTCTGTATTCTCAATCTCTTTTACTGGCATGTAGTAAAACTGGCTCGAAAAAAGATTGCGTACATGTTATAGAGGGATTTGGTGCGATTATTGCCATATAAACTCCATTTGTTTCTTCGTCTAAAAACGAGTCGTAAGTACGATTTGTTTGAGATGGGAGACCAGATGGTCAGCGGACAGTCGGACAGATAACTTATTTATGAATTTGTTACAGTGTCCTGGCCTTGTCTATGATAAAGATAGCCGATGTTTTCTTTCTTACAAATACATTACATTTAGATATTTATTTTTAACTTCAACTATTTGGGACAGTGGTAACAAGACTTAAGTAAATGTTTGTGTATTTTGTTCAATTAGAACTTGATGATCGGGTATAGTAACCTAATCAGCAGTTAGGTACCGCTGCTACAATTAGGAATGCGTCCATACGTGTCGTGTATCATTTAATTACACTATTATTGAGTTCCATGCGGGCGAAAGTAATTATCCTGCATGCCAAAGAGCTCTCCTTACTGTGTGACACGTATGTTTACTTACTGTGGTCTCGACATGCTGAAATTTTATTAAAATAGCAATATGCTTAGTCATACTTAAAAGCTTCTTGAGTACCTGTTACGAGTAGGTAGGGTTTAAGTGACCGTAAAAAAACTGAAAAGGCATACTCAGCCAACGCTTTTGAGTCACTTTCCCTGATTTTACGAAAAAATAAAATACATCCTTATACAATATGATAATTTTAATCAGGCAGTTTGTATGGGGAAGTCCAATTTTTCTTTAGTTTCTGGGTAAAGCTTCTAGTACGCTTTTTCAGTTTTTTATAAGTCGCCACTGACTTTTATACGATTTTAGCTTGTTGGTATCGTCTGAGCATCTCTGGAACTAACACACTTGATAAAGGTTCTTAAAGAGTTCTTTCTAACTCATGGTAATCGATAATATTTAAGTAGGATTATCTTCGATATCTGTGTTACTTTGTCTGATGATTCTTGACATTACTATGTCGTTATTACTTACGTTTCAACAAAGGAAATATTACTACAAATCGCCCTAAATTTTACTTGGAAAATGAAATGTTTCTTGTAGTTTCTTCTGACATGAACATTTCTTTCACTTTTCGTTGTTCGAATAGTTTTGTTTACTTATTCTGTCTGATAAAAAAAATGTCGCCAAACCGCGGTCGACCTAAAAAGCTTGTTATAATATAAGTATGATGCAGATTGTGGCCATCTACGTAATGTCTGAAAGAAACGGCCTAGGGGAGGCGCTATGGATTTTTATGCAATGCTTTTATTGAATTAAGTGAAAGTTCCTGGCCGTCGTCCAACCTATCTCGATGTCACGATAAAATCGTGAAGGCAGTTAAATAAACAAGTCTACTCTCTATACATGATATACAGTATCCACTTGTCAAATTTGAAGTGATTTGAGGTGTGAGCAAGTGCTAAATTGGAGATCAGCATTGGTATTGTAACGTACAGTAGCCAGCATATACGGCTGGACACTTTAACCTTGAGAGCTACGTTAATCCGCTGCAGTAAGGGTGAATTTCGTATTGCATGTGTCTAGCCACATGTGCTAGCCTGTACTGCACCTACTCTGCACGTGTTGTGCAGAAGAACACTAAGTTAAATCTAAGTCAAAAGCCATGAAGTCAATAACAGTTCATAAACATATCGCTGTTTTTTTTATTGTAAAGCTTTTCAGGCCACGTGTCAATTATCTTCACGTGAAACCGCGAAATGGAATACTAAAATAACAAGTTCCGTTCAACAACAATAGCAATTCGCAAATCTCAAAATATTTAAATAGCTAACGATAAACAGGTCAAGACAATTTTCCTTTCTGACAGCCTATTTTTTAGTTAGTTTTTTCAATAAATAGTTTAAAATTTTCCATAATCCATGTAGTATTTATTTCGACCACAAAGCAACTGCCTACAAGTATTACGAGTACGAACTCTATTTTCGTTCATTGGTTCTTCTCTGGTTTACTAATTTAGAATTCCTTTAGACAAGTTTGGAATAAGTTTTAAAATAGATAAACGATCTATGGAAAAAAACACGCGTACGAGTATTTCACCTTTAACCTGCACTTAAATGTATACCTACGCAATAATATACGCACAGTAGGTATTTTAATGATATTTTAATCTCTTGGGTAATACTTACTTGCAATCTTGATAAAACAAAACACTATAAACTTGGAAATCTTAAAATTTGTGTTGCATGAAGTGTTAATAGTCGTTACAATCTCACCCAAGTCAATACCAGTAGTGAGTGAAATATATACCTACATGATTTAATCACATACCTATCCTACTCTCGTGCAATTCTATTGTAATCTTACTAATAAACCCTTCTTTGGTAAAAATTAATACAAATAAGAGTGGCGATTTTATGATCTTTTTTATTAAATGAATCGTCAATGATAACATACAGATATTCATGTCTCGTCATCTCAGTCATGAATTATGATGAAATAGCTGACGATAGATAATTACCTAACCTACGTACAAATATTAATATGATATTAGATATAGGTGTACAGTAAAAACCACGAAAAAAAAAGAACTTAGTCAATATTAAATTCTGTTAAAATTCGGCAACAATAAAAAGTTTAAAGTGCGGTGAAGATTGATGCGTAGATTTTGCGAAAAATGTACGGCAATTAGAAAAAAAAAGAAATATTTAGCATTGTCGAGCGCAGTCAGAAAAAGCCTTTTAGAGGTTAAAAATCGACGATTTTGATGTCCATAATAAAGTCTTGAAAAAAGAATGATCGATATTCAAGAAATGAGTTCTGCTCTAGACTGATTGAGTAAAGATAAATGGACATTGCATATATGACTAGAGTACATCGAGTGAGTATAGCCGAGACCTTTGCGCCAGCGCACGACGCACCACCGGGCCGTGATACCCGCTCTAATCCACTTAGGAACAGATCGACCCAGTGTCACGCCATTGAACTACGGCACGTAACTGCTATTTATCATCTAATGATTTATCATTGAACTGTTTTATCCCTGCTAGTACCTACCTATAGTATCTATGGTATGAATGCTTTTCAGTCTGAAATGTGGCGAATCTTTTGTTTAAATGAGCAGTATCGCTAAAAATTAAATGATTTTATTTAGCGTTATTTATTTTTTGTAAATTATTTTCATTGCACTAAAATACCAGGGATTTATATGATTTCTATTTCGTAATAACGTGTTCATAAATATACGTCTAATGGTTATGTTATGAATTGTAAGAGGTAAAGGGCCCAGAATGAATTGCAGAGCGACAAAGTAAAAAAAAAACATAACTATAACCTAGTAACTATTACCAGTGAACCAAGCTATTGATTTACGCAGCCATAAACTTAACACGCGACATCGCCTCGAAACAAATTATTATAGCGGTATAAGAGGAAGACACTTCAAATCACATAATCGCTTTCAAAGAAGTTATTACTTACATTATTCGCTAGAAATAGCGACAGCTAATGACTACATTGTTATCTTTCTGATCTTTTTGCTCCGTTGGCACATGCATGCGGATACATGCGGGGATAAAATAAACAAAAACTTGAGTCCATTCACTCTGCGCTGACATTTGTGCAGCGCCGTGTCGCGCCGATCCTTGCCAATTTTCTGCGATTTGCTGCTAGGCACTTTTGCATTGGCAACTTTCTGGATGCTTATATGCCGACCTGCGCCAGTTCTTGCATGCAACTTGTCTGCAGAATTTCGTTGAAAAGTTTCCGTGACTTGCATCTAACAAACAATACCTGTATTATGCGCTATCTGTAGTTTTAATAATATTTGTCATGGGATACCTACTATGTACTACAAAATTTGTACCTCGGCGTAAGGAGAAAAATGTGCAAAAGTATGGCTCAAACCTTTACCTTTTTTTATTTGACCTATATACTTGTGTCGAAAAAGTACGACGAATCAAGCTTCACTTGCGACTTGCGGGGGAGTGGATGACTCTACGTGGCTCTACCCCAAAGTAGTCATGTCCAACGCGTCTAGGGGTGGCTTAAGGAAGCCTCTAGGCCTAGCGCGATGATACGGAAAAACATCGTGAAGGAGACGACACCAGAGGGGCTCCGTCTCTGATTATTAGTTTTGATTTTGATTTTGGGCGCGCCCCCGCCAGTGGGTACGGGCTTTATTATCTGAAGGGTAATTGTTACCTTAAGGGACAAAGAGTTCACAACAAATAGTAAAATAATAAAAACGTTTTAATACCCATTAACAATGCCGTAAATATTTTTTTATAAATCGAGGTCATAAATTAAACTTCTGATAATTCTCTGTCTGCAGCTCAAAGAAAAATCACATTACGTTTTTCAATACCTACAGTAGTGGGACGGAGAGCGTGGGTGTTTTTCGTTTTTGAGCAGTCTTTAATCGAACGTGAAAAGCGAACGAAGAAATAGGTAAAATAAGAAAACGGGAGAAAGTATAATACGAATGACGAAATGTTCATTTATGGGATGGGCTAATAGGTAGGTGATGTTATTATTGTATCTCATTTAGATTTTGTACGATCGTGTCACATTCTATATACTTAAATAGCAGCACGAAAATTATTAATTATTAGCTATAAAGCATACCATCAATCATATACAAAAAATAAATTAAACGCAATAAACATCTACTGGAATGAGCTAGGACAATATTTCAAGGCAACTCAAAGCTAAAATAATATTTAGTTGTGTTGTGCATCTATAATTAAAGTGTGAAGAGACACGAAGTGGTTCAAAAATAGCCCGTTTGTATGACACCGTAAATCTTAGCAACGACGAAAGTTCGGCACTAAATCATCGAGTTCAGAGCTCAGACTTAATGGTACATTGAATTTTATTGCACTCTCATAATAAAATTATGTCATAAACAGCAATTAACAACAAACGTTTATGATGGAGCGCGGCTGGCGGCCGGTGAGGCTCTGCTCACCCCGCTACGGTCTTATTCTGGACGGGAAGTCATTACCGCGCGACTCGCTTTTGTTCGTTTCTTTTTAAAGAAAACTGAATCGCTCGTTGATTGAAACAATCGTGACGACCGCAATATTATCTGAAGCGTAAGTAATAGTTTACTTAATGAAAATAACGTTTTGTTTACCAGTCTATTGTTCAAGGTACTGCCACAAACTCAAACATTGCAGCTCAATTGTTAATGTTCCGATGACATAACCATTTCGTTAAGCTTATTAATTGCCCGCGATATATTGGACGCGATCAGGTAAACATGAGCAAACATTGGGGCGTGTTTAGCGTTAACTTAATTTAACGCAAGTACAATGCGCTATCCTCGCGTAATCGCTAAAATCGGTAATGCGCGGCGTATAAAGGATCGTGTTCAGTGACAAACATGTTGCACACCTTGTTTATACTGGCTTTAGCCAAAACATTGTATAATTTTTCTATAGGTGCATATAAAATGTGTTTGATGAGATCTTTTTTAACTTTAATATCAAGGTTCTTGCTGAAAGGGATTAAGCGATTAGTTTAGTGTATGGAAATTTCATCCATGTTAGTCTTCGAGTCATCGAACGAACAACGAAATTTAATCGTATTCTGCTCCCACAATGCAGCTGACTGGGCATTAAGATGAGCCTGAATATTGATAAACATTACATAATTTATGTAAAAAATGACTGAAACCCCATCGTGTAAACGGTTCATAGGACCTAGTTTCCAATGAATGGGTCAGTAATCATCTGCATTGTGGCCATTATCTCAATTGGCGAGTGGTCAATGAGCGCCGACCTCCGCCGCCGGACGCCGCGCCCGCGCCGACTACATTGCGTTTGTTTGCTTCACAATGCGCTTTTCAATATACTTCGATTCAATCTGCAAATCTCCTATCGCGTATAGTGTTCACCGCGTGCTTCGGGCGCTCCTGGCTTAGAACTGTTCCCTTTCTTGTGCCATACCAGACTTTTTTTTTCAACTTTCCGGTTCTGTACAGTAGCCAGCACATGCGGTTGTACATTGAGAGCGACTGTATTCCGTTGCGGTAGGGGTGAATTTCGTAGTGCGAATGTCCATCCCCACGTGCTGGCTTCTGTGCCAAATGACGTAACCCAGGAATTCTACCGTCTTCTTTTTTACTGACTTAACGCTTTGTAGCAAAGTTGACGTATCAAGCTTCATACTACCGGTCGTCTGTCAACTGTCTTTCAGGTAAGAGGCCTCCCTCAGTCCAGCTATCGACTACTAAAGCGATTATCACACGGTGTAGCTTTTAGCAGCGACATGAAGGCCTTACTACGATTTTTTTCGAATTCCGCCTAATCCTTTCAGACGCATACCGCGTACGACAGGCAACGCAGAGAGATAACTTGCCTTTGTCTATTTTAATTTTATACTCTTTGGGCCTAAAGGATATTGAGGCATATCGTTTATTGCTCCTTTCTGTCGATTTACTTCGTTGGACAGCGGCTACAATTAATAATAATAATAATAATAATAATTATTTTTTATTTAAAAACCAATTGTACAAATTATAATCTAGACAAAGAATAAAAATTAGTGCAAAATAATTTACGTGCCCAAGCTAGGGTAGATCCCTGTGTTATGGGCAAATAGAAGGACTTAATCTAACATAGCAAAATAATAATTTGTGAAAAACATCTTAGTTGTAAAAATTCAAAATCAAATACTTTAAGTAATACAATAAAATTATCTAATACAAATTTTATTTCAGTAAGTAAGTATATAATATAGTAACTTCTCTGTGATAATATAGTAATTAACATAGTAGTCATGGTATTATAATGCTTCAGGCCGCGTTGCCGTTAACGCTTTTGTTTCCTACATTGTCGAGTGTTACACTGTAAAGTGGCATAAATTACTGTATTTATATTTGCGTCCTAATCACCTCATAATTTGAACACAAACACGCGTATTCTATTCAAACTTGTTTTAATAGCCTCCCCGGGTTGACGGACATCTATAAAATAAAATAAATTTGTATTTCATACGACTTAGAGTCGTTTCAGTTCAAATAAGCATCGATGCAACTAAAAGTTAAAATTATATTACAAACACTAATACAAATTGAAACATTTATATTACGACAGTAATTGTGAAATGTAATGCTTGTTTAATAATTGCAACAAAGTCGGAAATGTCATAGGACAGGGACAGTCGGAACGTATGGCTCGCAGATTTGATCTTTGTTATTATGCACCCGATGTCAGTGGGACGGCACTCTAATAAATTATACAAATGCACTGCAGCGATGATTTTCGTCTAATATCTCTCGTGTTATCTAAATAAAACATTATTAATATTATCTTATGTACAAGTAGGATTCAGCATTCGTTGATATAATAAATTGATTTAAATCGCAAAGTAAAATCTTGACGCTGCTCCGTAGAGGTAGAGTATGTGTGTTAGTTGTTTTATCTCAAAACTAAAATTATCTTGTCTACAAATGACGATGATAAAGTTGTGATTTTTATCATGTTAACGTAAGAATGTTCCGATTGTGCATCATTCTGTCAATTTACGCCTTGATTATTGTCACTGAAATACTTTGTTTGTTGTTTGTGTTCTCATTATTATCATTATAACAGCGATAACAATATAGTGATACATTAATATAAAAATATCATCTTTTGCAGGTTGTTGTTCGAAACGATATTCAAGCAACTACTTAGTTTTACCTAGAAAATGGTAATATTCAAATTAATGCCTTCAAATTAGCTTCTATTACCTACCATTACTGTTGATCGTAGATGTAATTGAATACTTCTATTCACCTTCACTATTGTCTCAGTCTATTGCCGTATATTACGAACGATCGTCCAATAGTTACCAATCGCTACAATTGTGTGTTTAGAACATGTATATCATAGATTTGTACTTTAGTTACTAGAATACGTATAGAGCCGACTAGCGGCTTTTAGATATTTTGTTCCAATTTGCAGTTAAAGTAAATACCTAGTAGACATTTCAGCAGTTTCCCGGAAGAACACCAGTTTATAGAATCACTCTTAATAGTAACATGTTGATCCTGAAATTCCCTGACTTCACTAAGTTGCAAATAAAGATAAGCATGTTAGACCTAAGACACGTCCAGAGCAATTTTCACGGAGTATACTGAGATAATCATGCCCTATATTATAAGCCAATCACTTAAATATGAATAACTTACACGTTAGATTCACGGAAAAATATTTTTCCCAGGGTTACGCAAGCGGTAATTGTGGTGGAGCACCTTAGTTGCCATCCTCCGAAGTTTGGTAAGTGAGGCACTCCATTTATACACTGCCCGACGTGATTCCGGAGAGAAATATTTTGTAGATTGTACCGCTCGTGGCTTTAACACGTTAATGACACGAGAATACATTGCGGAACATCACGCATAAATAGATCTTTCCCGGGACACGGGAACATTCACACCGTAGCCTAGTCGCTTGACCATAGCTTATAGTTGATAGTTTACAGTCTAACGGTCGATGTCACGCTATGCATGATTACGATAAGAGCACGATTCTTTTATTCTATTGTTGTGATGTAACTGTGTATTTAGTGTTGCACAATTTCATATATACCTATCTTTTTTTAATGTCACAGTTTTCTTTATATAGATGTGCCTGCGTTTAGATTTACCCTTAATGAATTGATGATTTCAATGTTTTTATTATAGGTGATATTAAAAGGATGTGTTACCGTCGGTAAGCGTATGTTTAAAAAAATTGGTGGGATATTATTTCTCGTAAATAAATTAATCGTCTGAAAACGTATTTTGTTTTTAATGAAATTTAGGCTACAAAGAATTTGGCTGGCTGCAATGAGAGTAATGAAGAATTTATTTATAGATCATAATAGTAGAAGAGTAGGTTACGGAAAACACGTCTTGTGGCAATGATTGACATGTCGTTGACAAACATTATGTCAGTCAACATTTCCGATAATTTTAAACTAGAATAATAAAAACATCTTGCCGTTAGAAAAACCACCTTTGTTTTCGTCTTCTGATTTTCCAGAGGAAGTATGCTCTAGCCATACTTGATAAATCAAATACAAATTTTCACTGTATAATTTAGCCCTTTTTACTCCAGCCAGCTCTTAGACTAGAGGCTTACCAGTGGAAGCTGAGCTCGAGCCAACTGAGCCGTGTAATAGAAGTCTGTATTAGGGCCGCCGCCGCCATCTTCGGCCTCCGCGTATGCATATACGAATATTTGAACATGACGGATAAATTCGATTTCGGAATCCTTTTCGTATTCCACGTGAGCCTCTCATTTAAATTTGTATAAGGCGTTCTATTTGTTCTATTTTATGACGTTACTTTTCAGATGTAGTTGCCTATTATTAAAAATGTTTTTATTTTCAATGGTGGTTAGATAAAACCTACGCTATGAAAATTTGCAATGTCTTTTGCCCCTTTTGTCCTACAAACACTTATGTATTTGTAGGTACATGATAGGTTTACCATGTTACCACAAAAACGTAAAGCATGCATTGAGCACCTGTTTAGACAGATTTTTGCTGAGATTTGTAAGACAAGATTTTTCACTTTGAACGCGTGAATAACGTGTGTTTAATTTAATTGTTTAATCTCTATTATTTATTAATAATTATTATCTAGAGCAGTATTTTTCAGTGTGAAAAATAAACACTACTTTGTCCACTCTAGAGTCTAGTTGAAGAGGCTAGATCATTTATACGTTGTTCTAACTTGCTATCTACAGTAAATAAAAGTAACAGTGATTATTAAGATGTCGTAAAATTACCGATTATAAAGACAGAAAAATAATTGACTCAAAGTGGGCGATAGACTAAGTAAGGTTGAAAGCCTCTGTTATAGAAAGATCTATGTACCTATTTGTTACAATGTTGCAGATAGATAATACACCATTAATTGAAGTGTCGATTACTTCTCTACACGATGACGACTGCCGGTCATTGCTCTCGCAGTACTAATTTACCGACATAAGTAGGACCCAAACAAAGCAATGTAGATTAAATTAGGTGCTACACGAAGAGACGGTAATCAGCCACCGAAGCTCTTAATAGTATTATTAGATATCTCTACAACTCAATCTAATATTATTTGGTCGAAAAATAATTGTAATGAAACTGCTTGTAAACTGCGTCATAAAGCAAAAGAGAGCATCGGATTTTTTTTTCAAAATTAGTTAAACACACCGTTTTACTTAGAACAGTTTTCAGGAAATTTTGAAAAATGTGTAAGATGAGCCCTTTTTTCTTATGATGACAGTCAGTTGGCTTATTTGTGGAAGGGATTCTGGCAAGTTAAATTATAATAAAGCAGGTGCATGACGGTCAAATAACATAATATACATTACTGGTTATAAAATATACTACTTTTAATATTTCAGAGCACCACTACCCGGAAACTTTCGAAAAATTTTAACTGTTTTTTTTTTCTTTTCTGTTTTAATAAATGTATTAAATAAATTATAGACTCTAAACCTAACTTAACCTGCTTTATATTTATTGAAATTGATAAAAGATACTACTTTTAATACTTCAAAGCACCACTATACGGAACGTTTTAAAAATTTAAACCATTTCTTTTTAAATTATCAGGTGTATTAAAATGTATTAAATAAATGTAATAGAATCTAAATCTAACTTGACCTATTTTAGTACTTATTGAAATTGATAAAATATGAGCCATCTAAAAAGATTTTCGTTTGGCTGAAAAATGTCGTGTCGTCGAAAGATTATAGATAGATAAAATGTTTAGTACACAAAACACACATGGATATGTCACAAGTATTTTCGCTAAATACTAACAAAGTTTACGCTCAACAAACAGACAAACATGCACATGTGTGCGCTTCAATGCAGAAGTATCAAGGCTCAGCAACAGTCAAGGCACAGAGGCAACACTGATTTTCAGCCTTTACCCTAATACCATTTAAATTATTTTTGTTTCTTCAAATATTTTTATATAATTGCAGTATTCGTTTTATTCAAAAAATAAACTGAAACGAAAACGCTGTTTGTAGTTTGAATTACAATATAGGGGTAACCGTAGCTAGTATCAAGTATCGATTGACTTGTTTCCACTTGATACCTTAATTAGGTTTCTGATATCCGTAGACGTTGCGCTTACGCAACAGAAATTGATTGAACTGTAAAAGTTTTATCTGACCTATCAAGATAACATCGTTAACCTGATCTGCGATACCTGCTTATACAATGATATAACTTTGTCATTTGTAGTTACGTTACGATAGGTCGAGACTTGAAGTAAACATAGTATTAAAGATAATGCGGATTTCTTAGAGTATTTAAATATACAGCGATTTTTGGTTTAGATACTTAAAATCTACCTATGCTTAAAATTATCTATACTACCTGTAATAAAACTGAAAAATCGGCGTGTCTGTACATTGATTTGTTTTTCAAAAAACTGATTGTAGGTGACAAAGGGAGTGTAGCTTACCGTATATCTGTCTGTTTGTACCTACACGCTAATCTCTGGAACTACTGGACGGATTTTAGTGAAAATTTACAATAATATAACTTATACATCAGAATAACACATAAGCTACTTTTTACCGCGGGAAAATATTTCTTTTCCACGGGAAAACCTGTTAACGCGGGCGGAGCGAAAAGCTAGCTAAAGCTAAGTAAGCTAAAAACATCGAAAAAAATGTTTCAGTGTGGTCACAAAGTCAAGGAATATAAATATAAAAGTCTCCACAGTAAAACCGTCGTAGTCTAAAAAAAAAGAAGTTACTTCTGAATTTAGTGGTGAAGTTCAAAACTCTTGTAAGCCGGTTACGTACTGGTCGACATAATTTCCTGCCCGGATTTGTAGTGTTATTTATTTAATTTCTTGTGTAATTTTTAATGCTTATAAGGTTTAGGTTCGTCAAGGGCCTTGCAGAAGGCAAAGGATGGTTTCATGCATACACTTTAGATTTGCGACGGCTGTGTTTTTTAAAATTACCAACCCAACTCAGGTGTACAAGATTACAAGACCTGAGAAGCTTGATACGTCGATTTTCGACACAAGCGTAGGTCAATGTAAAAAAAATTTCAGTATAGCGGACAGGAAATCATTTGCAAATATAGCAAGCGAAATGTTATCTTTATCCACAAGCACTTGGAATCTGTGCACCAGTTGCGAGTATGTAACCTGATAAGATATTTTAAGTTTTTATTACTTTGGTTTTGGATCTGAACAACTTTTTCACACACTTATTTTATACGGAAAAGATAAATCAATATTTTGAGTGGAATTTTTATAAAATATGTGGATAGTGGGGTTGATTCTAACAGAAACGGACTTTTGACGTTAGATAATATATGAAAGAACTATGCTACTAAGTTCATGGACAGTTTCATTGTTGAAAAAGAACTGTAGAAATAAGTTAAATACAGGAAATATTTTCTACGCCATCCGAATACACTAAATAAGGTAGGTAGTTTAAACCAAGTCTAGTCTAAATACGAGTAGGTTAGTTTAAACACGGATTTCTATAGAAAATAAGTTGTCTAAGTAGGTATAGCGTAAAACATGCGCCTACCTAATAACCAAAGTGCAAATCTGGAAACAATACAATGCGCCCTCTAAGTAAAAGAACCGTTGCACCGGGATACCTAATAGTGCATTGTCCTATCACACAACACCGTCAAGGCATAACTAATTACTAATTACATCTCCACCATTTTCATGCAAATGGTTTTCAAACGCCACACAAACATGGTCTTTAAGTACAATCAACTTGACCAGTTTATGTTAACAAACAGACGGCGCCCATTTTAAGTTAATGCCTTGGTTTAGTTTAGCCAGTTTTGTTACCTTATATTAGGTTTCCTAATCAATACATTTCCATAACATTTTGTAGGCACTGCATGTTTATGTGGCAAGCAATAAAACCACATTTGAAGTATTAAAAATTACACTCTCTCCTTTTACATTTTTTTAGGTTCGGTCAGACATGTTATCAAAATTCCCAACTAAACTTTTACTGGAAATGAAAATACGGGGGTGTCGAGATCTTCGTTTCCTGGAAAAGTTTTTTGGGAAGTTGCTGAAAACCATTGACTTCTCAGCATCTGCATGTCCTATCAATATTTGCTTAGCCGCCACTTACACCCTGTATCATATTTTTTGTTCGTATTATAAAAAAAAATTAGCTTCCCGCCGCGGCTCAGCTCCGTCTAACCCGTAGGAATGAGGAATTTTCCCGCGGTAAAAGTTAGCCTATGGTCTTCCGCAAGGTATTTTCTATCTTTATGCCAACTCCGCCCGCTTAAATTTTTTTCCCGTGATTAATAGTAACCTATGTTCTTCCCTAAGGTCTATTCTATCTTTGTGCTAAGTTTCATCAAAATCGGTTAAGAGGATTTGGAGCCTATTCAATTTATTAAGAATATTTTAGGTATTTTTTTACACCTTGGGTTACATTTTTGATTTTTTTAGTAAGGATTTTTTTAAATAAAATACAGCCTATGTTACACAGGGATTACGTAGCTTCTCAATAATATTTTTGAAATCAGTTTAGTAGTTTCGGAGCCTATTCGATGCAAACAAACAATCAAACCTTTCCTTTTTACCCGACTACGGCGAAGCAAAGGGTTATTTAATATTAATTACTTAGTATTGTACGAGTATTAATTTGGGTCAAAAACAGCTACAGTACCTACAGAGCAGACCTGCTAAATTTTACAACAGTTTGTTGGCGGGAAAAAATAAGATTGAGCTTCCACTATGTTCAATATTAGGTAAGTACCTATATTATGAAGGATTACACCAGGAAGTAACAGATATAACTTCAAAATTGTTTTTCATTTCTTTCTAAAACTAGTCACCTTTGACTGTTGCGAGGCAGCAAAAATCAGTTTGTTCCAGTCACAGAAGATCATAGGACGGCCTAAAACTGGTAACAACTAAATTAAATGAAGCCAAGTTGAGTTCCGTCGCAGGAAAACAACACTTATCAAATTGTAATGTGCGTAGAATGTGCCTCCGTGTAGGTATGTTAGGTAATTTGTGATGCGTCAACTCTGAGCATCTATTTGACTTCATTATCTCCATTCTTTATTCTCGAACGTGCATCTTTAAAATATTTTAGAGAACACTTTTAGGCAATGTGTGTTTGTTGATGGTTTGTTGTTAGTTTCTATATAAATGCGATCGCTAAAGTTCAAAAACATATACATACCGCTAATAAGTGTAAACTAAACGTGTGATAAATTTAGGATTAAGAGGCGCTGTAGAAATTCTCCTTTATTTCCTAAACGACGAAATGTGTTTGGGAAGTAAGTACTAATTATTTATACGGTGTGTACGAAATGTACGAATGCTATTTTTACGTGACACATGATGATAGTACAACTAGGTAATAATCCTGAGTGTGTGTGTGTGTTAATGATTAATGAACGCGAGGGATATTAACTAGAATAAGGATATGACGACACGAGAACTTTGTCGTCTCTACCTACTAAAAATGTTAATAACCTCTCTACCTCGCCGTCGTCGTCGCCTGGCTTTTTAAGCGAATATCTAATCCATAAAATCGACCTCGGAAATTAAATATTCAGTGTCGGTATACCTACCTTTTAATTTACATTTCAGAAAAGCTCTTTCAAAATTTCATGATGTCCATTATTCACGAATGAAAATATTTGAATGTCCACATTTATAATTTTTTGCCTCATGAAATTTCTTTTACTTTCATTTACATCACTTTAAATCGTATGCCTAATGATGCTTCAGTCACGTAGAGCGATTGAATGAAAGGAGATTTAGGGAAGATATTTATAGGGTGAATGTGACCGGATGTTCCGGGAAGTGTGATAGGGGTCTTGCGAGGAGTGTGGGATGTTTTTAAAAAGAAATACATTCACTGAGAACCAGAAAGCACTGGGGGAGGATTTTACTTAATACCGATGAATGCCTCAAAGAGGCACGTAATATCTGCAATGTATAAGCAGGTATTCAAAGGAAAATTGAATTGTGAATATTGTGATACATGAGTAATTGATCCGATTTAAAGGAGAATAGTCCTTATCGCATTTTTACTAACAAAGACATATTTTTGGTTAGAGTTTATGCTCAATTCTCGTTTAACACATTGAAAAACCATCATAAATTTCTTTAAATAATATATAATGTGAATTTTGAGCTGAGCAACAATAATAGGTAGGTAAATATATAAATTGATAGATAATTTTTAAACACTTTGACTTTCATAAAAACTTAAGAAAATAAATTACAGCCATCTGTGTAGCATGTGTCTCCTCTCCTCTTAGGTGTAAAAAAGGAAGATACGAAAAAAACACAACGGCTTAGCTTAGGGTTTAATAGTAGTCTTGAAAATCAACTAACTGAAAAAATATGGCGTAAGTAGTAATCAACTCTGGTAAATATTGCTTCAATTGTACTGTAGGTTAGAGGTGGAAAACATGGGTTTTGAGAAGGTCCTTACTCACTTAAATAAACACACGAACGAATAGAAATACAAGCAACGTAACGTTTTTACACGTAAAAACTTTTTCACGCGTATCATTGCTGTTACAGTACTTAATATTATTTGTTGTTATTTATTCAATAAGTAAAATACTTAGAAATTTTAATAAGAGATATAATAATTTAAATTATTTTCACGATCGACAGATCTAAATAAAAATAAATATTGTTCCGGTAATTTGAATTGGTAAATTATTATGAACACTTGTTAAGTTATGTTCAGTATATTTGAAAGGTATTTTTTTAGTTTTGACAAAACTAAAAAATGGTCTTTGTCACTATCCAAAGCATAAAAAAAGTTTGATATCAATACGATAGAAATTTTTTTTTAGTACCTAGCTATCTCAAGTATCAAAAATCTAGAAGATTTCAATTTAAACTAACCAAGCAAAGCACTATGACTGTTTGATAAGGCACATGTTTTCCTTCTAACTTTTTAAGATAAGAAACTGATGTTGACTCTACAAAAAATATCTCAGTGGTTAGAATCAGGATGTCGTGAAGATAAGTGACGCTTATCATAAAGTTAATATTTTAACAACGACAGCGGTTTTTAAAAGGATTTATGGGAACCGAAAATCTTATATATAAAAATGGATTGCTGTTCGTTAGTCTGCTTAAAACTCGAGAACGGCTGAACCGATTTGGCTAATTTTGGTTTTGAAATATTCACGAAAGTCCAGGGAAGGTTTAAAAGGTAAGAAAAAAAAAAAACAACGCGGGCGTATAGCCGCGAGCGGACAGCTAGTAAGTTATAAAATTTAACTACTTAAATACAAAGTAGATTTCAAAACATCGATAATTATAAAAGTACCTTACTTCAAATATAAGCTCATATAAGCTACCTAACTCTTACAAATATGTGTCAAGTCGCGTCATCATATAAATATTTTACAAATTAAACTTCACTATTGATGTCACAACACCTAATGTTTGATTGAGGTGCGAGTAGTAAAAATTAAAAATTATGTTGGCACTTAAATTGTAAAACTGATATTTTACAGCCATATGGCAATTTGAGTATGCCTCAGAAAGTTTATTTTGTTTATCTTCCAGTTTTCATGAGACGTGTAGCAATTTGTGTCATAAATCGGAAATATAGTGTGCTCGCACTACAATTTGTTGGTTTTGTATTTATGGTACTATTAATTGTATATACGTACATATACACCGTGAAATTAAAAAAGTTGTTTATCTGCAACAAAGTTGTACTCATGAAACTGAATAACTTTCCCTAAGGAACATTATTAAGTCGAATCAAAACTTTACACCATTTCATATTTTTTGAACGGCTCCTTCGCATGACAAGTTGAATTTTAATTTACATTAAAAAGGGAATTACCAGTAAAGTTCCACGGTCTATAGCTACCTACTTGAGATTTGGTGTGTTTCGCCGAAAGTTGGTTCCACTTCGTGCGAGCGAATCTAGTTTCATCACATGGCCCCAGGATTTGCATATCACACTATCTACCGCATACCTCTATGAAATATTCAAACATAATCTACTCCCCCACAATTTAACTTGGGCAGACGACGACGCGTCGAGCGGTCTTCCTTACAGACCGACTGCATAAAAATATCCCATTTCATTAAAGGAACTGCTGAAATCATTGGGTAGGGTTACTTTATGCCCCATTTTAAAACATTTCTTGGCCGTGGTTCGGAATAATGTTGTATGGTAATGGTACTAAATATATACTACTTGTAAGAACTGTTCCCTGTAGAGTTCTGGAGGTCAGTGCAGCTGGCATACGCTAGTATTTATATAGGATGGCATATGCGGGTATGAATAAATTAGATGCAATATCAATGCCAGATAACGACAGTAATTGGCCTATAAAGGCGCGGAATGATGTCGCTACGCTAGAAAACGCAATATTACGTCGAGAAGCATGCTCTCACGAACGAGACCATAAAATGTCCGCCGCTGCGTTATTGCCTAATTCATGTCTCATCAGATTTTCGGATACGCTTCAGCTAATCAAATTTAGTGTTTCTTTTAATCTGACAAGATTAAGGAAATTGACTAAAATGATAAAATGGATTCTATTCGTCTCGTTTCATATAGCCAGACGTGTCGAACTTGTCGTCTTTGAAAATACTTAATATAAAGAGCTTATTATAGAAAAAAATATAAATCGTAAATATTTCGATGATAATAAATTGGCGTGTTCCAAAATTAAAAAGCATATTTACTTGATAGTAATAATGCAACCAAATGATAAAAAGCTATAAATAACTAAATGTAAAATAAAACTAAACAGCAACTCTGCCCTTTTGGGCATAAATCTTATCACAAACACTTGAAATTGGCGGGTTTCTTAATATCTTTAGAAATATAATAATTAAATATTTAATACATTTTATTAATAGACGTCTTATTGCGTACTTAAAATTATGATAAAGTTTCATATATCGCTTCCAATGTTTTAACTGAATGAATGGAGGGAGTATGGGGAGTCTGAAGCATTTTCACAAAATATGATACGAGAACATAAACTGTCTTCAGTCCGTATGGGAATAACTCAAAAATTTGGCTTGGGAGTTCATAGCCAGCGGGAATGGGAGCGGGCTTAGAGTCATATGGTCTACAGTGTAGAGTCGGATTTAGGATATCTATTCCCGAAGCTCTACAAATGTACGATTTCAAATCGCACACGTACTTATAACTTCGTCTAGACTTCAAGTAGTGGCTTAAAAATTACGAGCGTATTATTTTCAAGCGTACATAGTAGAGTTAAATATTATTTTTCTATTTAAAACCCGTTGGAGAATGACATGTTGATGGACGTCATAATATCATTAGCCTGAGATTTTTTATGACGTCTCTTTTTATTAACGTGCTGCTTTCCTAGCTATTTCAGTTCTGTAGGGTCAGGCAGTATAAATTCTTGAAAGTTGATGCTGGAAATTCTAAATAGAGCACATTGAAATTTAGCAACTGTCTGTCGAGGCGCATTACTGAGTCCGCTGCTGCCGTATTTATAAATATTCTGTCGACCATTTGAGCTTCGCTGAGTTATAGGTCAGGATATTTACAGCATGGGCAAAAATAAATGACAAAACGTATTTTATCTCTTGTATTTTTAAAAGATTACGCTGATACGACATCCTAATAAATTTATTTACCGTTAGATAAAAACTCTGAAGGTTAAATTTTATTGTCTTTTGGTAAATTTATATCCAGAATTTAAAAAAGAAGTCTTATAAAATAGAAGCATCACTGTCGCATACTGATCCCAAATCCCCTGCATATTCATAACAAAATTGACTGCTAAAAATAAGAACAATGAATCTAAAATACTAGCTTCACGCATTTGTAAAATGTCCATTTCATAGTGTATCATAGAAATAGTAAAGAGAAAATACCAAGAGAGCAGACGTATGCGAGTATAAAGTGTCATTAAAATCAAATTTTGGCCAGCAGCCAAGCCTCAGAAATATTGTTTGCCATCTTTGCAGAAAGGATTAAGATTTTTATGTATAAATTTATCTCATTATTATACAGCCTTTCAAGTTACGGGTTTTAGCTTATTCTAAAAAATAATGATTTGATACAGCTGTTGTGGCCTAGATTTTTACGGCTGTCTAGGCTCGCAATTGGATGAGACCACCAAAATAAAATAGTTTCTTTTTTTATTGATCTACGTTTGTATTCGAAGTACTATATAAATGACATCTTTATTTTGTTAAATGCTTACAACTCTATGACCCTGACATCGAACTTATAACTCTTTCAACAAATATTATTATTTTGTGGATTGTAAACTCAGATAATATAATGAAACGCGTAGGTAAATATTGTATATAACATTACAGCAGTAAAAGAAAATTGTTTACGAAGAGACTTTATCTATGTACTAGTGTTACCACAAAAAAATAAATATGCGTGTGTCTAAAAAACTACCTTTTTAAATAGTCTTTTCTAAAAAAAATACTTTTTAGACAAGGTTTTAACGTGTACTTGACATTTTAGTGTTGCCTAAAGCTATAGTACTATTTTATATATTCAGTACATACTCGTTTAAAGTGTGAGCAACGTGGTTTTCACTAGGCTTAGTCATGATTCTCTCATCTTGTTCGTAAATCGCACTGAATAATTTGTCCATTGACATAATGGTCCTAAATGTCACCAGACTTTCGTATTGTATTATCTATTGTAGTGAAAATGAGCTGCTCTTTTTTGAGAAGTAGTTCAAGTTAGTTAGTTAGTTAGGTGAGAAATGCCGTTTAGTAAATCTTTTCTGTTTGTGAAAGTTTTTCATCTCGCGTTAAAAAATGTTTTTGACATTGATTGACTTTCTATTTTTATAACATGATTTCTGATTTAATTCACCTGTACAGTTTTATAACAAATGTTAATTTAATATAATGATTTTTTGTAAAGGGATTAGGGATTGAAATTAATAAAAATTGTTATAGTTAATGTGATATTGTGTTTACAAATAGTTAAATAAATTTATTTTCATTTTCATTTTCATAGGTAATAAGTTTATCAATTCAATTCAATATTTATAGGGTTTGGCTTCTGTCATCACCTAACTACGTCAATACTCATACAGTTGACTCATTTGTTTGCCTTGCCAGTAATATTGAATAAGAAACTTCTTGATGGTTCAACCACGTGGCGATACTGGTGATCCTCGCCGGTTACGATCCAAAAATAAATGAGCCTCTTGATTGATTGATGTGTAGTCACACGCACGGTCGCTTTTGACATCGGCCCGTCAAGAAAAAGGAGTGCGAACCGATGGGCTTCGTACGTTTTTTCGGAGCGTATCCCGCCCGCGGTCACATGAGCTAATGAACGCCAGTTCGCCCGAACAGGAAATTTGGCGTCGAACGCGTGATGTGATGAGACAGAATAGACAGAATGAAACTTACCGAATGAACCAGTTTGAGGCGGAAACGGGAATGCGATTTTCATTTCGGCTCTGTAAACGAAACTGCGATGGGAATCGGCGCTTTTGCTCGCACGTGTTCAGTTAAAAGTGTCGCCGCCGCCGCCGGGAGCAAGTTTTATTCGATATTTTCACGCAGATGATTGAGTTAGCGGGGTGCGCAGGAGCCGGGACGCAATCTCCGGTGGCAGCGCGGAAGCTACCCTTGCCGCTTCTGCCTCCCTTGCACCCGCTCACTCCGACCCTGTCTTATATTCAATTACATTTTTATTCCATTTTACATTTCAAAATTGCGCCAATGATAGAAAAATCACGTGCCTACTGTTACAGGAAAATCTATTTTTGTTTGCTTTGTATCGTGTTAAACATAACGTTATTTAGGCAACAACCAGAGTCCCGTTGGCTCTTGTCACTGTGGCGGCGGCAACAAGCGGCAGCTTGTGTTGTTCTTCAATCTTAATTTTTGATAATAATAATGGAAACTGATTACAAAATCATGTTTGAAAATTGAATGCAGATTGAAGTACTTTAAACTATGCATTGATATAATTTCAAGAAAACTCGTCTCCAAGTTTGAGGGAAAATCGAGGGACATTTTCTGATCGGAGTTAGGGATCTAGTTTCCGCCGCGGCGCGATAAACAAGTTATTGGCGTTAGTGATGGTGTCGGAGGGGGTGAGGTGCGGGGCAGGACGGCTGGAGGGGGGTAAATCGCTCGTGTAATTAATAAACGAGGCGAAAGCTGATTTCGATTGGATTTGACGATTTGTGAAAATGTTTAACGCTCTTCGTCGCGTGACAATCTCATTGGCTCTGACTGCTGGGGAAAGTAACCGGTTTTAGACAAAATGGACCAGTCATTTCCTGTTATCTTCCAACGGTTAAATGAAAATTTATTTAGGAAAATCAGAATGATAGCGCTAACGATAAGTTGTGCCGTCTAAACTTATTGTAATATTTTAAATTTCATTGTGAAAAATATTTGTAATAGTAATTCTTTTATACGAGTTTCTTAATCTTTTTTTTGTTCTGTATTTGCACCGTGGGGAAATGTAACGACCTAAGTACTCGTACGAGTAAGTATGTCAAAACAACTATTAACAAATAACCTGAAACTCAATAGTGTTCGCAGAAACAACACGTCAAAGCGAGCGCAGGACTTGCGACATGTATGTGCAAATGTGTATTTATTTCGCTCCAGTTTACACACACATATTTATTGTCAGCTAGGACGTGTCAAATGTCTCTCCGACCATTGCGGCTGCAGTAGAATGCAGCACTGCGTTGAAAGCCACCAGACCTGTTTTAGGGTTGCCAGGCCCTGCAGAGTATTGCAACTACCCTAACCAAAAAAAAAGAACTAAGTTCAAAATCTTAAACTAGAACTCTTCCAACACTGCACCATACAACGCTATAATACTTGTTTATAATAGCTGTAGCGGCAACATTTTACCGTAGTCAATTAGAAAAGAAAACTGGGTATATTAGGGCTCCGTGAGCTGTAGATATTGCGTAGTCAGTTAACGAAAAAACATCCAAAGATTAGTCTTCATAAAACCAATAGAAAAATCGACACATGTAATCTGTTAGATCGTTCGTTCGAACGTATAACTTCGTGATCAGTTTACCGTATGACTAATTTATACGTGTTAATAAATGTTTTTACGGCTACATCATTTAATGTATTTTTTAATAGTAAACCTCGCAAGCTGAGAAAACCCCCATATTTACTTCGTATATTTTTTCGTTTGAGTAATACCAATTTGGTATTCTGTGGTAATGCGTCCTGTAGAGTGTAGACAGAGAGAAACTCCTGAAACTTGATTGTGCAACAAAACGTGGGTCAATTTAAAAATTTGTAATCGTTTAATATGAGTTTAATCGTTTAAAATGTTTATCAGTTAATATTATGAATTTCGGTAGTAGTAGATGCTGGATGTTTGAATTAAATATACCATTTGACGTTATTATTAATTGGATTGCATTTTAATGTCTCGTAAACGTCTTGCAAATTCCTACGCAGCGTCGTTACTGGAATATGATAGGCCGTTGAAAACTGTGGACTATAACAACAGTGTATAGTGAGTGTAAATCACTATGACTGCTTTACAAGATGTCATAATGGGCTCAATTCTGGCGGCGTGGCGCTAAAATATTTAAATTTAAGTTGTTGGTCTCTTTCATTCATATGGGAATCGAAAAGGATGGGAGATGAATGAATTAAATTTTTAATAGAAAGCAAATTTATTTTACTCTTCTTCGATTAATGAACAAAAAAAAACACAACGGATGCATTTAATTTAAAGCATATCATTAAATTTTCTTTTTTTAAATATAACGCATGATAATAAGTATGTGGTAGCCCTAACTTATTTGCTTATTTGAATATCTAAACGCGAAACTAAGCTCTACATATCTATCTTAAAGTCGAAGTTAAGTTGACTTTACAGGCTAGGGGCGAGCAGTTCATTTGTTTCCGTTAGCACTTCGCTCCCAAGCTTCTTCTTAAGTATCAGGTGTTCGGATGTCGTCCCTCTGATTAGAAGCCCACGATTCCGGGACAAGAGACAGTCGCCCGACAGGACAAACAGTCCATAGTGTTGCCGAGCCGTCGATAGTTTTAATATCGATAGTACAACTCCACTCTAAAATACATGCACAATAGATAGGTATATCGATAGTATCGGTATCGGTAGTATGAATGCTCTAATTATTAGATCGCTAAAGATTATTACTGAGTTTTTTTAATGACTATACTTTACATACTTTATTGTTACTTTTTATACTGATATATACTTTATAGACACATAAAAACAATACAAAACACATACAAGAGTTATAAGGCCGTCTTATTGCTAAAGTAGCAATCTCTACCAACCTTTAGGCAGAAAATAGCTCAAAAACATATCTATGGTTTCAATAATGTTAGCCTAGTACATACTAATAGCAATACCTTCATAAAATAATACAACCAATACGACAAGATGTTGACAGTTTTCTACATTATCGTTTACCTTATTTACCTTACCTTACTTATATCGATAGTGTTACTTTTGATTGACAACACTAGTTTAGACTTTCACATAGTATAGTATCGTTATTTTTCACAAATATCAAGTTTCTTCGGACAGCAACGCGTTAAATGTATCATCACGCCTACGTCTGTGGAACACATGATTTGTCGTTTAGAGGGAGACTGAAAAAAAGTTCAGGGGGCAACGACCTCCTCTCTACACGCCATATTTCATCATTCTCTTAAGCCTCGGTCACATTTAGCGAATAGTCGCTGCGATTGCATTCGTTGCGACTAAAAATGTAGACTGTCAGTATGGAATTCGCAGCGAATAGCCCTGTCACACTTAGCGAGTTCTCGCTGCGAATGTATATATAATACAGAAAAGTACATATAATTATATTTTATAAAAACACATGCGGCTGGATATGTTGTCCATCAGAGCGCCGGTATTCCGTAGCAGTAACCGCATGTGCCGTGTGGCACCGGCATAGAATAGTGTCACCCCCTCTCTTCCCGTGGGGGTCGTAAAAAGCGACCGAGGGATAACTACCAGAGGATGGGCAGCAGCGTCCTTCTGTGTATTTAAGATCACACTGTTGATCGCCAACCCGCATGCCAAGCGTGGCGATTATGGCAACTACCCCCCCAACATGACAGACACAACCAGAAAACGGCCCCTAGTCCCCGGCAGCCCCGCTGTTCCCAGCCCTGGTAACAGCTGCGGTAACGGTGGGGCATGGGGTGCTAAGAATCCCCGGGCGGCTCGTTGTTACCAACACCGACGACCTTTGGCCCTGGCAACATACAACAATCGCACACTGCGGACCGATGAAAAGATCCTCGAACTGGAGGAAGAATTGAGCAGGATTAAGTGGGACATCCTAGGATTATCTGAAGTCCGAAGAGAGGGAGAGGACTCGATAATCCTTAAATCTGGCAACCTGCTCTTTTTCCGGGAGGGCGAAGATCTGTCCCAAGGTGGTGTCGGGTTTTTGGTCCACAAGTCCCTTGTGAACAACGTGATCAAGGTCGAGAGTGTGTCGGCAAGGGTAGTATACCTTATACTCAGAATTACCAAAAGGTATTCGTTGAAGGTCATACAGGTATACGCGCCTACTTCGGCACACCCCGATATTGAGGTCGAGGAAATGTATGAGGACATCTCAACAGCCATACATACTTCCGAGTCTCACTTCACTGTTGTCATGGGGGACTTCAACGCGAAGCTGGGCAAACGAATCGGGAATGAGCTGAGAGTGGGGTTATTTGGAGTCGGAGACCGAAATCCCCGGGGCCAGCTGCTGGTGGACTTCATGGAGAAGGAAGGACTCTACATGATGAATTCCTTCTTCAAGAAGTCGGAACACCGCAAATGGACCTGGGTTAGTCCCGACGGCAAGACCAAAAATGAGATAGACTTCATCTTGTCGACGAGGAGACAAATATTCAATGATGTCTCTGTGATCAACTCAGTGAAAACTGGGAGCGATCACCGACTGGTTAGAGGCTCATTGAATATCAATGTCAGACTCGAAAGAGCTCGTTTGATGAAGTCTACGCTCCGTCCATTGCCAATCCAAATTCAGAACCCCGAACACTTTCAGCTCGAACTGCAAAACCGATTCGAATGCCTAGCAGATTGCGAGGGAGTGGACGAATACAATGACAGGGTCGTGGAAGCTGTCCGTACAGCGGGGTCCAAGTTCTTTAAGACCCGCCGCACAAATGGAACCAAAAAGATTTCAGATTCCACGCTCAGGCTCATGGAAGAAAGACGGAAAATGGTTCTGCAGTCCGCAAATGATGCTTCCTGCTACCGGCGGCTCAATAGACAGATCTCAAAGTCTCTGACCCGCGACATTCGCCAATTTAATACAGATCGTATTAAGGAGGCCATTGAGCGTAACAAAGGCTCTAAAGTGTTCGCAAGAGATTTGTCTATGGGGCAAAGCCAACTGACGAAGCTGAAGACTTCGGACGGTAGAACCGTGTCATCTAAGCCTGAGTTACTGGAGGAAATCGAGGGGTTCTATGGACAGCTGTACACGACAACACGGACACCTGTCAGCCAAGCTGCAACTGACCCCAGAGCTAGGCTAACCCGACACTACACCGAAGACATCCCGGACGTCAGCCTGTACGAGATTAGGATGGCTCTCAAACAGTTAAAGAACAATAAGGCACCGGGTGATGACGGAATAACTGCTGAGCTTCTGAAGGCAGGTGGTACACCGGTCTTGAAAGCCCTTCAGAAACTGTTCAATTCCGTCATCCTCGAAGGTACAACGCCGCAGGCGTGGCTTAGAAGCGTGGTGGTCCTCTTCTTTAAAAAGGGTGATAAAACCCTTTTGAAGAACTACAGACCCATCTCGCTTCTGAGCCATATCTACAAATTGTTTTCGAGAGTCATCACGAATCGTCTCGCGCGCAGGTTCGACGACTTCCAGCCTCCCGAACAAGCCGGTTTCCGAAAGGGCTTTAGTACCATAGACCACATCCACACGCTGCGGCAGGTTATACAGAAGACTGAGGAGTATAACCAGCCACTATGCTTAGCGTTCGTGGACTATGAGAAGGCCTTCGATTCGATTGAGACTTGGGCAGTGCTGCGGTCTCTTCAGAGGTGCCAAATCGACTACCGATATATTGAGGTGCTCAAGTGTTTGTATGAGAACGCCACCATGTCTGTCCGGCTCCAGGATCAGAACTCCAGACCAATCCAACTGCAGCGGGGTGTGAGACAGGGAGACGTTATTTCTCCGAAACTGTTCACCGCTGCAATGGAGGATGTCTTTAAGCTTCTGAACTGGGAAGGACATGGCATCAATATCAATGGCGAGTACATCTCTCACCTTCGGTTTGCCGATGATATCGTAGTCATGGCTGAGACCTTGGAGGACCTCGGCACAATGCTCGATGACCTTAACAGAGTCTCCCAACAAGTGGGTCTTAAGATGAACATGGAGAAGACAAAGGTCATGTCGAACTCCCATGTAGTACCCACTCCAATAAAAGTTGGGGACTCATCTCTCGAAGTTGTAGATCATTACGTCTACCTGGGACAAACAGTCCAATTAGGTAGATCCAACTTCGAGAAGGAGGTCAATCGTCGAATCCAACTCGGCTGGGCAGCGTTCGGGAAGCTGCGCAATATCTTTTCGTCCCAAATACCGCAGTGTCTCAAGTCAAAAGTCTTTGACCAATGTGTGTTGCCAGTGATGACTTATGGATCCGAGACGTGGTCGCTTACAATGGGCCTCATAAGAAGGCTTAAAGTCACCCAAAGAGCGATGGAGAGGGCTATGCTTGGAGTTTCCTTGCGTGATCGAATCAGAAATGATGAGATCCGTAGGCGAACCAGAGTCACCGACATAGCCCGAAGAATCGCTAAGCTTAAGTGGCAGTGGGCTGGGCACATTGCGCGTAGAACCGACGGCCGTTGGGGCAAAAAGGTTCTCGAATGGCGACCGCGCGCCGGAAGACGTAGCGTGGGCAGGCCCCCCACAAGGTGGACCGACGATCTGGTGAGGGTCGCGGGAAGCCGCTGGATGCGGGCAGCGCAGGACCGATCGTCGTGGAGATCTTTGGGGGAGGCCTTTGTCCAGCAGTGGACGTCTTTCGGCTGAAATGATGATGATGATGAACCGCATGTGCTATCTTCTGTACATGATATTAATCTTTTCGCCCGACTTTATTTCGTTTTAGGTTTGTTTCGGTCCCGAAACTACTAGAATTCGTAGGATTTCGTTTATTTGTCTACACAAAAAATAAGTGAGACATGACGGAAGGTTACTAAGAGATTGCTACCGTAGCAATAAGGCCGCCTGTTGGTTTTTTGTATTCTTCTTAAATATTTCTCTTATCATTAATAGTTTTTTTCTTTGGGTAACATAATTGTTTCTCGTAGGTGTTGTAAATAGTACAAAGTTTCCCTTTTATTTCCACATCACTTACGGTAAATTATTTCAGTCTGGCAAAGGTTTGGACCTTATGAAAAGGGATGCATTTAAAGCCGCTATAAAAATAATCAAAACCACTATACACAGTGAAATTTTACTTTTTGTCTATCCGCAACATAGTGGAAGTACTACCACTGTATACACCAATGTGTTGCGGATAGTGGAAGTACTACCACTGTATACACCAATGTGTTGCGGATAGTGGAAGTACTACCACTGTATACACCAATGTGTTGCGGATAGTGGAAGTACTACCACTGTATACACCAATGTGTTGCGGATAGTGGAAGTACTACCACTGTATACACCAATGTGTTGCGGATAGTGGAAGTACTACCACTGTATACACCAATGTGTTGCGGATAGTGGAAGTACTACCACTGTATACACCAATGTGTTGCGGATAGTGGAAGTACTACCACTGTATACACCAATGTGTTGCGGATTCATCATCATCATCATCATCATCTCAGCCGAAAGACGTCCACTGCTGGACAAAGGCCTCCCCCAAGGATCTCCACAATGATCGGTCCTGCGCTGCCCGCATCCAGCGGCTTCCCGCGACCCTCACCAGATCGTCGGTCCACCTCGTGGGGGGCCTGCCTACACTACGTCTTCCGGCGCGCGGTCGCCATTCGAGAACCTTTTTGCCCCAACGGCCGTCGGTTCTACGCGCAATGTGCCCAGCCCACTGCCACTTAAGTTTAGCGATTGCGGATTAACAACCAATTAAATTTCACAGTGTATTATAATCGAACACATTTTAAAGTAACGCTCTAGCAATGAAAATAAATCGACATAAAATTATTATTTTTCAAATTAATTTGATGTGAGTGGCGTAATTTTAAACTATTTACACCTAATCGCAGCTAGAGGTATGAGAGGTAAAGTGAAAAGTATTATATTTCAAATTACGAATGTTAAAGCTGGTACGATTATTTTAATAGTTGGTCTATATAAAGTCTATATAATTTCCCAAATATAAACCCTCTTCTTGATTATTAATTTGCTCAAAAAGATACAAGTAACAATCATCAAGGATTGTTGCGCCTGTCACAATTTATGAGCCATTAAGGCAGGTGCACATAAATCAAAGACAGTGCATGTGCGATACATCACGCGGGTGCGCATTAATTAGTTCTTGTAATAGGTGTCATTATGTGAACGAGCCTTTAGACAATCCCTGTATGAGATAACGATGAACAAAGTTATTTTATGTCAGTTTATCTTTAGCTGAAATGTAGCCAGCCAGTCCCTCTAACATGACTGACCACTGTGAAAATTTATAAATCTGTCTATATATAAAACTATAACCGAGCTGTCAAAATATCATGAGAAAACCGCCATATTATAAAAGACCTCCACTAGACTTTGTCATGTCTGTTTCGCATGAACGGTCGCATGACCGATGGACCATAGGGAGGCCAGTAGAGATTGCTAACTTAGCAATAAGGACGCCTATTAACTCATTTGTTTCATTTTGTCTTTCTGTATTATGTGTTTTATGGTGTCAATAAAGAAGATTGTATTCGTTTTGAAGTAGTATCGAAGAGTTTCGCGGTAACTGTCATAACATTTTCTTTTTAATATTAATCGTATTAATCGTAGCAAGCTTGTTAATATGTCTCGTAAAGAACTGTGAAAAATATTATGGAAACTAATCTAATTTTAAGAGTCAACTACTTCTATAGAGTTCAAATGTCTAAAGTCTATTTTAGAAAATATTTATGAAAAATAATTTTCTTAACCGTGGGCTTACCCACGAACCAGCAGTTTAAGCAGTTGTTGCTCTTTATCAAAAGTTGCTGATTTCTACCTTTTCTGATTTGGAATGTGGGTGTTGGTGTTTATATCGGTAAGGATTTGTTTGTTTAGGATTCGTGTACTTTGGCGTCTTTACCACCTCTTTGTTACCGTGCAAAACAGATTTATTTACACGCTGATATTATTTCCTATACCTATGTACACCTGTCTTTGTAATGTAACAAAATTTATTAACTTTATTTTTAGTTTATTAAGGTTGCGATAAGATTTACATATCTTATTATCCATAATAACAGATTAAACTAATAAATATTAGCGAAAATTTTAAAATTTGTATAGTATACTATACATAATTGTTTTTAGTATTCCGTAACTATGGAATTAATAAGTATGAATAGTGAAGCGCAGTTTTGCCACCTCTCTGTGAATGGTAATAAGTATATATTAATTTCAAGCAATAAATAAACTGTGCATTTAAGTACAACTAAAATGTTTCTGAATTACGCATATTTTACCTGCGTAATATACGATATCTGAAAACAAGCTGACCTGTTAAATGTTTTTTTTGTCGGTATCAATAAATTTTATTAATTGAATGTTAGTAAGTATGTAGCTTATTTTATATTCCAAACTTGAGATATGTGTGCCAAATCAACAACACAATAGAACAGATTAAACCGTCAAGATGGCATCGCGACTGCAATGTAAGGATTAGGGCACACGGTCGCATCGTAAAGCGCGATTTTAAATCGCAATTTTCGATCACAATTATCGGTTTACAACATTTACAAGCAGTTGTCAGCGAGTTGCGATTTATTGCATAATTCGCCGGTGTCGTGCCTGCGAGCCGCACTACAATGTGGCTCCGTGAACCGGCGCATTACTTCGCTAGATACCGCTATTGTTAATATATTAGCTCATAAATTGTTCCCACAATCTGTCAGATTTGAGTTTTATGGTTTGCTGTAAACACGAAGTTCTTCTGCGGAGCTATTATAAAGCGGATGGTGTCCGTAAAATAACTGTGAGTTTGCATAGCAGAAGACATCAAAGTTATTGCTCAAAACTATTTTTTGTTATATAAATGAACAGTGATAACATTTCTGTTAAGATCTATAGGAGGATGAGGAGGAGGATATGAATAATGGATTATACATTTTTTTTCAGTCAATATAATAAGTTTAATAAGTTTAAAAACTGATTTCAATTGACTATTATAGAAAAATTTTTTAATAGTGTATCATAATAATATCTCGTTAAACTTTTTAATACAAATAATTAACACATATAGAGAAAAAAAGTTACTTGATTTAAACTATTTACGAGGTTTTATGTACAATAGGTTATCAACCAAGTTTAAATTTTTCAGAGGCAAACCAAATGAGTATAAAAGCTAACTGCTTTACAACGAAACTGAAATTTTATCGTTTCATGTTCAGCTATTTTCGGTACTTAGTGGCCATTGTTAGTCATCATATTTATTGGCAATTGTTAAGAAACAAAGTTGCTACAAAGTAGAGGACTAACTGGTATTTTGACAATTTGCTATTCACGTATTTAGTAACTAAGCGAAAAGAAATTTAGGAGTTATGTTTTCACTTTTTCGAAAATGATTAGTTTTTTAGTCTTGTAGGTTCATTATTTGAGATATAGACACAGATAAGATATTTCTAATACTACCATTTCAGATGTATAATTGACGTGACTGTCAATTGTCAAAGCTGCATGCCCTTCGGAGCAATCACAACCCTAAAGATGCTTAGCGAGTGGGTTTCGAGGTTAACCTACCTCACAAACCCTGGTGTAGAATCATTAAACCACCTTTGCCTTCTGACATGGCTCATGTAACGACTACATCCGTAGATAGTAACCAGGATCAACGGCTTTACGTGCCTTCACACGGAATCATCTTTATTTTCTGACAATCAGGTGATTCAGCCTGCAATGTCCTAACCAAACTGGAAAAAGTCTGACAAAGTGATATTTGTTCGACGAGTCCCCACCGGGATTCGAACCCGGAACCTCGGTAAAGTGAGGCGAGTATTTGACCACTCAACCACAGAGGCTGTGCATGTATTGCGTCTCTACAGTGTTCAATACTTATAACAGTTCTAAAAGTGTAATTTAGAAACGTATCTATCTTCTTCTGCTGTAGCAATATGTTATTACTGAGCTATAGATAAATAACTTTCAGTAAGCAGATAATAAAATCTCTCGTCTCGACGGAAATGATGCAATTTTCGACTTTTAAATTCCCGGAGATTTGATACTACGAGATCGCGATCCGTCACTCTTTGACGTGCTAGTACAGTTTCCTCCAGATTTCAGTCCTCATATGTTTGTCTAAGCTGAGGTCTCACAACAATCGATCACTGTCATCGCGTGTTCTTACCTACTCGCATTATCATCAGAACGTTGACCTCCTTAGTATTTCGTAGCTCACGCACACAAAGAGCATTGTACTAGTAAAATCATCTGATAAACAGTACACACGCGCACGTGAAGTCGCGTTATCTTGTTTGTTTGTAACTTATCATGAGGGATGCCTTTTGGTTAGGTACTGTCAACTCCATATACACTGAGATTGAGAATTATATGGCATCAAGGCCCTCTGGTGGGTTCGGCAATCACGTGTACTAGTAGGGCTAGCGCTCAAGCTATTCCATAATAAATATGTAGTTTTATTTAAGATAAAAATAAGGAAAAATATACATTAAATTAAAAAAATTAAAAACCCCCGCCGTAAAACCGTTATTGATCCTTTCAACAACTTGAAAAGAGCTGAAAATCTTCAAATAGCTGAAGATTTTTTCATAGCTAAGAAAAAACACTCTCGATTGTAACCTTGCATACAATAAAAACCCAGATCAAAATCGGCGCATCCGTTTAGTAGCTACGATATGCCACAGACAGACAGAAACACACGTCAAATTTATAACACCCCTCTTTTTTGTCGGGGATTAAAAAAGAAAAACGATGTGGTTGTGTACGCAGGCAAGATGTTGAAAAACAATACAAGTTAAGACAAGAACAACGCATTCATAAGTTTATGGAATACAAAGTTATAGGTATATAAAGTACCACATTGCATTATATTATTTTTTCTAAGATTTCAATACAAGTAAATCATAGGAGTAAATCCTACGCAGAAACAGATTATTTATTTATAAATGTTCCTCCTAAATATATGCTCGAAATCTGCACGTTATGTTCAAAAGGAACATCTGCGATTATAAAACCCTTTAAAAGAAGAAAAAACGATTCCATTTTTGAACCAGAGAAACACCACAGAGTACCTCATGCGCTGCTTAAAAATAGATAGTTGTCGGTTCCAACTTGGGAGTAGCGTTCAGTTGGTGCTCGAGTTAAGCCCACTAACATGGTAATGAGGTTGTAATTGACAAGGAAACAGACGCCGACACCAAACCGTTCTCTTGAGCCTGAGGGCTTTTGCGAGTTACGTACGCTGCAGCCTAGATTCCTGTTTGTTCTTCCTAGCTTTACTAGATTTGGGACGCGTCGCTGCACTTGGAATGGTATCTTAACTACACGCTGAATTAATATGTTGTTTGTTTTGCTATCTGTACGACTAAATTAAGACGCACGATTGAGTAGAGTTGGGTATCTATTTGTTTAAATTACTCCCGAGTTTCGTGGTTCGAAATTATTTTAGGGTCCAAATTAAAGCGGATCTTATACTCTATTGTATTAAAAAGTTTTAGATGTACGATATAGAAGAATACTGTATTGCATTGTATAAATATGAAGCAGGTATACAAATCATCTTTCAAATTTGTTATTATCTTATTAACAATCTTAGGCTGAAGTAATTTAAATTTTTGTCATTGATTTGACTGAATGTGCCACTGATTTGGTACAATGTTTTTGATGTGATGCTTTCTTATCTTGAAATACCCTGAAGTATCACCCAGCTAAAAAACTTTAATAAATGAATCTAACAATATACCAATTTTCAAGTCAAAAACAGAATCGTTTTTCACTATTTAGAGAGCTTCATTAATCGGCACCTAATACTTTTTTGAATTAAGAATATTTTTAGTAAAAACCGTTAATTTACACGTCAACGCACGAACGCTATCGGGAGCGTGTGTGTTTTGAAGTTGTTAAAATCCTGGTGTTGGTCGGCGCGGCGGTTGCAGACGCAACGTAAACATACGATGTGGTGTTTATACTCAGCACAACTTCTTAAGAAACGCGAGCCGCTCTAGATGAGATGCTTGCGTTGAGATACAAGTGCTGTTTATTTTCCCCAACGTCTTTTTGAATCTTCTACCGTTGGATTATTATACGCAGTTTCTTCGTTCCCGCTCGTTTGAGGCGTCCGCGTCCGTTCTATGGTTAAGTGCTGTCGCAGGTTTCGTTTCGTGTTTTTAATTAAAGTTTTTTGCATTCCAGTAAAAATGAATAAATTTTGCAAGCTGTATTTAAATCCGCTGGTAAATTCAGCACAGTGACGTTTGGATTAGAAGCATTTTAAACGACAAGTCTACAAAAGGATAAAACATACCAACATACCACGTTTAAATGTGCATGCATATTCTTTAAAACATGCTGGTTTGTCATTTATTCTGTTTTTTATTTGATTTATGTTCTTATCCGAATTTGTAACCTTCTGTCCATAATCTTAAGAATTATTGTAATAGCTGTAAAATGTACACAAACTGTTGTCACATAGCTGTAGGTATGTGATATGGAAGTAATACTGTAAATAAATAATGATTTTATGTAATCTAATCGCTCTATCAATCAGGCTTGTTGCATCAATCATTTTATTGCATAAAACAAGATTATGGGATTATTTTATTAAGTATTTATTTTGTTTACAACGTTATATATTTTTTTGTTAGAAATTCCAAAGTAGGTCAAAAGGTTATATTTCTTAAATTGTAAAAAAGTAAGCTATAAATTACAAAAAGTTCAAATAAAAAAAGATAGTCACGTAGTACAGAAGCCAGCACATGCGGTTGTGTGGAAGTTCACCAGTACTACTACAGAATACGGGTGCTCTCAAAGTTAACATGTCTAGCCGCATGTGCTGGCTACTGTACATCACAAACACTTTTAGATTGATTGAGGAGTACCAGTTTCAGCATAAGTAATATTGGTTTCCAAGAACGCTATTAATAGGTACTGCACTCGGAAAGCGAAAGCTTAGGTAAATAACACTAGGTATTTGCAGGAGAACATCGCGTTCGTGTGACTCCGGTAATAGGAAGTAAGCTTCTCACTTTCGAACAGTCACATTCCGCCATTTCCAAACAAGTACACTTATTTACAAGTCCACGAAACGATCATTCACGAATAACAATATTTACGAGATTGATGCAACCATTTATCATTTGCAAATGAAGTAATCATATCATTCGCAAAAAATATTTATCGTATAACTTGAAGTAAACTTAAGTAAGTACTATCGTATAAGTTGTTGATTCCATGTTTGAAGTGAAGCGACGTAAACATTGTCATTCAAAACTGATCGTCTCGGGGATCTGTAACTGCTGGAGAATCTTTAACTCCTTTCGTAATGAAATTCTGGATTCCAATGAAAATACTGTGAACATCGTCTTACATTTGGAACCTACCGTCCGAAATGGTCTTGTGTGTGAGATATTCATCCACTTAGATGACATTTAGACAATGCTTTACCGAATCACTTGATCTTATGAACAACGTGCTTCCCTTCTTCATCATTTGTTATCTCATTCAAAATATTATATTGTTCAACTAAAACTTTATCTATTACCAAATAAAGAGATACGTCTGTCTGTGTATCGGTTGTAGGCCGTAGTTTATTTATACAATGCAAAACAAATAAATACTCCATAGAACATTATTAAAAATAAAACTTAAAAATAACCCTTCCCACTCACCTTCTTAACATTGACAACAGCGTTATTATCTATTAATTAAAAACTTCCTTTGTTCAATTTTTATCCTGTTCATTTATTTCTCAGAAGAACAAAAAAGATAAGCAGACTAAATTTAGGTCTAGATTAAAGCATCAGACATCACACGAACATCATTAGCGATATTGGTTATTGAAATCACAGCGCACACGATATCATGATAAACATCGGAAATGCGCGAATTAACAGATGCAGTTCTTGGAACTAAATAAGGAGATGAATTCTATTGGGGACAAGTACAAATCACATAACATGATATGACATGTGCCGCATATAGAATAGAGTAAACTCTTCTATTCCGTTACCCAGAATTCCATTTCGAAATCCCCAGAGATAACGAAAAATGCATATTTGATTTCACTAATGACATCCACGCTTTAATGCGGAGTCGAGAGGCAGGATAATTCCGGCGCTGTCTGGTACACTGGGTCAGATTCAAAAGCGGTACGGGTTATTTAAAATCAAATGACACAGCCTCCATTAATGTTGCAGAGGCCAGTAGACTGGCTAACCAGGTCGGGTATACTTGGATCGATCGAAATAGCTATTATTGGATTGTTTCCGCGGATTGCCGCCCAATTTCAGATACACGTTTTTGCATCGTCGCAGTCATTCTGTCACATGCGCTGGTTGATTAAAAGCCAAACATTCAAAGGCGATTTAATTATGTCGTGCGGATTAAGATTAATGGCAATTAGTATAAATTGGTAGTATCAGTTTAACAGCGTTGATGGAATGTAAACTATGTAAGCGCTTGATTAATACAATATGTCGTTGAATTTCACTGGCTTTTGTTTTGACTGCACAATAGCTTTTTTGTCTTTGATTAAATCAATGAATTGTTACATGACTTTCTGAATTAGCTAATTTAAAATAGTTGATTGTTTTTTAATCCACAGAATAGCACTAATACATTTTCTTCTTGTTTCAGGTAGAATTATGCAATAATTTGCACGAGAAGTTCTTTGACTCAATCAACTTCACTAGAACTGGAAGAAACGTAAGTTCATTCATTAAGAGCATAGTTTTGAGTTTAAAAGCGAGTTCAGAGATGGCTTTTATTTAAGACCTGATTCACACTCTCGCGATCGCAAGACAATGGGGTACATAATAGGAGATAGTGTCACACTCCCAATCATATCAAACCTACAAAGCAACTGACATCCATCATCGATTTATTTCTAGTTTAGAATACGTCGAAATAATCAAATCTCTTCGTAAATTTCATTTTCAAAACGATTTCTTCTCATAAATACACTAATTGCTGTGCTTTAAATTACTAAAAGGTATTTTCATTGTGTTATTTTAACACTCATCTCACAAAAGCCCATTGGTCAGAAAATTAAACACGCAAAAGAAATAAAAGCTAATCTTAATGAGCAATAAAAAGGCAGTGATATCAGATTTTTAACATTTTCTCCAAAATTTAACGTTAACAATTTGGAGAGGAAAAAATCTCATTGTTGGAATTAAACGCTTGCGGAGGGCGGGCGCCGGGTGGCGTAATAATAGGACATAATATATTCAGGGCGAGTCAAATAAAATTAGCACGGTGAAAAATGTAAACGGTCCTTTTACGGGCTGGAGGACGTGTAAGTATTGGAGGAGATGAGCGCCCGCGCCGCCGCCGCTGCGCCCAAATACCAAATACGTTGGAGATGTCGGCCTTATGGCACTTTCGGTACCAAAGTATTTTTTAATTTATTCGAACACTATTTATGAATTGTATAGTTAGAAGTTTGCTTTATATGGTAATAGTTGGGCAGTATCATTAAGTAAAAGCTGTTTCGGTGAATTGTAGGTAATAAATACTACAGAATGTGTGAAACTACCTGAATTCCTAGACAGGTTGGATATATTATGATTTTAATCAGCGCGAGCGCACATCGGCAGCTTATTGCAAGTTATTGGTTATTATCACAGGTATTTACTGCTCATTGCTCATTATCAATTAAAACTCGCATTTATTATTAATTGAAATGCATTCGCTCGTTCCGTTAATGGGTTTGTCACGACGTGACACCACATTTGAGTAATTTTCGGAAGTATTTTTGAATACTCGTGGAGCGTTTTATCAATGTTTACTCAAAATTGTCATAAATTGATATTTTAAAATTAAATAATGAAACTGTTATTTACTGGTATGGTGAACAGTTGTAGTGGCAAAGTATTATAGGATATTGCTTAGTAATGTGTCGATATTTCAGTGAATTTTATTGTCGAGAGACGTCTACTACTAGACACAGGCCTTCCCAAAGATGTCCACAACGATCGGGGAATAAATCGCTTAAAAATTCTATTATAAACCTTGTGTAGCGAAAAGCTAATATTTTATATTGTTTGAGCGAGACACGATCAGTTCGCTTGATTTATTTCACGCGTTCCACTGAACTGTGCGTGTGATCATGATAATTAAAGTGTTCGCAGTCTAAACATGTCAAATGTTTGTACTATTATTTTTCACCACAATAATCGCGGATATCGTGATCCGTTTATTCTTGGTCTAAAAACTAATGCTCACAATTGCGTTAGTTTGTTAGAACCGCGTTCATATTTTTTTCACGTTTGTCTATTCTTCTTATTTATATGTTTGAGCTTAAGTTTAGTGTACTACTTTTAGTAAAAATAACGGCCTTTAGAAAACGTATTCAATAAACATGAACCGTCTAAATTCTTTGAGAAACAACGGTCACTTCACTTCAAGATTTGAATGTTCAGGAAAACTTGGGCTGAGTTTTGTTGTTAATTGAATTGTAGAACTTCGACATTAAAATTGATTTTTATTTTATAACTAGTATTTTTAGTTTCTAATTTTATTATGCAACGACAGATTTCAGCTTAGAAATTGGACCTGCCCATGTGGCAACAACAATCATCACATCGAGCGTGGCGATCAATCCTTGCCTACCATGACTTTAGTCCAGTTGTAATTTAGAGCAACTCTAAGAGTCCTCTAAGAAAACTCTAAGAGTTGTATGTTTCTTATTTATTCTTTTTTCATGAATATACGAGTAAAACACAATTTTTTCTGAGTAAAAGTACAAAAATTCAGGCTTTTAACTCCAGCCTGTACAAGTCGATTTGGACTAACATAATGAGTCGAGCAATTAACCAGCAGCTCTTGGCAGGCCAAATGACCACAGCACATCGAATTAAACTAGGAAATTCGGTAGAAAAAGTCGTTTTAGTGTGTCGTTTAGTGGCCTCGGACATATGAATGGAGTTAATTGGAGGATCAGCACATAGCCGAAACTACACCAGACGATACCACGCGCGGCAGCGTTTGGTATACTGCCGGCCAAATTACAAATGCAGTATGCCATAAATAAAAAAAATATCGTAGTTTTTTCGCGTACAGTTTCCTGAAGAGTTCTACTAAAAACAAAGACGTTTATTTTTCTACCTGTTCTACAAAGATGCAATTTAATAGAAGTCAAAAACATCGAGATGCAGAATAAAAACTTTAGTCGCGTATTCCACGAAACACCGTATATCGCGAACTGTGTTTAAAAGGACGGCAGCGTGGTGCTTCTTTGGAAAACGCTACTGCAGCGGGCGATCGAAGCGCGTTGGATCGTCTGGTGTGGTTCGGGCTAATAGGCGCGTTTGGGCAGTTTGGCGCCGGGAGGCGGCCGCGTGCCAGTTGGCCCATCCGGCGACCCGCGCCGCTAATCAGGCCTTTGGGACCGCTTTTAAAACTCTGCCCACTGCTGTTTTTGTAGTGTCTTTTAGATTAGCATTTTCATCAATCATAGTTGACTTTATAAGTTTTGTGATTGAACGGTTGAATGAAGCCTGGAGTAAGTAACTTCGAAATCTTCAATTCCATATTTTGTGTCAGTGCTTATTGAATTTATCAACCTGAAATGTCATATAAAATATGTATCTATAGCCATGGTAAAAACTCGCCTCACTTTGTACCGGGGCGGGGTCAGAATCCTGGTGGCGCACTCGCCATACAAATATGATATAGAAATAACACTGTTTTATAAGGATCACAGAAACAATAATTTGTTTGATGCAGTTTTCATTTACTTTATTCGATCATTGAAGATTATTCTGACTGTTTCTGACCCTCTTAGAGAGATCTTTACTTAGCAGGATATCAAATACAATTGTAGTGAAACGGGTCAAGTACTTTAATACACAACTATTAGTTAAGTAGGTACTTAAATATCTTTGAAATAAAATCAGCCTAAAATTTATTATCGTACTTTAAAGTATTTCTTTGCTTAGAAAACTAGTAGGTTACATTCTCTACTTCTTCTAACCTGCTGAAAATGATGCACTATTTTCCCCGACTGCCGTAAAAGATCCACGCTTTTAATGTTACAAGCAGTCTGTGTAACAATTTTTATACTTACTTTTCTGACACAGTGGCCTGTCATGTTACCATTTGTAATTCCACCTTCGGGCTGGCCATAAATTCTAGTGCACGCATTCCAAAAGCGAGACAACATAAGTCATAGTTTTTGTCGCGTCGCTATCTCCATGCATTTGTGGCGAGCATTTTTGAAAATAGTCCGCGTGTCGTCCAAATTCTCCACACTCATACCCGGCAGGGTGCATTTAAGTGCTGATTAAAAGTTTCATTTGTTGGCAAAGAGATCGAGGTCACTAGCCTTCATGCAATGCAAAAACGACATTGTTATTTTTTACAATCCGAAGATTTTACGAAATTTTGCACTGGAGTCAATTAGTAAGTTCTTGACATTTGAATTGTGCAAACAGTTTTTGAAGTGAAGTTGTACAAATAAAAATTAAACTAATGCAAATAAATCAACGCTGTATAACAAGACCACAAACTCGGCAGCACTTGTTAGTTATAACCCGGCTGATTGTAATGCGAGACGGTAGCTCCCGGGATGGTTCGTGACGAGTAAACCCTTTAACTCGTTGGGGTAATTCTGTATGCATTCGTTCAGGCGCACTCAAGTCGAAAAACCAGCGCGCGTGAAGACGAAGCGGTAGGACAAGGACGACAAACAGTGGAGGTGTAAAGCATCATTTCACGGTATGTAGGCATAGTGTTGACAACAAACATGAGGTATGTCATACCTTGTCTCAAACTCGACTACAGCCCACCACACACGTAGCTCTAATATAAGTACATTGGCCTGCAAAATATTTTTATAAACATTTTGCAGGCAATTTATTTTTTTAAATAAGTATTACACTTTTAAATCTTCATTTTTACTAATCTATACCTACATAGAAGTTAGATTTGAAATAAAGTACGATTAACAGCAAATTTAAATCGGCTTTCATTGAAACCGATTGGTAACAATGACATTTGGAGTTATTTTATTATTTCGAAATGTACGAGTATATTATAAAGTCATTCTAATTTCCAAAAAGTTATTCAAATTCCAAGTGTAAGTGAAACTTTGTTTTGCAAGTCAGTGTACATTAGTCAATATAGCAAGACATTATTACGATACATTTTCCATACAAATATAATATGCACCGCACAAGTAGTTCTAATAAATAGGTTTATTTCTATGACGTCACCAAAATATGTCGACAGATATAACAAGGCATATTAACATATAGCTCGATATATTATGGGTACCGTAAGTAGACGCATTATGAGTGTTTAAGTAGCTACCGAGTGTAGTGTAGCTATTATGACGTCGAAAAGTGATTTGTAAAATCTTACTTCGAATAAAAACTTTGACTTTGACTTTGACTATAGCTGGGCATATTAATATAAATTATAGCTACGTGTGTGCCGGGCTTACTGCGGTTGATGCTACCGGCTACCCAACACAGATAGCTATACATCTACATTCGCGCTTTGTGAACAAATAGAACGTGTACTCAGAAATCCAGCGACGGCTTTAATTACAAAATAACCATAATCAACGAAAAACTGTCATCCGTTACAATTACTACGCTAATAGAACTTAATAACACTGATATTAATGTAATGATCCCTTTTAAGGAAATGTAGGAAATATAGCGAAATAACTCTTAAGGCCTATTTTGTCACCAGCAGCGTTAAACGAAGCAATTTCCGGTACTTAAATTGACTCTTCTCTCTCTGTGAAATTGGTTTTGTGAAATGAGCTTTAACGCTGCTGCCTAAATTAGTTAACTTGAAATATTAAAATTGGAAACAGAATAGAGCTACACATTTTGAGCTTTAAGTTTTAATATGTCTATAATCCAGCTGTCATCCGTTATCACTAAATAGTATAAAATAAAGTCGCTTTCTCTGTCCCTATGTCCCTATGTCCCTATGTCCCTTTGTACGCTTAAATCTTTAAAACTACGCAACGGATTTTGATGCGGTTTTTTTAATAGATAGAGTGATTCAAGAGGAAGGTTTATATGTATAATACATGCATAAAATACTGAAGGATAACCCACAATAACCATTTTCCCGTGCGGAGCCGGGGCGGGTCGCTAGTTATTATTATATAATGAACCTGGCAGAGTTTTGATTCTTTTATGCTTAATAATTTGCCCGAATTTCTTCATGAAAAAGTTACATAGTAAATTTTGATGTCAAGGGAAGTGGGCGTTCGGTGCCGGATTGCACAAAATTCATAAATTGATTACATTATACATAACACCTCTATCGGAGATATGGTTATTTAAACATTTTACGACGAGAATTTTTTTTTAAGTAGGAATTTCAGTACTTCTGTTATGTGTAGATCTTGAGTCAGCAAATAACAGTTCTTGACTGGTACTGTGTAGGAAAGACTCGGAAGTACTTGGCACAATACCAACTACCACAACTGGTGGTTACATACAAAGTTAACTTGCCTTCGTTTTTGCGTTAAATCAGACAGAGCTAAAAATGAAAGAATGAAAAAGTATGACAAAGTATTATATTTTTTAATTTAGAGTTTTTTTTAATCAAGACCAGATTGAAATATCGGCTCCGTAGTTCTGGTAGTATACGCCTTCAAACCACATGATTGTGTATTCGAATTCCGTGCATGAGAGAAAACTTTGATGAGTGCTTATTTGAGTGATGAGTGCTGATGACTTATTTTTTAATTTAAGTTTGTTTATCTCGTGTATGATTCTCATAATGTAGACTCTTTATATGTATATAAAATGTGATTTGCTAAAATTATTCGTTCTTAATATGCGAATAATGTCATATCTAATACAATTATCAACAACTAACTTTCCGCTGCGGCTCCGCCCGCGTTAAAAGTTTTCCCCGTGAGAATGAGGCATTTTCCCGCGGTAAAAGGTAGCCTATGTTACTCAGGGTGAATGTGGCTTTCTAATGGTGAAATAATTTTTGAAATCGGTTCAGTAGCTTTTGAGTTTATTCATTACAAACACACACACACACACAAAAATACAAATCTTTCCTCTTTATAATATTAGTATGAAGCACACAAATGCAGTTCAATTCAATTAAAACTTTATTCGCATTTCAGGGACTATACACAGATAAAAACTAGTTCTACATAATCTAACATAATAATATAGGAAGAAGTTTAAGGAAGGGGATATGACGGTTAAACTTCTGGTATTTTAAAAGAATGCGTTATAAATGTCAGTCAAATTTAGCTCTAATGAGAGGATTACAGAAATCCGTAGAGATCTATGTTTATTATTTTTTGACTTCATTAATGGACAAAAAGTCTTTCAGAGATTTAAAAGATCATCTGATGTTCAATAAATAGATCGTTTATGCTGCTATCAATAGCTTAAGATTTTTTAAATTCAGTTTTTTTTTGTTCAGTTCGTTGAATATGTACGTTCTCCTCAATATTGTGTTGTTGCTCATTTGATACTAAATGAAAAAATTTATCAACCTTGTTCCCATGTCTAAGACCAGTCATTAATGAAATGCATACTTGGTGTTCATATTGATAATATCTAGCTAGAGCGTGTAACCTAATCTTTCGTGTCATTACAAGAGATAAGTGGCGGGGGCAGACCGCAACTATAATTCACTCCCCCCTCTCCTCGTCCCCTCTTTAAGAACCCCCCAACTTCTGAGAACTGTTGTCACGTCTCCAACAAGCATGTCTTGTTGCAAACGAGAGGCTCTCCATTAAAGAAAATTGTTCCTTTGCGTTGTAAAGACGCGGAGTCGGATGTTTGTTTATGTGGTTGGTTTTAGATTTGATTACAAATGCACAGTAATAGTAATTTTATATTGAGAACAAAATCAAATGCTTTTGAGTGATTTTCACTTGGTATAAATTATGTAAAATTTCAAGAAAGCTGAAACACTCGTTTAAATCTGAAAGCGTTTTTATGATATTAGACAGGTTGTCTAAATACATACGAATGTGTATCTTAGAACTATTGTATACTTACTACTCTTTCAAATCGAAGCGAAAATTTAAAAAAATATTAAGCTCGGGCGAGTACTCGAACTTGGGTAATATCTCCTTAGTTATGGAGATAAAACAGGCGCACTACAAAAAAAAATCTAAAAGAAACAATACAGTACAATAAAGAGTTTTCTGTTATTTTATAGTGAAATCCTATATTAAATAATGACAAGCGCATATGAAAAAAAAACTTTGACACGTGTGATCGACGTAACGTATACAAGTCATGATCAATTAACAATAATTTATTTCGCCTGCCAAAATTTAAATTCCTGTACAGCTCCGATCATTCTATGTCTTTGAAACATTTTTATGATCATTGACGCTATATCTGAGTGAAATACTGAATCATCAGTCAGCTGCCCGCAGTGCATCTCGAAATAACACTAATCTAAAATTAAAAACAAACCATAAATTCTATTACCTACTAGAAGAGTGGTGTGTTACTGTATTATAGATACACGAATAGGCAGTTGTTTTATGTCTACGGCGGCAATACTTCAGAAACAAAACGTAGGATTTTGGTAGAGTCACAAAGTCATATTATTATGAAGTCGAAAATCAAAAATACATTGGCACGCGCCGGCCGAGGCTCAAAACCCACGATCTTCCGATTGGAAGTCAGTCAACGCCCTAGCAACTCCAATTGATATGTCCGTAAAATCGAATTTCTAAAATGCAAAATCTTAGTGGTCCCAGTAATCTTCAGACTAAATTAAAAAGGTTAGTAGATACAAGTTTCAAAGTTAAAGTGCACCTGTAGAAGGAATAACCAGCCGTGGCAACTGCGATTAAACCGTAAACAAAACCCAAGTTCTCTTTGTAATCAGAGCTAAGGCGACAACTTATTTCATTTACATAAACAGTTTAGTATGAATAGGGACTGTTTTAACTAACGAATGTCGCGCGTTGCTTCGGAACGAGAATGGAAGTTCCATTTTGGGAAGTGTACTTCACTCTATTTTAGTTGTAACCTTACCAGGCGTTGCAATTGTTTGTTTTTAATATTAAGGCAGAATAAGTTTGAATTTAAATGAAGGGATATTTTTTAAAACAGGTGTATTACGAGTAACAATAATATTAAATTAAAAATTTTAAAAACCCCCGCCGCAAAACTGTTACTTAGATCCTTTCAGCAACCAGACAAGAGCTGAAATTCTTGAAATGGCTGCATATATTTTCTTGGATCATAGTTAGGAACACACTCGATTGTCACACCTTGCAAACAAAAAAAAAAACTAGATAAAAATCGGCGCATCCATTTAGGAGCTACGATGCCACAGACAGCCATTTGAAGATTATCAGCTCTTTTCTAGTTGTTGAAAGGATCTTAGTAATGGTTTTGTGGCGAGTGTTTTTAAAAATTTTAATGTAATGTTATAAATTTTAGCAGTTATCGCTTTATTCGCACGCAGTATAAAGTAACCTTTGAAATGAAATGACAGACTGAGTGTAAGTACTTGAGCTCTACTTTTCAATTATATAAAGAAGATTACTTCCATTCGTAATCCGACGTAACAGATGAACAAACAATTAAACAAACATTAAAATAATATGAGTATTAAAGCGCTGGGGGTGAATATGCGCACCAAGATTCTGTCTCTTATTAATTTTCGACTACGGTTATTTAATACCTTTTAAATAAATAATAGGTAATGAAGTTTATTAGCACCATCTTTAACAATATAATTACGATTTCCCAGCTGTCTCTCTCTATTGACACTAAAGATAAATGGAACAGTAAAACAGACTGCACAAAACATTAATTTTGTGGTGCATTCCCTAACATAATGATAGTTTCAATGTTTCATTTTGGCTTATATTTTATACTTTTTTGGTTTGTGTAGTTAATTAATTAAAAAGCTAAAAATTATATACAGATTATTTAAGGTTTTTTCACAATTATTTCTATTACCATTTAAAACCATGTAGATACGAGTTAGCAGCTCTACAAAAAAATCTACGCTCTAAACTGAATTGATTTGAAAATATATTCGTATGTAAATCCTACAAAAAATACTATCAAAGTCATTGAATTTTTCATTAACATACCCCAGCTAAAAACACTGCATTCGAAAACAATCTAAAAATTTATTCACAGAACCTTTTATGGAATAATGAGTTTTATTTGTATAAACGTACGGTGCAGTTCAGAATGTGGGGGTGATGCATAAATTTAGTGCAGTAAGCTGCGTAAGAGCAGGCAGTAGCCGCAGTCGAACCATTCAAAGGACTCCGACTAATAGTCGTCGCAAAGAAAACGTGCTATTAATTTAATGTGCTGGGGTTGAGCACTGGCTTAAACCACTAAAACCTAAAGCTATATAGAGTAGATTAAATGAAATAGATATGTTGTGATATGACAAGTTTTATCTGTCGAATTCATAGTCGCTATTCTACTGTTTATAGATAAAAAGATAATTTAAAAAATATATAAAACCGCCTTCAAGGTCCTAACCTACACTAAAAAGTTAAAAATAATATATAAATCTAGCTGAAAGCATAGAAATTTAATATGGCTATTAATATTCCTTATTTACATAAATTGTAACATCATATAAACATGTGTAGACATTGTTATACACTTCACCTTGAAGTCGGTGCCAGTTGAGGCTAGCTACCTATTTGATCGGAACCACATCTGATCTCAAAAGCTCAGATCGTTGAATATAAAATATTAAATGACGCGGTCAGAGACTAGGTACAGAGCCCTTTATAGATTACTGCTAGCAGTAGAAGTCTTTTGGTCGAAATAATGGTGATTGATTATATTAGCTGGCACCGACTCCAAGATGAAGTGTATAACAATGTCTACACATGTTTATATGATGTTACAATTTATGTAAATAAGGAATATTAATAGCCATATTAAATTTCTATGCTTTCAGCTAGATTTATATATTATTTTTAACTTTTTAGTGTAGGTTAGGACCTTGAAGGCGGTTTTATATATTTTTTAAATTATCTTTTTATTTTACCTTTTTTAGTGAAAATTTACCATGACAAGTTACTCACACAAAACTTTAATTTGTTTTGTTTAGTACATAATTATATGCAGATTTTCTCACTATATGTTTCCTTTACAGTCTTACGTTTGTATAAACTATTATATATCCTATTTTAAATTCTCAAACATTGCTATACTTGATTGGACTGTAATCTAAGTTTTCCGAATGGCGAACAACTGAAAAAACCACTACGATAGCGTAGACGCTAGCCCGTTTAGTCCACGGAAAAATTCTTAAGTTGTTGTCTTCACTTGGGGTTTTCAAACCTTTAATCTATGACTAGTTTACAGAATATACGAACCAAAACCGCATATTACTTGTTGTTTCAATTATAACAAAAGCAACGCAATGAGTGTGCTGTTGTTTATTGAAGAGTTTTCGTTTTGGTCTTTTACTTCGCCATCAGATATAATCAAAATTTATATGAAACCATTTTGAGTACAAGTTCTATCTATAAAAGAAAAAATATTGAAATCGACTGATAAGAAGCCGAGATATTGCTAAAACAATTTACCGATCGGGTATGATGGCATCGTCAATTGAGGAGTTATTTCCTCATATCTTCAAATTTAATCATCCGATCTTAGCGAAATTTTTATGGGACCACCCTGCAAGCAAACCTGGTCGATTAAAAAAAGAATTTTGAAAATCGGTTCACAATTGGCGGAGATATCTTATAACAAACACACACAAAAAAAAAAAAAACATACGCGTCGAATTGAGAACCTCCTCCTTTTTTGAAGTCGGTTAAAAAAACAATAGGTACTAATGTCGAGCTCTATCAGGATTCATGTAAATTTCACGATGTTTTATAGTTAAAAAGTTAAAATGATCTTTAAATAAAAGAGTTATATATAAGTTATATTATAAATAAATAACTTTATTGTCTTTCGACGTCTGTCGACGTTCAAGTTATTTATTTATATTCATTTTACTAGGACTTTTTAACTGTAAAAAAGTCGTGAATTTGCAACAACCTGACTCTGATAGGGCTCGACATTTTTCTTTTATGTCTGTACTTACTAAGTACTACTTAGATCGATAATATTTTAGTTTTTTGTGAATACTGAAGTATTTTTATATTATAAATTACGTCTCAATTTGGCGTATTTTGAAAGTTCTTCACGCACATAAAAGATAACAAAAATAGAATCTGTATCCTCATATATCTTAATTTTGTAAATCATGCGGGTCGTACTGATCATTTGTATGGTAATGGCGCTTATTCGCACGTGAGAATCGAGTCGTTCCTCGCGCTTGATACCATAAAGCAATTAGGGGCGTTCGGAGTCGGCTGCATAATCCCAGTTAACTTATTACTGTAACTGCATGTGACGAATTCGGATGCCGAGCCGTTTGCAGCTCAACTGCTTAATCTAGTTAGAGGAAGGAAGAACGCAATTAAGTACGTGGGCATGTGAAGTGTGACAAAGAGGTTTCTTGAGGTAAGTGAGCGAAATATACGATACTATACGATATTTATTTATTTGGTACAAACAGCCTTGGTTAAACTTTAAATTTTACAATGTTTTTTTACATAGGTCCACCATAATTACAGGCTAACACAGCATGCATACCATACATTATTATATCTTACATAAAATATTAAATTTCACTTTACATAAAGATATCTGCAATCCTCTATCTCTAATGCCCTTTTCAAATGTTAAAGGAAAAAATACAGATGATAAAATTCTTAATTTTATAGCTAAAAATATCGGATTTGGATCATGGGGATGCACTGATTGCACAATTTGAGAACGGATGCAGAAACATCAAATTTTTTTTTCTATAACTGTCAGTTTCAGACGAACAGATTATTTTTCCAAAGCTTTCAAGGTTGGTTTCATAACTATCATGATTTAAAATAGCAGCCACCCGCAGGTATCTTCAGTCGACCCGTGGGATCACGGTGCATGCAACTGCGCTGAAATATCGGGCTCTCACGCAAAACAAATACCACGGTAAAATCAAGTCTTAAACCATAATAGTAACAAGATTTTTATGGTGGTTATTTACGAATTATATACGAATTCAAGCCTTGCATGAATTAACCATAGAGTTATATTTTTTATTGGAATTAATTCTTTGAAACCATAAATATTACTATCTCGAAACTGACAGTTATCGTAAAAAACATTTCTTCCATATGTACGGATACTTTTCATTACTTAGCAGAATAATAGTTCAGATCTTACTGAATTTAGGTTTATAGCTCTACTGAATGTAATGATATTTTTTTGACGAAGAATACAATCTCGAGGAAGAAAGACATAAAACTTCAATTATGAAATATTTCCAGAATGACTTTCTTCCATATTTTTGTTTTAACCGCATGTCATGTTTGCAACGCAAACGTTCGGCTTTGTAGCTCAAATAACATGTGCCTACATCGGCTACATCGCTAATAAGCATGATTACATTTGCGGCTTGCATTCATCTCACAGCCTGTGAACGCGGTTAGACCACAGCTAGGCGCATAGAAACCTTCATAAGGCGATAGAACTGGCAAAAACTCAAAAAATAAAACTATTTTAATTGTTCAAAACCTTTATGTATAGCGACAGCCCAGAATTTCTTTTTTAATCTTTTCTCTGTAAACTTACTTTATTTTTATTAACAATTCTGTAGTCTACTTTACAATAAGACGTGGGTTTTTGTCATTTTACTTTTGGACAGTCGTGGTAAGATTAGTTCAAGTTTTATGTGCTTGAAATAAACTGAAAATAGACATTATTGCTTAATGCGTAAACTATATTTAGGATTATATAATAAATGTTCTGTGATTTAAGCGTTACTATCTGCAGCGATTTATAGTGGTATGCACTTAGAGAAACTTATATCACATGTAATAAAACTAATTGAGTGCTAGTTTTGAAGGTGTTATCTATTACAGTTTAAAAGTGACGGCTTAGGAAATACTTAAAGGACAAGTTAATGGTTTTAATATTGTGATTTTCTCGAAATAAACTTTTTTCGAAAAAATCTTTAATCAACATCCAGTTTATTCTATTGATCATGATTTTTACTTCTTATTATTGTATAAAAAATATGATGCAATTTCTGCTGGATATTTCATTATTTTTCTATGGTTTGTGGTTTTCCATAGCGACGCGTATTGTCACCACGTCTTTTTGTACCTAGTTGTCCAGCAGTATACAGGTTTCCCACGGTGATTTGCCGTCATTTTATAGCCATTCGCCCACAACCATCGCCTTTAGTACTTATCCGAATATCAAGTCTAGTATTTTAAAATTTTGATAAGGTTTAATCACATTTCTTCTTAAAAGTGCACCAGTTGTTTTTACATGGGACTCAATGGTAATAGTATATGGGACCCATCGTTAATATCTAAAAAAGCGGCCAAGTGCGATTCAAACTCGTCCATGAAGGGTTCCGTAGCAGCAAGTAACATAATATAAAAGTTCTTGTATAAAAGTTTGCATGGTAATGTACATCATATATTTTTTATAGTTTTATCATTCTCTTATTTTAGAAATTAAAGGGGGGGCAGACATTTAAACCTATTATAATTTATTGTTTTTTTTTTTTTTTTTTTTTAATTTTTGTGGGAAATTCTTAATGCGGTTCACAGAATACATCTACTTACCAAGTTTCATCAGTATGGTTCTTAAAGTTTTGGAAAAAGTGACTGTGACATACGGACGGACAGACAGACAGACATGACGAATCTATAAGGGTTTTTTGCTATTTGACCACGGAACCCTAAAAATGGGATCTAAAAGTGGGATGCTACGAAAATAAATGTAATCCGTTTGGTTCGCAAAATGATAGAAGAAAATAAAATGAAGCTCACACAAGATTGTGTATGTAGAACGAGACAGCACGTTATGTAGCCGTGTTTACGGCTATAATTTATGCTTAGAGAAGTAGCTTACTTTTCAATATATAAATACTAAAATTACCCGCGGTTGCGTTTTTACGACCAGACATAATTTTAGTACTAAGCTGCATCTGTTTATATGAGAATATGTAGACTAACTGTTCCGCACTTTCTACTAGGCCGTTATTGAGTCTAGGAGTCTAGACTTGGGTATGACACATAACATGATACTTTAATTTCTAACAAATAGAGGTTTCTTTGTGATCACATACATTAAGCTACTAGCTTTCCGCCACGGCATCGCCCGCGTAATAATTTTTCCCGTGGGAATAAGGAATTTTCCGGCGGTTAAAGGTAGCCTATGTTACTCAGGGTAAATGTAGCTTTCTAATGGTATAAGGATGTTTGAAATCGGTTCAGTAGTTTTTAAGTTTATTCATTACAAACATACACCACACAAACCCACATAAAAATACATATCTTTCCTCTTTATAATATTAGTATGATGATAAACTAGTTTTCCCGGCTAGACTTTTTAGTAGCTTTTATAATCCACCATTGCTTTGTTGCGACTTAAACGAAAGACAAACTGACAAACACATTTTCTTGTTTATATTATTATTATGGGATTGAGATATATGAACTAAATGCTTCAATACTCAATACCTTTAACTCTATTTATCTTATAAAAACTATAACATCAGTGCAGTATATCAATATGACTTATAAATCATAACAGTTGAAACTTCTCAAGAAAAACTTCTGCAATAAGGCACTTGGCTTCGATAGCATCAAGTTTAGTTCGCTGGCAGTAAAGCCGATAGGTAGAATGTTAAATTATGACAATCCAATAACGAGTTAGGTGGCTCGGTGACTCGGCTGGGGCCCAAATAGTCTGGTACCACGTGCCAAGTCCTAGCCCCATCGCCATACGCCGGCTGATACTAGTGTACTAGTACCTACACAAACCGCGCGCCATCATGCCAACTAAACCCAACACTGCAGCACTCCTATCCTGCAACAATGTAATCTCTTTTTACAGCTAGTTTTTTGACTTGAATGTACACTTAAAGTAATTAAGTAACACTTTATTCTATACCTAAACATAAAGAAGATACAAAAAATACTCTCACACACGTAAATTCTACACAAACACACAATAAAACTCACACTTACTGCTTTATATAACGCTAAAATGTCTGTTAGTTACGTTTTCATGACGATTGGCTATTGCGATTGAAATGAAATGAAATTGGCAGTGCAATGGTGAATGATGAAATAATGGGCAAGAGCATAGTCTAATTTTGACTGCGAGAGAATTCTCAAATTTTCACGAGACCATTGTAAACGAGGGCTAATGTCTTGTAACCAACGTTATAAAGTAGGTTTCCTTATTTAAATTATTAAAGCTTTTATTTTATTTATAAACTAGCGACCCGCCCCGGCTCCGCACGGGAAAATGGTTATTGTGGGTTATCCTTCAGTATATTATGCATGTATTATACATATAAACCTTCCTCTTGAATCACTCTATCTATTAAAAAAAACCGCATCAAAATCCGTTGCGTAGTTTTAAAGATTTAAGCGTACAAAGGGACATAGGGACATAGGGACATAGGGACAGAGAAAGCGACTTTATTTTATACTATGTAGTGATTCAACCAACTTTACGCCCAGCGGCTCCAACTGCGGTAAAAATAGTTCCCGTGGGAATGAGAGACTTTCCCGCGGTAAAAGGTAGCCTATGTGTTATTCTGATGTATAAGCTATTCTATTGTAAAGTTTCATTAAAACTCATTCTGTAGTCTTTTCGGAAACAGCAACAAACATCCATCCATATATCCATCCTTACAAACTAACGCGTTTATAATATTAGTAAGATTTTGCATTAGATAGATAGACACTTTATTTAAAAGATGATTGTATTGCAGTACAGTTGCATTTAATCTGCACTTCACTGCAGACTCGCACCGCAGCGGCATTGTGTCTTTGATCTTTGCATGCACATGATGCAATACTTATAGTGTCGGTATAGAGGTCGTAGGAGTATGTTCTCACGTAAGTTAAATATAAATGTACTTATAAATACAATAATGGCCCTACACCTCATATACTTGGTATATATGTGAAAAAATTCATAGACTTCGTGCCTCACAGGACTACTAGACAATAATTTGATCCTAAAACAAAGACTGTCGGGTTAAGACTTTGCCCTGTAGCCTGAACTTTTTGAACGGAATTTTAACATTACCAAATTCATTCGGACTAAATTGCCCAGAGGAGATTTTCAAAAATTTTTGATATCATTCTTCGTTTCCAAAATACCGAGTGCCAAAATAAAAAAATCGGATTTTTTTTCACTATTTTGACTATAACTTTCGTTTATTTTAGACTTTCTCGAATAATTCTTTTTGCACCTTACAGTTCTCGTAAAAACGTTTTTTTAAACTACTTTTAGAGATATAAGGTGTTAGCTCATTTTCATGAAATCGGAGCCTACACTGGAGCGAACATTATAGACATTTCCAATGTCAAAATTTGTTTCATTCAATAATGGCAGGAAAATTACTGACTTAAATGATGGATACAAATGTATTGAAAGTTGTAGTTTACAACTTCTGCTACAGCACTCCATCCATACATAAGCCTTTCTCTCCTCCTATATCTGCCATATGGGATTTGCAAGCGGGTTGGCGATTGGGAATTGCATTGTTGTAAGAACTTGAATCAAAGTGTATATAAAAAAATGCTTGTATTTTATTTTAACCATAATCTAAGTAACGCAACTAAAACCACAGTTTTTAAATAATAGCGCAGTTTAAAGAGGCGTTAAAATGTTGCAACATAGACGGGATTAACGATATCGCCACCACGCAGACAAAAGTAGCCATAAAAAGTGTTTTATATCTTGCGGAAAACGTTTCTTTCCTTCCCAAAGACTCACTTTTGTTTTCGGCCGAGATAAAATACCTACGAACAAAGTATCATTTCGAAAAGCAATTTTAGACCACATTTCTCAGAACATTTCAAGTAAGTTTGATGTAGCTGTTCGGTGAATTTTATTTTTGTTTTGACGCATTTATGTCACAAAAATGTGGAATAGAATGGATGCCTCATCAATCATAGTTTTTGTTTTAAACGCTGACACAATCAGAAACATGTGGCACGAAACCTGGAGCTTCATAGTCTTGTAGTTAGAGTCATTGCCGTTCATAGTTTATGAGACAACATAATATTAATTTTAATTATAAACTGTGTCGTTTATAGTTTAAATTCAACGGATAAATGTGTATGTTTGTGTGTGTACAATAAATAAATATAAATATAAATATAAATCTTTATACAATATGCTTCAACATAATCAACACTAACAGAAATTTAATGCTTGATCATTTTTCAATGCATTAGTATCTCAACTATAGTACTTTCACGGTAGCTTGGCAATAGCGAGCGTTGACATTTACTACCACTGTACTCGTATTTTAGATAGCGATATATCGTTTTCCTCAGTAAATGTATACGATATGAATATCGCTAGAGTATAGGAATACAAGCCAAGTTCACTCAAGTTCACTGCAGAGGTAACAAACATTTTTAATTGTAACCCTATTTTTGACCGTAATTCTGGTTGATGTTTAAAAATAAAATTTTGTTTGAAAATAACAAAACGTAACAGGTAACAAGAAACAAACGAAAACTTAACAAACAATAATTAAAACATCGAGAAAGACTTCCAAACATGAATGAACGCAAGCGCACTCCGGACGGAATGACGCTCAAAAAACAAAATGGCGGGAGGAGCCACGGTGTGCGTACTCCTGTCTCGCTAGCGACTTACAATGAAGTAGTGTAAGTTAAAATTTTTAATTTTGCTACCAAATATTTTACATAATGTTTGAATATGGTGAAAAATTAATTTGTAAAGTGCTGTTTAGATTCTCGTTTATTGTAATTATTATTGCTACCCAGATTTTTTTTTTTCCCGCTGTAAGTCTTTATTTAATAAGATTATTTGTAAAATATTTTAAAACGTAAGATATATCATTGGAAACGTTTCAATAGTTCACAATAAAAAACCATTTTGTAAAAGTAATAGTCAAAATCACAACTTATTGATATTGGAAGAAACAACCTTATTTTCGTAAATGTTTGAGATATGTGTGTTGACTTTACGCGTGATATTATGATACGCTAGCGATGTGACGTTTAGCGACAGTTAGTACGGAAAGCGATAATTATCGTTTAAAAATATTACTTTTTGGTACCGGTCTTGTCAATGTTCGCTATTGCCAAGCTAACGTGAAAGTACTATAAGAATTTATACAAAAATATTTGACTGTTGTGAAAATATGATAAATTACTGAGTGTCTTATTAATAGTTGCGTATGCCTCTTTTTCTTTAATTATAGATTGTTATAAAAAACCCGTAAATTGTGATAATACATTTGTGTTAAGTAGCTATAGTGCAATGGCACATAATAAATTGGTGCCTTTAGTAGTATCTGGAAACAATAACTAATTACAATAACATGTAACAATAATTATGGAAACACTTTATTTAAGAAAGATGAAGTGATGGCTTTCTAAGGAGAGTAGGTGAAATAATTTCTACTTTTCTATCTTCTCTCCCGTTCCATTTTTTTGAACGTCGTAAAAATATCTCGAGAATGTTCTGTACAAAAGATTGTTGTAGGTGGCCCATATTCGTTGGACGTGTAATTCAGGCGCGTATCGGGATTACGTCGGATGCGCCGGCCCACGTGACGTCATCCGGCGGCCGGACGGCAACCGGAGCGGTCACGTGACACCAATCTACCCATTGTTGCACCGAAGCCGGACCCACTGCCACTGAAACATGCGAAACAACCACGGTTTATACATAATAATTTAAATTTTATGGTATGCTTATTTCGATTGAAAATTCATCAAAAGGTTAATTAGGCTAAGACTCGGTGGCATAAGTAGTGGCGCGTCTGTCTATTATTTTCTTCTGTGGTATTTATTGGCTCTGGTTTGTTATTGAAGGGGTGTTGAAAATATTCAAGTTCGGATTCTGCTCTAGCTCAACGAAATTGAAAAAAAAAAATCGCGTTGATTCAAAGTAGGATACGTTACATATGTGATGTTGAAAAAAAAAATGGCCTCGTACTTTATTAATTAATTATATTTGGTAGTGAACGTATTACTTTTTTGCTGGCTTCTTCGAACGAAGAGCGTTGTAATTAGTTTCGTTGTCAATGTCTGAAGAAGCGTCTTTACTTCGAAGGAATTAATGAAGCTACTCAAAGTAAAAATAGAATGTTCACATGCAGCAGAGAACCAAGTTAGTCGTTCAATTTATAGCAGTGACTAAGAAAGGAAATAGCACAGATTTTAGACCCGATTGATTGAATGACAGCCTATCAGTAACGGTAGGTATTCTGTCTGTGGATCGTTGTATAGTTTTTTTATACGCATTTCATTCGTTTGGTTGCGAAATGGCGGTCATATAAAAGCATTTTTAAAATTTTTACTTTTTTGTGATTCGTATTTAAGATGTATGGATAAAGTATTAACTATTCAGCATTTTATAATACATACCTCTAGTTAAAAAGAACATCTACCTTTGTGCGTAACCACCTGAGACACTTCAAGTTTCTAAAAACGTCGCACTCCCATTTCTATATACATTGCTTGATCATTGCGACGGTAAGCGATTCAGTTTGATAAAAAAGCGTAATGTACAGTAACAATTCCCGTCGCCCTGACGTATCCCTTCAGGTGTAGTGAATGAAGAGTATAAACGCAGCCGACAGCTCCCTTTAATAGGGTCAGCGATACGGCTAGGGTCCTACCCTAGGGAAACCTAATTATTACAGCTTTTGATCACAAGTGCCCGCTTTAACAACCCAGTTGGCGCGGCACTGATACTTGTTGATTACAACATGTGCTTAAAGCCACCTGATACCAAATACGCAGTTATCAGCTTATGAGTTGTAGTATAGTGCCCCTATTCCATCCTTACTTCAGTAAAAGTTTTAGTACTATTTCTACAGCACTATAGCACACTATATTATAACTGTTCACTGCTGGGTTAAAGTCTCAAAGTAAAAGTAAAAGTAATAATTAACAATCATGCCCAGTTCAGATAGGTGGCAAAATCGCGCTTAATGGTTTTGAACAACTTTTCCAAAGGGGCTTTATTCGGCAACGAAAAATTAATTCGACATTCTTATACAAAATAGTAGTTTTAATGAAGAAGTCCATTTTGAAATGATAATTTCGTAAAAAATATCTTTAGGAAAGTTACTCGAAATCATTGATTGACCACTTACACTACACACTGTATAGAAAAAAAACAATAAACGATCTAAAAACAAAATCTCTATCTATTAATGGAATTATCTACCTAAGTATATATAACACATTAATTTATTTTATAGCTGACGTTGATTAATAAGCATGTTAAAATACGGCTCAATTATGTTGACTCGAAAAGCTCTATAGATGTTGTAAATCTAAAATTTCAACACCGTGTCGTGGAGAGAAATAAATAAAAAAGACATATATAAGAGCAGTTAAACAATAATTTAGTTTAAAATAGGAAGTTTTGAGAATGCTCTCTCATAGTGTGGAATTCGAGGTTAATCTACGTCACTGGTATCATATTTTTTCTCTGATATGGGTCATGTAACGACTACATGTAAATAGTAGCCAAGATCAACCACTTTCCGTGACTTTCGAAGCACGGAATCATCTTTTTTACGAACAATCAGGTGATTCAGCCTGCAACGTCGTAACCCTATTGTAGGAAGTCTCACAAAGTGTTATTCCTTCGACGTGTGCCCCGAACCCCCGAACCGAAGTTAGGGTTCACACCCAGAACCTTCTGGTTGTCTGTTAACAGAAAGACTGTTCTTAGAATTAGCCAAAAAAGTTAAGTGAAATAGGTATTCGGCATCAATGACGCAAGCTTTACCGGTTATATAAGTCACGTGACTCCACAGGGTTGTAGCTTGTAGCCAGATGCGGCTCGGACGTTACCCTGTGTTCCAAGCCTGTTACGAATATTTACGCGAAAATATACGACGAAGATTTGTTTACTTCTATGATATAGGTAGATATCTACCGAAGTAATTTATTAAATTTCTTTCTTTTTTCACCAGTTAGTAAAATTATACCATCTTTAATTTGGATTTATGTATAGCAATATAATATTTAATATTTGCAAATAGTGACTTGATTCAAGGTTGTCTGGAGGGTAAAATTAATAAGGGAATGCGGCATCAATAAAATATAATAAGCTACATAAAATAATCCTGGAGATGTTTAGTGGAATAGAATAGAATTTAAAATTGTCCGTTGCGAATTAAAAAATGCTGGGCAGTTGTAAGCTACATTAACATTTTCTTTTGATTAAGGATAAATAAAATATATTAGGAAAGTTTATAGATGTTTTTTAAACTCTTACTAAAACACTTAAATCAGGACATTAAATACTCGAATCACACTGTGTGCCTGCAAAGGATATAAAAATCCGCTTAAGAAAAATTTGTTGTTCAATAGGTATTTTCTATGATTATTTTAGTTGGAGTGTTTGGTAGCATCCCGACTCGGCTCACGTGGCGATTGAATCGCAGCGTGTCGCCGTCCAGCGAAACCCTTCAGTTACCAGGCAACCCTTCCACGCGACTTTATAACCAACTCAATTACAGTAGAGTTTTGATTACCTTGTTAAACGCAGCTAACTATTTGAGCGGTATTCCTGTTGGCTCAACCATATTAATTATACTAACTTGTTATTCTGTCATAATTTTGGTCTATTATGTAATGTTTTTAACACCCGACGAAAAAGTGGGGTGTTATAAGTTTGACGTGTCTGTCTGTCTGTCTGTGGCATCGTAGCTCCTAAACAGATGCGCCGATTTTGATCTAGTTTTTTTTTGTTTGCAAGGTGTCACTATCGAGAGTATTCTTAACTATGAACCAATTAATATCTTCAACCATTTGAAGATTATCAGCTCTTTTCTAGTTGTTGAAGGGATCAAGTAACGGTTTTGTGTTGGGGGTTATTAAATTTTTAAATTTAGTGTTATTTTATTAGTGTCTGTCTTAGATTTTCAAATAAAATAAAATACAATACAATACAAATATTCTTTATTGTACATAAAATAGGTATGTTACAAATGAAAAACAACATGAAAATAAATTTGCGGCAAATGGCGGCCTCTTCTTCTAGGCAACATTTAGGCGAGAGTAAAAGACGTACAAAGGAAAAGAAAAGGCGATTTAATGGTTCTATTAAAAAGTGATATTGAAAGGTTTACACTTTTTTTTGAATTTTATTCGCATTTACCACGAATAGTGCAGAGCGAAAGGTTAGCTCATAAAGACTGTTTACGACCCGCACCATCAATTAATTACAGGACGATACGTATTTGTGCAATCTACTTACCGCTAATGGTTTGTTTGGTCTCATAATTTATTGTATAATTAGAAATTTTCTGTTTAAATTGATTTATTCGTATTGACAAGCACCTAGAGTTGCAAGCATAGCCCATCCTATACGCTTTTCTCATATTTATAAATTACTAGCGACCCATCCCGGCTCCGCACGGGAAAATGGTTATTGTGAGTTATCCTTAAGTATATTATGCATGTATTATACATATAAACCTTCCTCTTAAATCACTCTATCTATTAAAAAAATGCATCAAAATCTGTTGCGTAGTTTTAAAGATTTAGGCATACATAGGGTTTTATTATACATAGGACAGAGAAAGCGACTTTGTTTTATACGTGATAGTGATATGTCAGTTTATGCCATACAATACCGTCCCATTACTAAACCTAGCTACTTCTTTGTATAAAACAAGTCTCGGATACGATACTAATGCATCTAAACAATTATGTACGTACCAAAGCAATTTTCGTACGACAGACATGCGGTGCATAGTTGCATTTGCATGGTTTCTTTGTCATCATCATTATTATGAAAATCATTATTTGTACTTTATGCTATGTACTCTAGCACCGGTACTAATCTTCAGCGAAACTGCAATACAGGGGCAAAAGAGGAAATGTCGCAATAAAGAAAAATTATATTTGAGACATTTTTACATTTGTGAAATACATTTTTTTAAAATAGGTACAGATCTGTTTTTAACCCCCGACGAAAAAGAGGGGTGTTATAAGTTTGACGTGTCTGTCTGTCTGTGGCATCGTAGCTCCTAAACGGATGCGCCGATTTTGATCTAGTTTTTCTTGTTGGCAAGGTGTCACAATCGAGAGTGTTCATAATGATCCAAGAAAATATCTTCAGCCATTTGAAGATTATCAGTTTTTTTCTAGTCGTTGAAAGGATCAAGTAACGATTTTGTGTCGAGGGTTATTATTTTTTTAAATTTAGTGTTATAATATAGATAGACTAAAGTTAGTACATAGATTTTTTTTAGATAATTTTCTCATTACCAAATATAAAGCGAATTTTCGTGATTTTTCCTTCAACTGTGGTTGGAGTCCGGAACGCAACTGTCAAAACGTTCCGAATGTTAATAGCTCCTGCTAGTGCCATTGTCGTGATGGTGCTGCTTAGCTTACAAAATATGAAGACATTCTTTAAACCAGAATTTGAGATTGCATACCGCAGCGAGCGGAGCGCGCTGACATCGAGGTGGGTTAATGACTCCGCAAAGGTCGGCCATTGTTTTGGTAAACAATGCAGCGCGGGCGCGTCGTCAATCCTTCCAGTAATTCGCTTCACTAGGTGACGCGTCGCGACCCTTTTAGCTCTTACCTTACTCTTAACTATAAAAACGGACCAAGTGCGTGCATTTTATGGTTTTGCTGCCATGCATGGACAAAATGTGGTCATATTCATCGGTCAATTCTCCGGGGCTTATTGGCAACATAAAAGCTGCTGATGAGCTGCTGCGATCAAAGACACGCATCAATGTGGTTTAAGTTTTTTTTTCTGGTGGGATTTACGGTACAAAATATTATACCGTTAAAAACTGATTTCGTAAGTGATGATGAATTTATTGGGAATTTATTTTGTTTGATAGCGCTCTATGTTGGGAGGTTTTGGTCTGCGGGTTAAATAAACTTGCTTGAAAATGCAATCATTTTCTATTCCAAAGCTAAGTTATAGCGTTTTTCATATTAAAACTTAAGTTATTTGTAATATTAATAACTGGAAATTAAAAAATGAAATCATCTTGAAACCATTTTACTAAAGCTTTCACCACGTGCGTGCGCTTCTATCTTGATATTTAATATATCTTGTGAGATTCGTGACGTCATTAATCCGAACAAGATGAATGTTCAGCGAGAGATTAGAAGGAGTCACAGACTCATTACGCTCTGAAAATGACGGTGTAATGAGAAAAGAGCCGTCGCAAACAATGTGAACCCAAGGGACAATTTTTAAGAACTCGCTTCGGCTTCGAGCTGCTGACACTGTTTCTACTTGAACTATTTACGACGTCACGGGCAGAAATATCCCTTCAATTAACTTTCGAAAAATTAACGGAAGAGAAAAATATAAAGGGAGGCTGGGCTGCGGGGTGGCGGGGGGAATAACTGGGATCGCGGATAATTAATGATTTCATTTATGTTTCTGCACTTGAGAGTCTTAATAGTGCTGAGTTAGGCCGCTTTTTTTCAACTTTCAAACTGCTTTTGTTTGGCTGGAAGCAAACTTGGGGCCTCGATAGGCCTGTTTAACTTAACGGGGTTTTGGCACTTTTCGGGCGTGCTCAGCAAACTTTTTGTTCTTGTAATGAATAATGAGTGATTGGCACGCGCGCGCAATATTAGCTTTAATCCTAATGAAGTTCGTTAGGCAATTAAAAGTCTTTAGGGCGCTTTCGGAGAATATATTTCTTGAAGTTTTGTGAGTGAGCCTACCGCGGGTCAATAAAAAGAATTAAGTAGACAGGTACTGATGTAAAAAGTAGAGCTTTGGTAAATTGTTCTTGGAAAAGGTTTTGCCCGTCTAGTAAATTGAGCAAGACGCCGTTTGTAACATAAAACTAATTGAATAAGTACAGCGGCCCAATTTTTATATAATTGACCTTGACTTTGACTTAAATAGTTGATCTGTAGGTACCAAACTCGTGCTAATTATAAACATAATTATCTTTACGTCGTCGTCATTTTAACTAATGACTTGTTATGGTAAAGTATGGAGGTGTTCAAATGTTAGAGAAAAAAACTAAAAAAAGTATGCTTTGTATTATTTTACGTATACTTAACAATATATTATAACTAGGAAGTTACATGACTTTTCTTATGTCAAATAATACGTTAAAGAAAATAATTGTTCTGTTATTATATTGAATATTAAATTATTATGAATATTGCAGACCCATTTTTGTATTTACCTTGAAGTGGCTTGAGCCCTTCAGTGGGTCAAGTGGATGCTTCAATAAAGTTGTTCATCCTAATTAGTACAGCAAATTGGAGATATAATGTCCAATTTGCTCTACTAGTAGATAGAAACATCAGTAGATCATATTGTATGAGTTAGTTTTTTAGAGAAGTTAAGTAAAAGCATTTTATTTTTTTTACTTGCTGTCTGGACGCGGCTATACCCGCGTTACTTTTATATACCTACTTGTTATATTATTGAAAAAGCTATGTTCCGTCGCGTGGCTTGTACCCGGCGCGCATAACGTATCGGGCAAAGGATTGTTATTCCCCGCGCGATCCGCAACCCTGACCCCTTGAACCCGATCGGGAAATGTCACCGGCACAGGAATCTCTACGCGCTCCCGCCGCCGCCGCTACGCCAGCGCCCCCGCACTCCATACGTCCAACTAAATAAATTGGATCATGTCAATTTAACCTATCTACTTATAGTTTGATCACTCATCCCCAACCTTTGTGTCCCTAACAGGTATTGCCTCTTATTTATTTATCAATCCAACTTAACAAATCTACGAAGACAGCAACCCAAAAACTTTGCCATCTTTATCTCGCCTCGACTTTTCCGTGATCTCTCTTACCAAACGGTTTTTTGTTAATTTTCCTTGAACTCAGCAAGATTAGAGCTTTATTAAGTTACAGTTGACTGCTATACAAATGGCTCAGAGCTGACCCAAATTTTTCAATTCTAATCTACTGTAATGGGTCTGGATATTGTGTTCTTTACTTGGTTTTCAGTTGTAACACAATGTTCGACGTGCCAAATTGAACGCCGTCAATTTTTGTGAAAATGTTTTTGCACAAGGCTTTACCTATTTTAAATAGTTGGTTAATGGGTACATCCTTAATTAGAAACTGTACGGAGCGAAATCGGGGCTCCTGTTCTGGTTTAATGAGGTGGCAATCTTGTGTTCCCTTTCGCACGGATTTGGCTCCGCCCCTCGGGTGGTGAAAATCAATAACATACTCCAGAAGTGCGTTCAGTGTCCTAGGGTGCTGACGCGGCTTGTGCCCCGCAGCCGCCGACTATGCAAAACACTTCGCTTATGGAAACCCGACGTTCGGTGACATCCACTTTTATGGACAACGCAATATTCTCGACCTGTGATTTTTTATGATTTCAGAAAACGCTTGAGAGGGCAGTAAAATAAAATAACCAAGATTACGAACTTTTTGCAAACACATAACTTTTTTAGTAACATTGAAAGGTCAAATTGCTTAAAGAAAATTGATTGTATTATTTACCATGTCTGAAGGTGGGTAATAAATGAAACTTAAGCAATAAATTATAAGTAAATTCCTAATAACCTGTAGAAAGTTTATGCAAGTTGAGTGCTTTTTGATAGGTCATATACCTACAATTTATTACTCCCTAGCCGAGGGTAAAATTTACGAACTCAAAATAGATTTCCAATTAGCGAATTTAATTTCTTCGACCTCGTTTTGGGGCTTTTACCGAAATTAACATACAATTGAGTAATTGATAGATTTTCCAACATTGATTACTTATTACTTATTATGCAAAAACAATAATTCATATTGTGTCACGCACTTCCGATTTTTGTTTAGAATCTTTAGTTAAGTTAGATTGGACTAACGCTATCTTCTAGAAGTTTCCGATAATTGCCAAGATCGTCGTCGAGTTTCGCGGGCGAGCACCTGCATTAATTACAAGAGTTAGCGGTATCCCTTCCATTTATAAGGAATAAGCGCTCCATTTACTTTATTTCTCAGCAGTGTTTTTTTTTATAAATATACCACCAAATGGGTGTAGAAAATCTAAATTTAATACTTCAAAATTAAAATATGCTGCAGTCTAAAATACAAATATTCCAAAATACAAAACATCTTGTTAATAACAAACAACAAGTCAGCTATTATATTATACATTTTCATTAACAATTTATTTTATAAGCAAGAAATGTACACAGAATTGAGAAAACAATATATTTTTCGAGCATTAAGCATACAATGTTTGTAAACGCGTGGGCAGTATTAACTCATCGTCCAACAATGCCTAATTCTTCATCTGTTGTGTTTATTAAAGGCGAAGATTAATTACGATATCGTATTTTAAGAATCCGCAACTTTGTCGGGGCTTCGGCGCTCGAAAATTGGGAATTTAATTTAAAAATTCCGAAGTATAACGAGACAGGTGAGCGGAACTGCTAAGCGCGTTATGAATTTCGGCCGGCAGTAGTTTCAGGAATTTTTACACAAACTTCACGCGTGTTCAGCTATTTCATGCTCGTACAGGTGGCTTTTATAATCTCTGGATATTTTGTTGGATCATGTTCCCGCGGTCCTGGAACACATTCAAAGTAATTTACTACCTATTTTTGCTACAACAACGGAATGGATTATAATAGTAACGCATAAAATATACTACCTAGTGCTAGTTATTTTTATGAATGATACTTTTTTGTAACAATTGACAAAATACACTGGACTGCAAAGAAAAAGGGTCGAATAGAAAATCTTCAATATCTTCAAAAGTAGGTACTTGACCTAGCTTTATGAAAGGCTAAAAATGAAATAAACTTTATTTATTTATTTTATTTTATAAAGCTAGTTCAAGTTCTTTTGAACATATTGAAAATTGTATAAGCAACCCTTTTTATTTGCGGCCCAGTGCATTTTTAGTCTAAGTCGTAGCATTAGAAATTATTATTGTATTAGTAAGATGTGAATAAATAAAAACATAATTTTACGTTGTAAAAGGATAGTCCAAAGACGGTAATTAAATTATGCAGGAAATTTTAGTATCTAGATATTAGCAGTTGTAACGCATTTTAGTTTTATCTTTGTGTAAAATATTATTATCTAGTTTTAGTGTTACCTACGCCCACGTGTATATAATGATGCCTGGGAATTGTTCGTAAATCATACTAACAGCCGAAACATTACATTTTACGACAAATTTTATAATATGAGCTATAATATTTAATGAAAATTAAATATTAGAGTATTCAGGCTTCATCGATAATTATAAAATGCTTAATGTACCTTAAACAACCACGCATCACTTCTACAAGTTTATAGAGACAATGCAATCCCTTATGTAAGTACATTCAACTAGTCGCGTCCAGGAACCAATTTAGCGGAAAGCTCACTGAAATATCGCACAGTCCGCTTCAGGGTGCGTATCGACTGGTGAAACGTACCATGCAATTAAAAAAATGGCAAATAAATTCAAAAAAGTGGCAGTGGGCTGGGCACATTGCGCGTAGAACCGACGGCCGTTGGGGCGAAAAGGTTCTTGAATGGCGTGGGCAGGCCCCCCACAAGTTGTGCTGTGCATTACAAGTGCACGCTTTGAACATTAGGGTAAAGTCACATCATCAACCGAACGTATGGCCCTAAAAGTTCAGCGCCTGTGGATTTTCGCCTTGACATAACTTCGGCTGATGTGTCATAGGGAACTGCGAAAACATTGCGAGCATATTCAAGCCGAACGTTCCGCACTGAACTTTCGGCAGGTGTATCGCTACACTTACAACAATTACAAGTCAGGCGCTAAGCGATCTGTTATTTGTGGGTTTTCGAACAAACACAAGGGGTCGCGCAAACGTATGGCCCAATGGAAGGTAAGTTGAACACGAACACCGCGATTTTGTCCATTATTCAATGGACATAAGAACGGTGCAAAATTAAAAAGTGTTCAGTTTAGCGTGCTCTTCTTCTTACGTGGGAGTAACGTGGTGCAATGCACAGTTCACGCGCGCAAAAAATCTTAACTATGAGAATGCATTACAAAGTGCTATCTTTCATAAAACATTGCAGCAATGTGTACGGCAAATTCTTTCGTTGCATGTTGCATATCATGTTTCGTTTCACCAGTGTGTACGCACCTTAAGGGATCGCCGACTGCTGTCACCAGTGCGTCCCACCTGCATTAATTAAGAGACTTATCCGTCCCATTAATGGCTCCATGCGGACGTACCAGTGACGAGAGTCGCCAGAAGTGGTACGGCGGTGGTCAGTTGTTTCTGGAACAAATACACAGTTTTTTTTTCTGTTCATTGAATGTAAATGTGGCTAATTGTAAAAAGCCGAATGCTAAGGATTTGAATGTAGCGTAGATGTGACAAGAATTGGGCGGATAATAAACATGAAATAATAGAAAAAAACATATTTATATTATAAATACTCTATTAGATCCCTCGAACGTAATAAACACAAACTATAATCAATATTTGTCCAAGGTCAGATTTTTCACTTAATTATAAATAGGCAGGCATATCATGATATCCTACTCAAACTATAATCGTATGACATTTTAGTAAGTACCTACCTATATTATGTATGTTTGCATAACTTATAAATGTCATAAACTGTTAATCCATGAAAAAAAAAAAGACAACTAACAACTAAAATAAAGATTTACATCGAAATAGTTATTTTTATGTTGGTACTCAACTCAATTTGGTATTCTGTGGTAACACTAGAAACCAATTGTCTCCACCACCATCAAACAGGTTGGGAATCCCCAAATCTTTTCATGTCCCGTTCCAAGACTACGTGATTAAATAAAACATTGAGAATGAGAATAAAAGAAGAATTTTAATCGTCCATAAAGTCTCCAATGTTCCTCATCAGGTACTGCATGTTTAGTATCGGAAGCTAGCGCCATCAAACTTAAAAGCGGCACTAAATCTTTTTAACGCTCCAGGTTGCAACTTTAAAACAACACTTCTCACTGGAATTTATATTGGTGGCTATAAAATGAGATATAACTACGCCCGACTTATTGAAGTAAGTAATAGTATTAGCGTAGTGTGTTGTAACGAATCACCTTAGTACATCAATAAGTAAACTAACTTGCATGCATAAATAAACGTTCTTTTTAGGAACTGGATGATCAGGGTTTTAGCAAAATCACAGGGAGTCCAAATGGAATGCGTGCATCCTAGTTGGAATATTATGAGGTAAGGGTTGCTGCGATGGGAGCCCGGTCTAAAACCAAAAGCACTTTTAGCTGTATTTGGGTTATAATATAATCTTTGTGAGAATATTTTTGTTTTGTAGTGCATCTAGTAAAAAAAATCCAACCGAATCCCTCTTTCTACGACACCCCTATGAGACGGAAGTAAACTGAAGTAAATAAATAGAATGCGGTTTTAGTCAATTTATATGTTTTTAAAATGAGTAAGAAAACTCATTGCTTTTTTTCTCTTCTGGTTACACGTTTTTCATTTTGGGTGTCGTAGCAGCGTTTCGTAGCCCATTGCTACGCTTGCTACGACGTAGCAGTTTTACAATTTTTAGTATCTTATGATATGAAGGAACTAAAATATCAGGATTATTCAGGATAGAAAGTTTACCTACCTTGAAGTTACTTGGGCAGTAAAAATAAGTAAATTTTGATGAAAGATTAAGTATATTTATTAGATTTAGATTTTTAATGAAAAATATCTTAACCCTTAAAGAGAAAATATATGAATATTTTTGGCCATCTTCTTTGTTATGTATTAGACATTATGTGTGTAGTAAAGTTCTTCACAATTAAACATAAAACGTGTTTTTTAAGACACCAACCGCTATCGATCCCGTGACATACATGTAACACGTGTTCCAAGTGTTTAATACAAATAGCAGATTAATATCATACGAACAACGCTGGTTGGTGAAACGTGCCTTCACGTGAAATGATGAAAAAAAAACGAATCCTAATAAAGTTTATTCATTCTTGAGCTGTTTGTTAAATAGATATATGAGTATTAAACTATGCTTTGTAAACATGGGGAAAAATTCATACAGTGCATACGTTTTTTCCTCTTTTCAGTCTTTAAATGTCTGAATTTAACTATTATGATTTAAAACGGAATACTTGCCGCATTTACAGTCGTGAAAACCACCGTGGAAGCTTTTAAATGTAACCTAAAGTTGTTATTTTTTTTAATTTAAACATTGTTTTACAAAACAAAGCTGAGTGATAACGTCACCTTTTTTACTTTCGCGCTACCGGAAAATTTCTATATTTCTATAGGAAAAACCTCTTCGCTAGGGAATCCTGGAATAAACCTCTGTGTTGCCAGTTTTGCGGATACCGGTTGGATTAAAATCCAATCTCTTTTTGTTACTCAGACGAGATTATTTGTAACGAGTAAACCCTCGTTGATAAATGAAGCTGTAAATATATTTATTTGCAGAGGGAAGTTGTGTTTCGTAAATTAATTTTTCAGGATAAGTAAATGTTGTTTTAGAAGGGTCGATATATAATCCGGCATATATTTTTATATCTGTTTTTCTTTTTCATGAAATATGTAAAGATTTCATAAAATGAAATATGTAATTAATTGTGAATAATTCCCATAAGTACTCGGTTTTGTTGGTTAACTGATCTTCAACCAGGCAGAATCTGTACTATAGCACAAATTAGATAATTTATAATTTAGTAAATATTTTGAAAAGATTCAACGCCTGTGGAGTTTCTTCCGGCGAGTTCTTCTCCACAGAAGACAGCCAAATCGTGAACTCGCCTCGACGTCGAAAAGTGATTTGAAAAATCTTACTTCGAATAAACACTTTTAGAATTTTGATTTTTTGAATAATAGTTACTACGCGTCTATATGGGTTCAGCTGATAACATTTCTTTTATAACTAATAAAGGTCTATAAATCGGACTTCACTGATAGGAGGCCTTACTATTTGGATTTAATTGCCTAGTAAATTATGCTTCTTTTTACGAAATAGCAAATCATATTTTAGCGTGAGAAAATAAAGAAAATAGCCAGGATAACGTCACTTTATGCATTTGATGGTTTTATTTCTTAGACAGACACATTCATGGTGTTGATGATGATGATGATGCCTGTTTTACTTTGTCGTAAAATGATTGTCTCGGCGCGCGATTCCATTAATTTTTAACTTCAGCTTTGGTCCGCGATGACAAAACTACATTTTCGTGCTGGCAACGAATTAAATAAATCAGAGGAGTGTCAGGATGCGTGTCCAATAAGTGCTCTTAATGGCACGTAAAGCGTAAATGGAAGATCGTATATTGGGAATTTTTATCACGTTCTCGTAAACGAACCGGACCGTAATTTTGTAACTTCTGGACAAACTGAAATTTGCAGCTGTGAAAAATATCGATGAATACCTAGATTTAGATCACAATATAGATGACAAATATAGATTTGTATTTATTTTAGAGGTAAAAAAGTCTTCTTTCGTAACTATATTTTGCGTATTTTATTTATTCTATGTCAAGATTTCTAATAAAAATAATATAATGTTTTCTTTACCATTTCCATGGTCCATAGATACTATGTTAGTTTGAGAATAAGGCTCAAGAGGCTATAAACCTGAAAGTTTGCTATGAATATTTTCTACTTGATACCTTACGTTTCCGAGAATAAGGGTCTTGACAAATAGAGGTAATTAAGTGATCCCTATAAGGGTTCTCTTCGAAACCCCAAAAAAGAGAGCCAAGAAAAATAAAATTTGATTAATTTTCCCAAATTTTATACTTTCCTTACATTGAATAATTATTTATGATCCAAGGCCGAATAAGTGGATGAAAGACATGAAGACACTCACACACACACACACACACACACATGACTCGTCCACTTTACTACTTAAGAACACAATCTAAAAAGATTTTCAAGTTCAACTAAAATACGAGTCCTCATTCAGTCAATCAGATCAACTAGATAAATCTGATGACAAAACCTAGTTATTTTCTTCGTAAATGCATTTTGCATCAAACCTAGTAGCATAATACCATACTTAAATCAGTTCTTACGTCGGACGTAAAATTAGGTTATTACCTTGACATTTGGCGTATTCATACAAACAATTGTTCTCACATCTCCGATCGACTCTAAACAATGGGACTCGCTCGGGAAAACTTGTAAGTGCCAGTTTCCCGCACGTTACGCATAAACAATTTTCCGAACAAAACAAACATGTAAACTTCAAGCCCCATTTGGCGCGACTCAATATTTCAAAGATTCCACCCCGTATTAGTGTATTTCGTATGAATTTGTTCCAATATTTGAATTGACGTTCAAAACGCTAAGCTAAACCCAACGTTTCTTTGCGTATGAATGGTATATGTAAATTTTGTAATGCTAGGCTACAGTGTGCGATAGAAACAGTTTACATCATCACCATAATTATTATCTACTCCTTTATAAGATCGACCACATCTGATTATCAATTATAGTAACGGTGGCAAGGCAATACAAAATGCTTGCTCGAAGCTGTGAAGCTTGGTCGGAAAAAAACCTCATTTTCCCCTCTGTCTAATCGTTCAATAACACCGCCAATGTAGTTTCTTAAAACGTAACTCTTTTAGTAAACACATAATTCTTTATTAAATAACAATTTAAGAGTACATAAACGATCAGATTAATGAATATAAATCTGTTATCATCCTCTTTACATATGCCAATTTCTGAAAACATATCTGTTTCGATAGCAGCGCCAATCGAGGATTAGCGTTTTATTTTTGGTTTATCTTTTCATAAGCGAATTCGGTGTGTTATTGTTCAATATCGCTGTGTATGTTTGTGTTTATATTGAGTTTTTTATTTGGATTTTGATTAACTCAGTGTTATTTCTACGTATTGCTTTTTCAGTTATTTTCCAAGCTAATTGTCTAAGTAATGGTTTGATACTAGCATAAACAAACATATTTCTCGGAATTCATTCTATTAGCGTTGCCGTCTCAAAACTCGTAAATCAGCTTGTACAGCGACGCTACGTACAATTAAAAATAGAATTCTAGAACTGTAAATTTAAAAATAACGTCGATTCTATCTCGAGTTCTTCACGGTGCACCATTGGAGGCGCAAATGTTCCGTGATTTATTATGAGTAGTGATTGCGAATATCGTCGTGAGTGTTGCGTCAGCGCCGTCAGCCGGGCGCGTCACGAGCGCTCTCACGCACTCGCAGGCGCGTCTGCTTGCGCCCGCGCGCCGATCGTCATCGCGCCGCGTGACTCTGCTCATGCCAATAGCATGATATTCTAATCAATTTTCTATTAATGATCTGTACCTTAGGCTCATCATACGGTCGGAGTCGGACTGCAGATACATCGTATTGATTGGCAAACGATCGATCTGTTGAATTTTCTTTTAGGTGAGAGAATTGCTCCACATTATTGACTCTACAGGTGATTTTTTATCAAATATGGCAATGGTCTGTCCTTATTTAGAATCTCCATTATGAATACTAATATAAACATCATATAGCTGTTCAATAGTAAAATAATGTTGAGTAATACCTAATTACTCGTCCGTAGATTTAAATGTAAGTTTATTTCCTAAAACCCACTCTACTTTTCTAATTATGTGCGATTTCGAGGTCAAATATCCGTAGGGTTAACAAGAAGAATGCGTAGGCACCTATGTAAACTAATCAAAACATTATTTCAAACTTATAAATTAGTTGGGGCGGTTCAAAGGTTTCATAAAACTTTGGCAACAATTTAAACGGCCGCTGGGCTTCATATGCGGTGAGCATAAGCAGTAACATGTCGGGTTTTGTGCTCCATTGAAAAGACTAATGTTTTAGTCGAGAGAAAATAGAGAAATCTTTTGAAATAAGAGAAGCTGGGTTATTGTTATGGATTATTTAAATATGTTTTTCGCGTCTCATGCGTCACAGAGCGTTAGCCTAGTTGGCCGGCGGATTTGTCATGTGACTACGGCTAATTCCTGTTATTTTGTAATTTCTAAAACTGATCATTGAAAATGTATTACTCTTACTCTGGGTTTTAACGTTTTTTTTTACTAAAATTTGTTTCTGAAATTATTACGCGCAGTTTTTGTAGCAGTAGAGCAGCTGAAAAGAATTTGTAATAATAAGATACAAATTTATTATTATCATGAACAACTGTTATTATTAGAGAGTAGGTCATGATTGGTCATGACAGTAAATATTTTAAACCTTTAAAGAACGTTTCTGTCGTATATTTTCATATGAAATCGTTGGTAAAAATATTAAATGCCGAAGGCGCTAAACGTGCGGAGAAATATTGCAAGGAAAGCCGCTCGGCTGACGAGATAAGAATTAATGAGGTCATTAAAAAAGTCAGATCATGAATAAAGATAGGTGAGCCACCCATGTCGGCACAATATTTCAAGATGCGACTCTTCAATCTTCTTGAGAAAAATCTTTAGCGAAAGGCCCTGTAACCTCTAAAAATTATCTTAGGATCAGTAATTTATTAGGTGTTGTTTTATTTGTCGGCTAAAAGCATAGTCTAATAGCTTACACACTTTAATTAGACGCATTTGGTAAAATAGTGATATTCAATTTATTTTTCTCATAATGTCTGAAGAGAAAGCTATGTTTATGTTTACCAGCCACGTGTTAATTTACGGCGAAACGTGTGTCTTATGTTATAGCATAGAATGTATGAATGTTAGATATAGCATCGTAGTATGAATGAAAAAGATAAACGTGAAAAAGTTTCAATTATTTTTATTCATACTATAAGAGTGACTAACATAAAAAAAAAAAAAAATTTATTAAAAAAATCACCATTTGTTCTCGTTTGTAAATTGTGAACAATTCAAAAGAATATTACTAATTTAAGGTTCATTGAGAATTTCTTTACACAATGTTTAGCTGCGATTTATATAGAGGGACCTAAGAAAAAAATCTATGGTGGTTACAAGAAAATTACAATAATAATTTGTTATCTGCACATTTCCTGTGTCATGCTCCAGCATTTTAAATTCCAACCAAGCCTTTTGTCATTCAAATACCTAACCATCTGACCTATATCACCCTATCTCACTTCAGTTACGTCCCATTATCGTATGTTTAAGGATACAGCTAACTTTTATACAAATTAAAAGTATTTCGGTGGGTGTCGGCGGCTCAGATGCGTCTCATTATGTCGCGGGGAGTGTGATAAACGAGCGTATTGGAAAACGCCTTGGCACGCCTCACGCGTCACGATGACGGGATATAAATGAGTTTTATATTGTCTGTTCGCACCTAAGCCTATCTCTCAGCTCGCTCTGATAACCGATCGGGAACAGAACGCCTGTCTAAATGTCGTTGTTTCATTCATTTTGCGACAGGACGAACTTAGACGACTAGTTGAAATGTTTGGCTCTCAGCCAGCGCGGTAGATTAATGCAATTGTTTTCTCTTATTTTCAGGTAAATCGCTGAAAGAGATCTCTTGGGGACGAAACTCTTCAAGATTTGTGCACGGACCGAGTCCTGCTACGTGACTGCGATAGCTTTAAAATTAGAAATATGCTCCCGCGCACCACACGTACAGAAGCCAAACTTGTCTATTTTTACTGGAACAACATAAAAGTTAATAGTTTATATTATGGAATCGTTGAGATTTTGTAATAAACGGAAGTTAGAGATTCAGCATTTTTATTTGACAGTTATTTTTTAGATGTAATATAATTCTAGATATATAGGTACTATGGTAGGTCTACTATGTAAGTAGCGACAGGCTCGAGAAACTGTCAAACGCGACAGAGTGACATTAGAGCCACAGTAGTTCTGTCAATATGTCGCGTTTGACAGCTTCTCGAGCCTGTCGCTACTTACATAGTAGGCCTACTGTCCCCTACAGTAAGTTTTCCTATTTTTAAATTTCTTAGCTGTCATGTAGGTACGATAAAAAACAGATGTATAAAAGTGTAGATAACTACCCAAAACCTGCCACAATCATGAGAAAATAAATAAGCGTACATATACTAATGTAGCGTACATTAAAGTATTAATAATACTTGTATAAAAATAAATTATAAAATTACATTAGTTTAAAAACATTTTTTCAACATTTTTTAACGATAAGAATCCAAACCGCTAATATTTTATTTAAAACACTTCAAACACACATAGGCAAAGTAAAGGCAAACTTAAACTAACACAATTAGTTACAACAAAGTGGGAAGTACGCACCACAAAAGCGAGGTAAGTAAAAGCAGTCAGACATCCACTTAAGCGACTATTGCCGAACTCCAATATAACGCGCCCTCGACGCTCTGGAGTGGTTTTGGCAAGGACTCGAGCCAACGTCTGCTCAGTCGACACGACTCGGCTGGGCTTAATCACGCCGCACCTTAACCAAGCTTAAGGCACGAGCCGAGCAAAACTCGTAATGAGATGGAACCGATGAGCGCCGCCTTAACATCGTTTTACGTGCTCAAGCACTGTTAATTGCTCGATCCCCTACCTCGCCTGCATTTTCATACAATATAAACAAGACCGCGCACTAGCTTCACGCTTCGAAAATTTCCTTCCGCGAAATTTCCTATCGTAGGTAGTTTTTAACTGGAAAACTTGGATCGTGCTGTGATTATACTTCCGAAAAAGCAATATCGGGGGCTATTATAAATTCCAATTTCATATATACATATATACCCGATATACATTCGAATAGAATATCTTTGCAGACAAAGTGAGGGATAATTTCCGAGCAGTAGAGTCACGTAGCATGTTGCGCTTTCCGAATGGCTATCAACAGGCGTCGAAATTTGAAAATTACCACCCATTCGAAGCAATAAATTTGTTAAGCTGTCGTTGGCAAGTGGCGACCATTCGCGATTGTAGATTGATTCGTTGATTGAAGAGCACCATTCGTTCCAGCCTGTACCGGCACATTCTTAATTGCTATCGGAGATTGCAGTATTGGAGCTCTACCTATGTTTGTTTAGGGATCGAACGTGGATTAGATAGACTTACTAGCTGCACCTGACTCACTCAATCTTCTAAGTTATGATTCGTTTGATTTAACTTTGAAAGTTCCTTAAAAATACAAACTTCGGTTCCTTCTAATGTATTTAAGCTTTAGCATCACCCACCATGAGTAATAAAATTTAATATCTTGTTTAAATATTATTATTATTAACCTAGCTTTCCGCCGCTGCTCCGTTCGCTTTCACTATTTTTCTCGTTGGAATGAGAATTTTTCCCGCGGTAAATCGTAGCCTACGTTATTTCCCAAGGTCTATTCTATCTTTGTGCGAAGTTTCACCACAATCGGTTTAGTAGTTTCGGAGCCAATTCAATTACCTATTAGGAATATTTTAGGTATTTTTTCTACACCTTAGGTTACATTATTAAAGTTTTAGTAAGGTAATCCCTATTTAAAAAAAATAAAACATAGCCTATGTACTCAAGGATCATGTAGCTTCACAACATTGAAAGAATTTTTAAAATCGGTTCACTAGTTTCGGAGCCTATTCGATGCAAACAAACAAACAATCAAACCTTTCATCTTTACAATATTAAGTACAGATTATAAAGAAGTAACAATACAATTTTCTATCAAAAAAAGATTCCACTTCCATGAAAAATAATCGTTTTATATTCACGAAATTGGATTATGAAGCAGTTTAAAATATGGAACTAGACTAGCAGGCAAGCATTGGGTAAGAAGCGCGTCGTGTGCAAGTGGCCGCCGCCGTCTTCGCCGCTCGATGGCACTTGGCGCTCCTTTGACAGATACATGGCTTACAGGAGCACCCCTCTCTACACAGCCCTCGATATCCGACTTTATACGCAAGCCTGTAACACAAAATGCGCCCACTTTCTAAAAGACAGGCTGTCCATAAACTCGAATATCATCTCTTTCTCGCATCTGAGGGTACACACCTTTAAACTTACATGAAAGACATGCTTATTAGAAAAAACGAAGTGGGCATTAAATTACGTTGACGATTTCTACGCGTTTACTCGAACTAGGTACTAAAAGTTTTCCAGGAAAGCGTCACAATTCACCGCGTCAATTTGGTTATGTATGAATAATAATTCTATACATTTTTTAAAAACGTGTGTATTTTTATTATGTGGGTGGTCTTTAAGTAAGTGGCAGGTGATTGGCAACCAAAAGACTGACTCTATTCATCTGTATATATGTCGTTTGTTTGGATAGACCGCAAAGATTAGAGTTTAAAAAACGCGATCAGCTGGTCGAATGAGACGATTTCTATGCTGTTCACTGAGTTACTCAAAATGGCATTTTAAAAAGTCAAAATAACGTCGCCATCGCGTGACTGGTCGCCATCAATCGGCCCCTTACCTATTGTTTCATTGTTTGTTTTCTTTCCCAGTTCTGTGGAGGCTAGACTTAAAAAATGGAACCCATAATATGTGGTTGCTGCGTTCTTTGCCCATTGACCCTGTAATTTGTTTGTCGTTTCAATTAGGGTCCTTTCACTTTAGTGTCAGTGGTGGGCGAACTGTCTTTTTTTGGAAAGTTTTTTCTTCTCTGATGTAGAATTTTTATTTCATGCTTATTCATTTTCTATTTGTACCAAGAACACTTTTGATCAAAACGAACTAAGGAATTACAGTAGACAAACCAAAAGGCCTTTGACTAGTAGATACAAAATTATGATAAAAACTTGCGGTGTAGGCGCTATAAATTGTTTAATATTACAACTTCCATTTGTTATGGACTGTTGTAAAATAATGTGTCAATAGAAAAGAGAAAATAGCGTGTGTTCCACTAATTTCATTACTATAAAATAGATCTTGATTTATTGAAAATTGGCTGTCTGCCCGCGGCTATGCCCGCATTGTTTTTCGACTTTTCCGTAGTAATTTTTGACTATCCCACTAGAACTCTTTAATTTTCTGCAATTAAAGTATCCAAGATGTCGACCGGGGATATAAGGTACCATCGAGCAAAATTTACTCGTATCGATCTAACAGTTTCGGAGATAAGCCTGTACAATGTGCTAAACCGTACGAGTCATTATAGTTTTTTAACTATCCCACGGGAAAATGTCAATTTTCCGGGATTTAAAATATATAAGATGTTGACCGGGAATATAAGGTACCACCATGCAAAATTTCATTCGTACAACAGTTTCAGAGATTAGCCCGTACAAACAGAGAAACAATAAATTCAAAAAAATCTTGATATTATGTTCTATATCGCTCTTTCAAATTTTTTTTCTATGTACAGATTTTCGATCTCTACAGTTTTATTATATAGATTTGCTTAGGTATAAGTATATTTTAGAGTTTTTGAAACATTTAAATCAAAACCAGTTACATAAATCCAACCTTGTCACTGTACAAATAAATTGACCGATTGTGTTAAATTCCTGCGGTCCGGTCCTTTCCCGATAGCACTCGACATGCCGTGGTTAGCTACAAGTAGGTCCTAAGTCCGGGACAGTTGTGTGGTTTCGTCGTTGAGACAATAATGTACCTATTACATATAAGTATCTAGGCACTTTTAAAATAAGATACGAGTATATTTATGTTAATTTAATAATTTAAATGTAACTGTGACTCTACGAAGGTAATCTTTATAGGTATCTATAACAAATACGTATTTTATATAATATCGATATTCACACTAAAATTAATGCCGGAAACGGGTTAATTTTTTATAACTTTCAGCCCCTCGATGGGGCTTTTAACCTCGTGGTGAAGATGGCATGATATAGATTCATATTTTTATGTTGTTTTATGTCTATTACACAATTTCTTCTTCAGTTGCACAATTCATTTCACTCTTTTTGTTTACGTACCGAATGCTTTATTCGCCTTAAACCAATCCAAGTATATGTGTAGTTTACTAGTTTATCATTATCAAAGGCAGAGTTTAAGAAAAATATTTAAATGTGGAAATGCGTAAAGAAGGATAATATGTAAACGGACTGTCTTTATTTATTGTGATAGAGTAATAGAGTCGCATGGGAAAGGATTTAGGGTACAGTAACCAGCACATGATGCTGGCTATGTTGACCTCGATAGCGCCCGTATTCCGTAGTGGTAGAGGTGAATTTCGTAGTGCGAGTGTCCCACCACATGTGCTGGTTTCTGCACATGTTCGTTAATTCCATACAGCAGAAAATCTCGCGACACTCTTCATTTCGAAAATACTTTGATTTTATTATATTAATCGTTCATTCATATTGTTTAAATACAGACACATTCTATCATTTAAAAAAAATGCCTTTAGCTTATATACGGTAAGCACAGTCTTTAGAGGGGCTACCGACGACAAGCGCATTACGTTTACCTTTCCATGTGTACATTAAAAAACACACACATACTAGACACACTCACACCTAAGGATGGGCCGTTCCCGGGAATTCTTCCACCATTCCCGGGAAATTTCCGTTCCCAGAAATATCCCCAACGAAATTTGCTGTTCAAGCTGGCTAGACGTGGTAGACCGGGTTGGTGTTTTCCGATTAGGTACCTAACGACCCGATCGACCCTAGATCTCACTGACTTGTCCAAGTTAGCCTCAAATGGAAAGTAACATTCTTGGTGTGGGAATAATCCCGGGAAAGGCACATCACACCCATAGTATAGGCTCTGCCTATACCACTCTGTTACATGCCTTTCGTGAAATATAAGTAGAACCTGCCGAAATAACTACATATACGCAAATGAATGCAAAGACGGTGGCGAGCCGAAACAAGAATATTTTTTTATATTTTTAAATCGGTAAATTTTTGAATGTTATTTTGCATAAAAATCAATTAAAATAATCTTGTAACCATAAAATGAGTCCGACACCGATTTGTTCCATGTTATCGCCTCATTTAAAAACGAAATTGTCAGCTAATTAAAGATTAAATAAGCCACGCTTACAATATTCTAATTTGCAAATGTTAATTTCTCGCTTTATCAATTTGTATGGAGGTTTAGAGTTACTTAATGTTGTTTATATTTTCGTAAGAGGACAAATTTAATAAAGTGGACGTGGACGTTGAATAATTCAGGGGAAGTCGGGGCGTTATACATTATTTATGTTGATGACATGTTGGAGGTTGGAGGTACAGTGCGTCTGGTTACAATTTTGCATCTCAGGCACGTCGCGGTACCTATATTTGAGGAAGAACTACTGAGAACTCACGGGGCCACAATTTGCCAAAGATTTTGTGCACTCGAATTAAGTCCCACTTTGTGTACCGTCAACTGCAAAGTAAGTTGGACATGCGCATCGCGATTCTCTCTCTTACTCAACGGACATCAACGGTGCAAAGTCTAAAGTATTCAGTTAACGTGCTTTTCACTGTATCTTGCTACCATTTTCGATTGATGGTTTTGTATACGTTAGATACATCTAAAACGCAATAAAGAGTTCTTAACTGCATAGATAAATTATAATTGAAACGTGGACAAGTCCCCCATAAAGGGTGGACTGAAGATTATCTGTTAAAGATTAAGTCCGGTGAAGCTTGATTGGTTGTACCTTTTCGACACAAACGTAGGTCATTAAAAAAAACTTATAGATCACGGGAACCGCTTACCACCGTAGTTCCTTATGGCGGCTTTTGAAGAACATCTAGACTTCTTTCTGGTGAGATAATGATTACATATGTCTATGTTGCATTCAGTACCTAAAATCCTTTACTTACTACTCATACTATTAAGTACTTTAAAAATATGTGTTATTACGTAATTACTGGTTATGTTGTGTAATAATAGATCAAAGTTTTGTTAGAGTTTGCATTCCATTCTTTCAATACAGAAGGAAAAGTCGTACACTGATTGCTAATCATTACATTATTTGTTCCTTTACCATTAACAGTTCAGCTTGCTAACTGAACAGGGAGATTATATTTTGCAGAAAATTTGCCCGTTTCGAAGTAAGTAGATTTAATAATCTGCAACTTTCATCAATAAAAGTCCTTAAATGTGAAGTGGTATAGAAATTTGTAATGTATATGTGTATGTGTATGTGTGTATGTATGTGTATTTGTAATTTATGTATATGTCAACGATTATTGTATGACGTTGTTATCAGAGTGCACTGGCACTGCTACTCCAGTACTGAAATCGGTACAACTTCAGACAGTAACAAGGAACAGTTAAAAGTTTCAAACGCTACACGGCTCTTGCATTTTAGCTGAAGACGGAAAGTAAATAACAATAATTTGTAACGTTATAATCAATAGTGGGATTGTATATTTTATTTATAATAACTTTCCGCCCCTCGGCTCCGCCCGTGTTAAAAGTTTTTTAATTAAAATAACATTACCTTCCTCAAGGTATATTCTATCTCTGTACTAAGTTTCATTAAAGTTAGTTCAGTAGTTTCGGAGCCTATTCAATGTTAGCCTACAAACAAACCAGCAAATCTTTCCTCTTTATGATATTGGTATAGTACACGTTATTGATAGTGTTAACAACACGTTTTTCAATACTTATCCAATAATAAAGTTTAATGTTCTTACGAAAATTTATTTACCGACTATTACCGTTCTATCAAGCTGGATTTTTAAAAGTACCAAGATTATTCCTACACGGCCATCAGTAGTACGTTCGTTTTTATACCTACAATAATATTGTAGCAGGCGCATTCTAAGAACGCAAGCACTAAAGCAAGTGCAAGTCTGAACCTGGGACAGTAACAAGGTAGAAAGGCAGAAAGTTTAAAGGAACATACAAGTCTTGTTAAACTTGTAGCTGAGTAGGGGAACAGATAGCTAGCATGGAATCTAAACGCTGTACTAGTCTTGTAGTAGTTGTATGAAATAACTAACGTTTATTGACTTGTCTGTAAATAGGTATCTAAGAACAGATTTTGTGCTTTATAATATTTTAATTTAGGATCAGAACATTGCCAGTTCGTTATATTTTTCAGTTATGCGAGATATTTTACTGTATACTTTAATATTTACGTACGCAGTAGGTGAGTCTTGCAATTTAATTGTTATATCAACTTAGGTATTAATTTATCTATTAATTTTATGAAACTTATTTTATAGAGGCTCTGATATTTTTGTCCCAATGTTGCTTATTAGCAGACTAAAATTAAAGAGAGTGATATATATTTTTCATTTGAGCTTATTTTCAGTCAGTCTAGTTTTGATTATTCAAAATCATCCATGTTTATTTACAAGGCATTTTAACATTAAATGTCAAAACGGTTGCGAATTGAAAACACTTCCTAGAAACAAAGGAACATCTTTCAACAGGTAAAAATGTTCCTACTTCATTTTGCAGCAGCAGTAGGAACCATTTTAAACTATCCACTGGAATAATTTTCATAGCATAATTTGTTTAAATCCCATCGATTACGAACTACAAACGTCGCATTAATTCACATCAATGCTACTATAATAAGGTATTATGCGTTGATTTGTTCCACGTGCGCTTACGCAGATTAGAATGACCTATCAGAGTCCTCGCTGTTGATTCGAGCCATATGCGCGCGCGTTTATTAATACTGAAGGTGAGTTTATTTTTAATTACCGCTCTTATTATTTATTGTGTTAAAGCTTGCAACATTGAATTTTACTGCTGTAAATAAAACAGCTAACCTGACAGAAATTATCTTTGTCAAATCAAATGTTAAGTCGAAATAAAATGAAATATTTTTCAAAATTTGTTGACACTTTGATTTTTTTTCTGTTGATAAAAAATGTCATAAATAAATAATAATAATTTTGCAAAATAGTAAAAGCCCGAAAACTATATTTTCAATTCTGTATTGTTAGTTGTTTTTAAGACAACACTAACAATACACATTTTAATGTGTATGGAGCTGAGATCATAAACATGTCATAGTGCCTACTAATAACAACTCTAAGATGAGATTGTGACATCGTAAAATACTTTTATTTTAATATGAAAATTGCTGTATAGATCAAAGTGCCATCTTTTAAAATGAATAAAAGAAATATTGTTCACTACTTAGTACGTAATATAATAAAACATGATAAATTTATAAATACTAGAACATATACTCGTACTACAGTGTGTCTTATTATATTACTGATATTTTCTCCCTGCCATGGATCTGCTGCAAGATATTTCTTCGGAAAGTCGTTATTATGTTGTTTTTTTTGTGTAATTCATAATTAGATTAATAAATTATTTAAAATAGAATCATAAATAAAAACCCTTTTAATTTAGGAACCAATTTGATGAATCGTTATGATATGATACATGAACGTGAAATATTACATTTATTAGTAAGGTAATACTTAATTATTGAGATATGCCGAAAAAGAATCCTTCAATATTGTAATTTCTATAAGCTAAAATAAGATGGAGATGTCATTTGAAATTAGAACAACCATCGTAGACGCAGACGGAACTCTTGCTCTACTTATTCGCTAAGATAAATGACGATCGCTTTCGCCGAAGGTAATCTACCTAATTGTAATTACTCAATCGACTCGCCATGGCGAATTACTTTAGAGATGCTTTCAATTTACCGTTAATCTTTTCGGCATGTCTCACTGGCCATTTTGTCGAGAAATGATTCATATAAATGTCCTACTAATGCTCTAGGTGTTATCATGATTAAACGAATTATTATTTATTAAAATATCAGGTATAATGCTGTAGAGGATTGACAGTTTTTAATTATATTTGTTACTTGTATTATTGTAAAATTAAACTTCTTAAAGTGGCTCCAGTAAATTAAAGCAGTGGTATGGATTTTCCCATATAAATAAATAAAAGATTTTAAACTGCAAAATAATTTATTACGAACATGTAATAAATTATTTTGCAGTTTAAAATCTTTTATTTATTACCTGTAATTATTTGAACGTACATAATGCAACTTTTTTAAGTTTGTCTAATTTTGGTCTTTTCTGCTATGCTAATTAGGCTTGCTCAATAACACCGAGAAGAAAAGAGTAGTTCTTCAGAAAACATTCTCCGCGTAACCTTCGTGGCGATTTTTTTTTATAATGCAATCTTAATATAAATAGATGTAAATTAAAAAAGGCCTAAAAACAATGTGTACAGTTTTTACTAAATGTAAATCATTAAATAAATAACAGAGATATTGCATGTTTCTTCTCCCGCCGCTCCTCTGAACTCTGTGATGGCATAGTTTCCGTTCGAAAGTAATCTGAAAACAAAATTTTACAGTAAATCTTATTGAAGTTGACTTTGAAAGTTTTTACTCATTCAATAATATTAAAAAACTGACTTTTGTGCTGACTAAATTATGAAATTAGCTACGAGAGAGCATTTAAACAGAATTACATATTACATAGAAAAAAACACATCAAACGTGCTAGAATATTTTTATTTCTAGCTTTCGGTATAATTAGGGACAAATGCAATTACTGCATCACAAGAAATAAGGAGTATTTAATGGACATTTGTAACTTTCGTGGTGCATCAGGTAACTTTCGTGGTCAAATGTCCACGAAAATTGGGCCACGAAAGTTACAAAAATAACACATTTTTGATAATTATGATAAAGGTAATAAGTAAGTTTACAAATGAAGTACATGACAATAAACTCGCTCGATCTATCTTCTTTTTCTTAAAAAGAATTTTTTGATAATAACATAATATATCTTTCTACATATGCGCATGAAAGTTACATGACCAGCCCAACTTGAAAATATTCGAAGAATAACTTACCTCGTATTTATTTTAGTTTTGAAGCGATGAGTACACTGGTGTCCTCCACTGATGCTGGGTCACTACCAAGTGTCTGCAAGCTAAAATTTGCAGTGACAAGTTTGCGTTCTAGGAAGGTAGGTGTAGTTTCATTGAGCGCTCACGAAACCAGCGAAATCGTGTGACAGAGATGTTATATAATATAATTTTTCGAAACAAAGAGATAGAATGAATATTCTTTTGTAAATATGTGCCTAGTTAAAAAACTATTCATTCCATGTAATAAATTATACGATTACGCATTAAATGCAAAAGTTATCAAGGATTACCTTGAGCGCGAACCAAGTGTGACCTGCGAAGAACGACTATTTTGATAATGTTGTAATTAATGCGTTTTCGATGTTGAAATATTATTTTTCAAAATATTATACATGATTTTATATGTTTTATGTTAAAATCGTACGCATACTTATATGAGGAATCATCTATATTTAGTTTCAACACTATATGGTCGATAGTTTAGGAATTAAGACCTTGTGACCACGTTTTGAGGGTGCTCAAAGAACTACTCAAAAAATATCGTGGCCAGCGAAATAAAAATTTAATGTTATCCAGAAAACTTTCTACGCCAGCCGCAGAAAAGATTCAATGATAGTTCAAAACGAAATAGTCGCAATAAATTGCGGCGGACGCTGAAACGTTACTTAATTAACAATAGAGCAATTATGTTCGGGCAACGCAGCTCTGCCCAAAAACGAATGTCATTTGGGGAACGACCGCTCCACTGCGCGTTCCGCACTGCCGACAGACAATGCATTTCGCTGATTTCGCTGACGCCATTTTTGCTGATTCCTACCTTTTCCCTCCAGTATCGAATAGTCACAAAATTTCATAGAAATAGCACAGCTGTTTCACTCTCAAGTGAACACGAAAAGGAATATTCTCAGTGTGACTAGGGTCCCATACTTACGGATTTTTACGAACATGTCCGTCCGGTATTATAAAATCATTGTCCTTAAGGTACTTAATGAATATACATATACATACATACATATATCAAATGCTTATTTGTTTGGAAGCCTTAATATATCACCATTATGTAAATATTTTGTAGTTTTAACTACATCACACACATAACATACCTGCTGCATATAAAACTTTTTTTTGAAGTGTGTAAAGAAAACTTATTTTCACAAAAAAATCAATGATACGAATCGTTATTCAGTTTAAACATTTTTTTAATTTTAGTGTGCCCAGAAATATCTTTTTAGACTTCGTACGGATTATCATGTTTTCTTTTTCAGAGTTTAAATTTTTGTATCCGATAACCCTAAATGCCACAAGTAGGACGGGCAGACCGTAAACTCTCTGTGAGGTAAATATCCTCCGTCGTCGTGTTTATTGCTTTAGTATTGGAAGTGGTTGAAATGATTATGGTTTATTGTTATTAGAGCATGGCAAGGCAAATGACGGTGGACTGTGCAGCCCACTGCCGCGTTTACCCGGCGATTAGTCTGCGCGGGCCCATTATTATTTCACGCAATTGGACGTAAATGGTACATGTTGTTGACATTACACTAACACTCTTAAACTCCAACTGGTGTGTCATTTGTAAATAATAGACTGAATTAGACCTTTTATTATTATTGTTGTGGCTGTAGCTTGACAGGAATATGATTAATTCAGTTATAGGCGCTGTTATTTGAATGGACTGCAATTTGAGTTTAACAAAGCATACCTAATAATTTAGGTATGAAAATATATTGGTAGCAATTACAGCGCAGCGTAGAGGTTGAGGCTATATCTTCCCCATTTTTGCAATTTATTTTTTGCGCTGTAAGACAAAAAGACAAAAAATTACATACGAGTAAGTTAATTTTTCTCATGGTTAAGACATTTTATTAACATTTTTGAAAATACCAAAGTTTGTCTAGTCCTTTACAAAATAATACTACGAGAAATGTGACATGCTATCGTTTAAATTCCTAAAAATGTAAACATTTGGTTAAACTTTAAACTCACAAGCCACTGCTAGTAGCTTGTAGTTGAAATGATGCTTAGAGCTAGTGAAAATAACGAGTTTCCACTTTATACAGCGTAAATGATGAATAAAAGACGTGTCACACACAGTATTGCGGCACGAGTGCTGTGGACGACAACCCCGGTTAGAACACCGTTAATAATGAACTGCCCGCTAGTAACTGCTGCTTTATTTACAACTGGCAGCTTGTAACAATTTTGCATTTTCAATATTGTCGTAGATGTTATTCTACAACTATATTTACATAAAAATATAAAGACACGCTCTTTATCTAAGTTATTTAAAATATCATTTGCAGTTTCGTACTAAATCATACATTTATATTATGATGGACTTCTAAAATTTTCATTAAAAAATAATTGAATAGGTAAGGATATATAAAAAATTTTACCTCTTACCCCTTATTCTTAAAATCATGTACCAAAATGAACTTTACATCACACAACCTACTCTTTTTTAAGCTTAAAGAAATAGTTTCTACAATACAAAATACTACTAACAATAGACCCATAAAGCTTTTTAATTGATCGGGCATAATGTCGTTTAGACTGGGCTCCGGTCGCAGAAATCCTTACCTCATAAGATTCATTGTTAGACGCACAATGCAGTGAAAGATAATGTTGCCGAGTAGGGGTATTTATATTGTTTTCTTCCCTAAACCTGGCAGGACAATGTTTATTTTTCAGCTGAAAACCCTAAATTTTGCTCAAATTTACATCATAAGATTTCAATTCAAAATGATAATGCAGTGAAAGATATTCCTTCCTAGATGGGGTATTTCGTAAGTTGGTTCCCCTCACCCTGGCAGGGACCGCAGTAGGGCGCCTCAAAGTAGGCCAAAAATGTCGATGTCTTACCTCATCCGATTTCAAGCTGAAACTAATGCAGGACGATAGTATGAGAAGTGCCATTTATGAAAATATAACGATATCTGCCAGAATCCTGACCGAACCTTGTCATCGGAAGCCCCAAAGATAACACCTAAAATCTTTGAACGGCTGAAAATTGATGTATTTGCAAAAACATACTGAAAAATCCTTTATGCCGTGAAAGATACGCTTGTGTAGATGTGAATTTATATAACTTTCCTCATCCCGACCCTTGCAAATTCCGCAGACAGCTGCTTCCGAGGAGACACAAATTACGTTACTTATCTCATCAGATTACAAGATAAAACTTATGCAGGATTATAGCTCGAGATGTGCCATTAATGAAAATATCAGGTTGAATGCGAGCAGTCTGGAAGAACCTTGTCATCAGCCTCCTCAAAACTAAAGAAATTCTTCGGTTGGGCAAAAATGTTTGTATTCGCCACTTATTGGCGTCTTAATCCTCCGTAGTAGAATAATAAAATGCGCTCTTCACATTTCAGAGGGTTCAAGTTCGAGTCCTGGTAGGGCACTGTTGGAAATATAACACGGTGAGTATAATTTCCACAGTTAAAGGTGTAAGTAATCATCCAAATTTACTTATAAGTATCAAAAAGAATGATGATACCCTGCTTCGGATGATAAGTAAAATCGTTAATGCTGGCTATAATCTAGAAAGTTGTTTTCAATATGTCGACTACCATAATGGCGATCTCTATATTTTTGTATTTTTTTACCGACCACGTCGACTATGAAGATAATTCTGACATTCAACTACAGATGATAGAACTTTAGATGATATCTGAAGTTGGTAGGAGAATACAGCTTGGATGGGCCGCCTTTGGGAAGTTAAAACACGTTTTCCATGCTAAAGTACCGCAGTGACTGAAAACAAAGGTCTTCAACCGGTATAATATACTGTGCGAGATAAAAAATGCCAGAAAAACCTGGACGCAAAAAGAGACTTTGATACGTTAGCTCAAAGTAGCAAATTCTGCAGACAGCTTCTTCCAAGGAGACATAAATTACGTAACTTATCTCATCAGATTACAAGATAAAACTTATGCAGGATGATAGCTCGAGATGTGCCTTTGAAGTAAATATCAGGTTCACTGCAAGCAGTCTGGAAGAACCTTGTCTTCAGCCTCCTCAAAGATAAATAAAATCTTCGGTTGACCAAAAATGCATGTATTCGCTACTTATTGGTATCTTAATCCTCATATTACTTAGAAAGGATGATGTGTCAGACAAAACGTCCCCCCAAAAAACAAAAACTAATAAAATCGACCAACAGATTTAAAATGTATCTCAGTACATGCGTCTTATCTATGTGATTACTTTTTACTATGGCGATATCTTTCAAAGACGCGGGATATTGCGAGAAAAAAATCGTTTTGTCTTAATATTGATACCCAAAATAATAGATTGTAAGCATTCAATTGGGCACTGGACATTTATAGGCTAATGATAAACAATAATTATCTGTTTAACTGTAAGTACATGGTACTCCTACGTAGATAGACATTTTTTGGTGAATATTTAGTATTTTTTAGAGTGCATTTATATACTTATCATTCTAATAAGAGACTTTAATATTGTTAGTAATTGATAACATGTTTGTAAGTGAAGAATTATTGAAAAAAATTTTTTTTTTCAAATCCAAACCTGGTTACGAGCCTTTCTAGAGATCCATAAGAACCATTGACATATACAACAAGATCTGTTGGAGGGGGGGGGGCGGGGCTTATATAAAAATGGTCATCATCCTTTGCTCCGTAGTAGAGAAATAAAATGCTCTCTTCACATTACCGAGAGTTCAGGTTTGAGTCCCGGTAGGGTGGGGCATTGGCGAAAATATATCACGGTGAGTATAATTTCCCTGGTTTAGTTGGTATGTTAAAGGTGAAATCATCATGATGATTATTTGTTTCGGAAGGCACGTAAAGCCGTAAGTCCTGGCTATAATTCAAAGAATTGTTTTCTGCATGTCGACTCCCAGGATGGCGACCTGTTCCCCAACCTAAATAAAGGAGAGTTAGCATAAAGGGAATTTCGCTTAATTTTCTTAAATTACATAATTTCAGATTGTATAATTTTACTTAGCCTAATATTTAAATAATTTAACAGGCAATTCCTATAATTTTACATTCCATAATTTTATTTGATATAATTATGAATTCCTATAAAAATTATTTCCTATATTTATAATTTTCTATAATTATTTGTTCCTATAAATTTTATAACGTTCCTTGAACTGGTACCAGAAGGCGAGTGTCTACTACAAACGTTTGTTGCAAGCATACAACACAGGCTATCGTTTTTAGGGTCTACACTACATCCCTTTATCTCTATTGACCTTGGTTGTTTTTCACCTGCCTGCATTTGGAAAAGACTACACGACGACTCCAGGTCAAACAAATCCTTTGTCATAGTCCTCGTAGGTTAGTAATTAATACTCTTCTGTGAATGCTTCACAGTACTAGATCCTCATCGAAAACCGGACTGCTCCTATGGCTAGGGCTAGATCTCGACGAGCTTATGTGCGAAGCAATTTTTACCTATAAGGTACTATTTTACATTAATATTATTATTAAAATAAAAGCAATTTGGTGCACTAGCTTTAAAATAGAAACTGCACACGAACCAATACACAATTTCTACGCTATAAACACGAAGCGCCCTGAAAAACTACTAAATTTCCTGGTTCCATAGCGTACTCTCGCGGATTAAGGACTACATTTGGGTGTAGATTACTTTCGCGGTATTGAATTTGTTAAATTCAAGCCTTTTGATTGGACTATTGATTTTTCTGTCAATGTCATTATGCGCAATTCACCACCATGCACCTACAGGCACGAAATCTCGTTTTTGATTTTTTTTGTAGTTCCGCGGTATTAACCATTGCTGGTTCAGCGGTATTGCAGTATCACCGACGATATTATGTAGTTGAATGTCAGAATTATTGAGTTACCTGAGGCTTCTGATATGGTTCGTGTTACGACTACCTCCAGTCGCCGTGGCGGGTAGTTGACTACAAATTATTAACGGTCGGTAATAATTTCAAAAATAAAATGATCGCCATCCTGGGAGTCGACATACAGAAAACAACTCTTTGAATTATATCCAGGACTAACGGCTTTACGTGCCTTCCGAAACAAAGAATCATCATTATTTTCTACATTCAGTTGGATGATTTCACCTTTAACGTACAAACCAAACTGGGGAAATTTTAATATTCACCGTGATATATTTCCGATAGTGCCCTACCGGGACTCGAACCTGAACCCTCTGAAATGTGAAGAGAGCATTTTATTATTCTACTACGGAGGATTAAGACGCCAATAAGTGGCGAATACAAACATTTTTGCCCAACCGAAGAATTTCTTTAGTTTTGAGGAGGCTGATGACAAGGTTCTTCCAGACTGCTCGCATTCAACCTGGTATTTTCATTAAAGGCACATCTCGAGCTATAATCCTGCATAACTTTTATCTTGTAATCTGATGAGATAAGTAACGTAATTTGTGACTTCTCGAAAGAAGTTGTCTGCAGAATTTGCCAGGGTCAGGATAAGCAAACTTATATAAATTCACATCTACACAAGCGTATCTTTCACGGAATAAAGGATTTTTCAGTATGTTTTTGCAAATACATCAATTTTCAGCCGTTCAAAGATTTTAGGTGTTATCTTTGAGGCTTCCGATGACAAGGTTCGGTCAGGATTCTGGCAGATATCGTTATATTTTCATAAATGGCACTTCTCAAACTATCGTCCTGCATTAGTTTCAGCTTGAAATCGGATGAGGTAAGACATCGACATTTTTGGCCTACTTTGAGGCGCCCTACTGCGGTCCCTGCCAGGGTGAGGGGAACTAACTTACGAAATACCCCATCTAGGAAGGAATATCTTTCACTGCATTATCATTTTGAATTGAAATCTTATGATGTAAATTTGAGCAAAATTTAGGGTTTTCAGCTGAAAAATAAACAATGTCCTGCCAGGTTTAGGGAAGAAAACAATATAAATACCCCTACTCGGCAACATTATCTTTCACTGCATTGTGCGTCTAAACGTGTATCTTATGAGGTAAGGATTACTGCGACCGGAGCCCAGTCTAGTTGTTCACATGTCAAACGTTTCGGGCAGTCTAGTTGTTCACATGTCAAACGTTTCGGGGATCGTAGTTGTTGTCGCAACCATCTGTGAAAGTTGCTGACCATTCAGTAGGTCATGTACAGTTGATTCGTCTACAGAACATCGAAAAAATAAATATGTCTATGCTACAGAAAAAACAGATTTCATTTCATTTCACGTGTCATAAACACTTCCGTGAAAAGACGCCAAGCCACAGCCTTCAGTGTTCACTTCTAGAACGACAACACTTTACTTCTAGGAAAGTAAATAAATAGGTTATTTTTAAATGAAAAACGTGGCCCGAAGAAGCGGGACGATGTTGACAGGCTATCAAGGCGCACTAACAGTTGTTACTGTCGTCTCTAACTTGCCACTTAGTTCCGGAAACTTGAGAAAATAGTTGGTCTTCCAATCGATAGTTCCAAGAACGAAAATAAATAAAGAACGCGCAGTTACACAACTGCTGGTTATTGGCAGTTATTAGTATATAATATTCGTTCAATTATTTTGTATGTTTTGCGTTACGTGTACAGTCAAGGCGGTAGCCAAGTGGCTAGAGTCGTAGACTTCCATTCGGAAGTTCGCGGCTTAAAGCCTCGGCAATTACCAATGTGTTCTCGATTTTCGGATTGATATGTACGTTTCTTTCACGCTCTTGCGGCGAAGGAAAACATCGTAGGTAAAATATTTAAGGAAATAGGTATTTGTGAAATTTAAAGTCTTTAGTATCTTGCACAGTGTAGACTACACACTGTATGTTTGCGCGTGTACTGTAGCGTATTGCTTTAAACAGGAAAAATTTAGTTACCCACGTCTAGATTATACCAAAAATATATGTAAATATATTATATATTATTAGGTAAGTAGATCGCGTTTGACGTGTACACGTGAACGTTTCTAGGCAAATGTAGTTATTAAGAACACGTGTTGAAGGAAATTGCATTTAGGTACTTATCGTTTGCACCTTTTGACGCATTTCTCACCGCTCGCGTTACCCTGCAACTAATGACTCAATTATACTGAAGTTTCAACCCTGAAACGACTTAAACACCCGCATTTTCATTTTGGAATTATGAAACTTAAATTCGACGGTTAAAACTCTAATTTGAGAACCTGCGCTGCCTGCATTTCATGGAACCTTTTGACGTGAGATCATGCCGACTTTTTACCTTTTAATAACACGGTGTAAAGGTAATTGTTGAGTTGAATAAATTAGTGTTTTGTTTGTTTTATGAGGGCTATTTTTTATGCTGGTCGGGTTAGGGTATAAATCTGTGTTAGGTCTTGTAATTTATGCTAGCGTGCTCGTGTAGCGTGTGCTCTATGGTTAACTGAATGGCAAAGTAATGAGTTATTGCTATATCTAGATAGGAGGTAGATTTAAGGCTATATGTTATGGTCTTTTGCTTGCTTCAGATTAGATTTGAGAGCTTCAAATAGTGAATAGGGCATTACATGAAGGGGGCACCGTCGACTTAATTTGGACTTTTGCACCCATATTTTAAATAAGACGTGATAAGATTAGCTTTACATCTTTCCACCCCACGGCTCCGTCCACGTTAACAGTTTTTTTTTTCCGTGGGAATGAGGGATAAATTATTCGACTTAGGTACGATATAAACTATTCATCAATGGCTATGTTTGCAGTTGATCAATCTTCAAAAAGCTACAACAATCGGCTTTAGTATGCTTTAAACAGGCTGAACCTGAAACGTAAAGGTCACTTTATGTGCGGACAACGTATTTTATGAAAAAAAATTATATGTATTTTTTTATCGAGCTCCATTTCTGATGAAATGAACGTGTGTCTCTACAATAAATAAGTTCAAATATTATGATATTAACTTATTTATTGTAGACGCTCCATAGTAAGTTGTAAGCGATCTGAAGTAAATTAATTTTCATAATTAAATTGCGTTTTGAACGCTCTTCACCTATCTAACTAAAAAGCTATTTATGCTGAATTTTCAATGAAAAAACAAGTATGAAAACCTGTCGTGTTAAACATAGCCTATTGGCGTGCATAGCCAGCCCATGTAGTGATTATAGAAGCCTCGACGGGCGGTCCGTAGCTAAACATTGTTGTATTTTTATTTAATTTTACACAATTTTAAACACCCTTGCCGCCATGCAAGCTGCCATTATAGTGAGAATGTTTGTTTTTGTCCAAAACAGTTTGTAATTCAATTTTTTCGACAATAAATATAATGTTTTGTTTAATATTTTACTTATATGATTTTTCATTGTCAATAATATGTAACCAACCGACTCCCAACATAATAATACAGGATATGGACATTCTACTACATACCTATTTGATGTTATATAATGTAGACCAATTAAATTTTTAATTATTACATGAGTTACGTATGGAGGAATATTACATGACTCTACGCGAACGCGGTAGCTAGCTAGAAAATATTTTTTAGAAAAGCGTTTAAAATTTTTGTGGTAATAGTGCGTGTGTTTTGAATAAATCTTAAAAATATTTATTATTACTAGCTACGCTCGCGTTGTTTTTAGACTTTTCCGTGCACAGTTTCCCGTAGGAATAAAATATTTTCCTGTGGTAAAAATTGTCTAAGATGTTGAGCGGGGATATAAGGTACCACCATGCCAAATTTTATTCAAATTGGTCCAACAGTGCCGGAGATTAGCCAGTACAATGTACTGAGCCGTATATAAGTTACTATAGTTTTTTAATCAATCCACGGTAACTCTTTAATTTACCGGGATAAAAAGTACTTAAGATGTTGACCGGGGATATAAGGTACCACCATATAAAATTTAATTTAAATCGGCCTAGTAGTTTCGGAGATTAGCCCGTACAAACAGAGAAACAAAAAAATTGAGCCTGCTGTACTATGGGTGTCAGACAGCTGATAATATACAAACATATATAAATAATATACAACATCTCATCACACGAATGTTTGCCCTGGGCGGGATTAGATCCCGCGACCCTGTGCTTCGAAGGCAGCTAGACGTACTACCAACTGGGCTACGGGGTCGTTGTTTATTGATTTATAAAAAGTCACTTAGCAAAGTTACCACCTGGTACCTATTTATTTATAAGTATTTAAAGTTATTAGTTTTTTTGCTATGTAAAAATGTAAGTGAATTACTTAAATAAAATTGACTTTCAATAAAATCCTATTCAACTATGAATAAAAGATTTGCATTGACGTCAATTGATATAAAAACATCTAATTCAAAAATTGGAATCCATCAAAATATTAGAATTGTTTTTCAAACAAAATACTAAAACGGTAGGTGTTCTTACACAGATTGTATTAACAAAGTTTTGGAAAATTTCAGTGAAGAAACTTACTCTAGAGCGTGTTCATGTGCTTGAGGCCGGAGAAACAAATTGAAAAGCGAATAAAAAGGCTTCCCGATAAAAACGACTGGAACTTTTTCAATTACAAACTTGCATGGCGGCGATGTTAAGTACGAACCTCCTGTGAACTTGGTAGATACCTGCCAACTCGACGGCCTGAGGTGACCCACCCGCAAAGTGGACGCGAAAACAGCACTGATAAAAAAAACTGCGAATACACGGATGAAAGATGTAATTTATTGACAAACAAACTAAAAACAGAAAGAAAAATATATAAAATGATCTTTTTACAAGGAAAATTATTATTTAATTAATACATATTGTATAAGTTTGCTAATCAGAAGTTTAGCAGAGTGTTTCATAATTAGAGCTACAAGAAAATCAATTTTAAAGGACAGAGAAGTGAAATTTCTGTTGGCAGGTAAGTTTAGTTTGATGTTCTTTTATCATTTGACAAGAACAGAAAATATATGTGGCCCTCAATACATACTTTTTGATGATATTTCATAAGTTTACGGTGTTGTTGTATTGTTGTGGTATCGGCGGGCGGAGGGCGGCACAAGCGCGCTTCAGGCTTTTACTCCATCGCGACGCTGCATCCGTGACCACATAGTTCCGTTATCGCCCGCTAGGCGCCGCACCTAAATTAAACCTCTATTAACATTTCTCAAAAGGGACTCAACTTTTATCAGTTATAAACTTTCCTGACGTTTCCCCAAGAATTATTATCGTCTTATCTTGCCCGCGCGAGGACTTGATTCCGCTCGGCCTTTATTTTCACTCGCTGCAGTTTCTTTCAATTAAAACTGTAGGTATGTAAATTTTAACTAAATGCGTGGGTGCGTCACATTTTGTAGGAATAATTTTAATAAACGGCCCAGCTATAAAAATAATTAAAACGAGTTCTAAAACACAAAAACGGGCCATAAAAATTAAACTGAAAAGCAACTGAAACCGCGCGTAAATTAGTCAGCATTGTGTTTCATCCCCGCGGCCCCCGCACGCGCCCCGCGAGCGCGGCTACAGTAAAAGTTAATTAAATAAAAATACCGACGAATCCGCTCCCGCTGAGGTGTCAAACACCAATCAGCAAATAAAGAACCGCCAATAAGTTAGCGGGGCTATTGAACAGAATCGAAAAGGTTCTGATTCATTGTCACGTCTCGTTTTGATTGGACGTGCTTTGATACCGATAGCGGGGATTGCAATCGTTGGAAATTTTAATATTTTTTTTACTTTGCTCATATTCGATTCTATCCTGCGGTTTGGAAATTACGTTGATTTGTTTTGTAGCCGTTCGTTTATCGAGTGTTTATCGGGATGGGTGTCAATGCTGGGTATCAAACGGCGGTTCGTTGAATATGTAACAGGATCGGACGGGCAACCTGTGGACATATTTTATTTCTAATATTTTTGGCATGCGGTGGTTTAATCTTTAGCTAGAAAAACTATACAGTAATTCACAATTGTACTGAAAATATTAACTGTTGTAAAGTTTGACTATTGCCCGCAATCTACTCGCAATCATAAACAAAAACAGTTAATAATTAAACGGTAAAAAATATCATTCTTATTAAATACTAGCTTTCCGCCGCAGCTCCGCCCGCGTTAACACTTTTTCCCATGGGAATAAGGCATCATCCTGCGGTAAAAGGTAGCCTATGTTGCTCAGGGTAAAGGTAGCTCCCTAATGGTGAAAGATTTTTTTAAATCGGCTCTGTAGTTTTTGAGTTTATTCATTACAAACATTCACACACACAAAAATACAAATCTTTCCTCTTTATGTTATTATTGTAATACTTAGAACTTCGATTGTAAATCCTTGTATAATCCTTAGAACTTCGATTTTTGACCTACTCAAGGTCTTATGTCGTTTCTATGACATTAGCTATGACTTTGCTCATGCATGCTCCTGCACTGCAACATAAGATACTTCCTTGCATAAACGTAGCGTGGCATCACATAAGCCCAGTATGTTTGCACCTTTATTCTTTAGCTAGCAAGTCGCAGTGGGCGACGATGCAGCGGCTGACGTTTCATTCATTATGCTGAATGCGATCCGCTGGATAAAGCGCCTCTAATTATTTCCGCGCTCTTTCGTCATCGAAATGCGGCCGAGGTGGTTCGGCATTACGACCAGACATCACTTGAATGTCAGCAAGATATATTGTTGTCATATGAAAATGAAATCAATATGAATCTTCATTATAGCAGAAAATATTTGACTAATAATAATTTTATTCAATGCATGGCTTAGCAAAAACTGAAAGGATCAACAGATTTGATCAACTATTCCAAACAGACTTTTCCCGGTTATAAAAAAAAAGATTTGATAATAAAAATAGTACTAATATAAACGCGAAAGTCTGTTAGAATCGATAGGTGTTTGTAACTCTTGCACGTAAAAATATATAAATAAAATGTTAATGAAACTTTACAATAACATAGCTTGAACATCAGAGTAATGCATAGGCTTCTTTATACCGCGAGAAAATTCCTCATTTCCCTGGGAAAAACTGTTAAATATTTAGTTGTGGTATTGGTATTTTATATTTATGTGTGTATGGTATATAATACAACAGTTTACTTGACACAATAATTATTTTTCTATTTGATTTTACGTAATAGGCCTAGTTAATGTGCGTGCATCTGCCATGATTTTCTCTGTTTGCCTTGTGGTTGGCCGGTGGAGAATGTCGAACGACATTAAGCTCGCCTATTGTATTTGTGCAATAAAGTTTAATATATAAATAAAGAAATACGGGCGGACCTGAATGGTGGAAAGTTATTAAATAAAAAAATCTTTATTATTTTATTATATTACTGTACATTGCAGAATCAATTACAAACTCCGCGGTTAAAAATTACTAATTTTATGTTGTGCTCAATTTTTGTTTCATATCCCAGTGATTTTTTTTGGGCAAGTTGATTAAAACCGTTGACTGACCTTTTAATTAGTGTAAGTTTACGTCATTTCATTTATATAATCAAAATACTTTTCATGATGGCAAATTCTCAAGCAAGACAAAAATGCACCCTCCAAAATCTACGTCTAGTTTGGTATTGATCATACATTTTAATATCTCACATTGAAATTGCTAAACCGAATCGTAGTCAGCTAAAAGGGAGGAGGTAAAATTGATATTTCCAAGTCCCAAGTTCATGATAAATATGTAAAGCTTATTTGAAAGTCTAAGAGTCTAACATATTCTTTAAGAACTTACGAATAACTATATTATTGGAAAACAAGATTACACTGGTCTAGCGATGCCAACTTTCATAGATCAGGTTATAAAGGGAAAATTTAGAGAGACTTTTTTAAAACAAATATAAAACATACAATAATGAAGTAGGAAAACTAGCAGTAAAACAAAAATAAAACAGCTATTAAATAAAGACGTAAGAATAAAACTGATGCTAACAACTGTTCCGAGACAGAAAACGAGGATTCGCGGTAATAACAAGCTGTCGTTTATGTCGCGTGGATCATACTCCACGGTATAAATAAGCCACGAACAGGTGCGTTCCGAGTTCGGGTAGCATGCACTACAATGATAGCTATCGAATGCTCTGCGACAATATTTCAGCTTATTTTAGACCAACATGACGATAAAAATCTCGGGAGTAAACATTTTACGACATGTGAAATCAGGAGTTAAAGAGCGAAAGATAGCAGAACATTTTATACTTATGAGCGCTTTCAGGTGTAAAATGAATATTTTTTTATGATCGTAAGGCAGACATTTGGCCATGATAAGTGAATATGCGCGAAAAATGGCCGACGCAGTGTGAAGATGATTGATGTATTGTGACGTTTTGAAGCAAATAAAAGCAATTTTGTGTTTATATCATTTATATCAAATACCAACAAATTGTATTAAAAAGTTTCGATAAATATTGTTTAGGTCAAAGTTCGCTCGCGCGATATTCACAGCGTTTATTGCCTGCTATTGGCAAGAGAGTCGTGTGAAAATTTATCGGCTACATGCAATGCACAACATTTGGTGAATTGGCTCAGAGCTGGAGCCTGCTCTATTTGTCAAGTGTATATAATTTCGCTCCGACGAACTACCTATTCGCCTACTCGAGTACTCTTTTTGTTTCCAGCAGCAATAAGTGCGACTACATCGTCTATAGCGCTTACACTCCAGCTCAAATTTGACGACGAGACGGTTTGCTATTTGTCAATGTCTCTGAGACTATTTCTATTACAAGTCCACAGTGAAACGGACGATCTGCGTGGAAATGCGTTGTAGTGACATAGTAATTTATTAATTGTATTTTGAACTTACAGGTTTCAAATACACTTTGCCTATTATTTTTAATTATTTATTTATTTATGAATCCTACGTGAGATGGCACAGCACATTGAAATGTATTTTCTATTATACCTATCACGGTTTGCCAAAATATCTCGCGTGAGCTAAACGAATAAACTATTATGCTCTATCTATATCTAGTGACCGACATTGAAGTTTAAAGTTGAGAAAGCACCGCAGCAAGCGATGCAAACAATGTAGAACCTATAGCTCCGCTGGTTAAAACGCAATTTGCTGAAGCCTATTTAATTTTCATCCAACCACGTTTCTTACTTTAATTAACCAGAAGGTTGTTCCTTGAAACGCTTTAAGTGAAAACCTCGAAGTAGCCGGGAGTTGTAAGGTGCCGATACGAACAATTGAACCGCTTGGATCCCCTACTCTTTACTCGCGTTTGGAGTTTTTAAAAGGACTTTAAGGGCGAGCTAAAGCACGCGAACGCTTGCCAACTACGGCTTTTAAGTTGGCGAGTATCGTTCGTGAGTGCTCGCTAAAACGTGGTAGGGTCAAAGGAATAGAATTCGAGTGAGCTGTTTCAAAGATTCTTTGCAGTTGTGGGTGTGGCGGCCCGTGATTGGGCGCTATGCGGGAGTGAAGCAGCACTCTTCGAGATGTTGACTCAGCTTTTTCGCAAACGCAAAAGAAAATTTCCCAACTGTTGTAGACTTCAGAGTCTGTAATTTTCTTCACGGGTTTTGCATTTCAAATTTGAAACTGTTAGGTTGTCTATGTTTATCAAAGTAGTTAGTAGTAAGTTTTGTACGATATCATTTATTAATACTCGTACCTACACCCTTTTTAGTAAAGAGGTACTAAGCTATAGTTCAAATTATTTATTAATTTAACTACCAATTAATTTACTACCATAGAGTCTACAGATAAAAGTGTGTTGAATGACTAACGTGGTATCGCATTTTTGAATTAGGTGATGCTAAGTTTATTACTGTAGATATTAGAAATAAAATAGATATTAGATTTTTTAAATGACAAAAATACAAATAATACTAGGAGCACAGAAAAAAAGATGAGGGTTAAAATTGGCTCCTTCCCGCGCACATGCATGCGAGTGATCGCACCATTTATTGCGTCCGACTATAGTGGAAGTTTCCGCCCGCCGCTCTAAGGCTGCGCCAGAGACAGTTCTTTTACAAGTTTTAAACGGCCTTCCTATATGTGCACTCACGGAGAACCAGAGATAAAGTAAAAGCATAGCTGTTGTTCGTGTGCCCCTGTATTGAACAAAGTTTTAGGGGTACACTTTTGGACCGAGCTCCAATCGCTGGGATCTTACGAAACATATATTTTTAGAAGTAATTTTCAGGAAGGTACTATTTTGTTTTTTAATTGTAGCTAATGGAAATTTTATTAGCCGTTAAAGTACGTAACTACTTTTAAAATCTCTACCTTAACTACTATGATCAAGGTGTCTATTTAATATTCTCACAGCGATGTCAACATTTCAAAAGCGAGATCCTCCCTATACGAGGACACATTTTATGTAGTCCACCTGAATTTGAATTAAGACCCTACGTGGGATAAAAACAGCCTATAAATGGGGTGTATTGTGCTTCATTCCGGCATTATAAAGTCGATGTATTCAGGTATTCTACAGTCAATATGAGGGAGCCATTGTGAGCACCCTTCTCCAACTTGAATATAGGTATAATTTTAACCACTTATCCCTATATTTAAATGTAAATATAGAGATGTATTTTCAAGTTTTAAGGAATCCGTATATTAAAGTTGCAAAATATCGTGACAAAATGTATACTTGAGTCTGAACAATTAACTTCCAATTAGTTTGAAATTAAGCGTGAAGAGTTTTCTAATGATGTAGACGTCTATTCTAGAATTAGCCGGTAGCGACACGGCAGAAAATCGAACAATAGAATAACAAACGGTCAGTAATCACTTTCAAAATAGATCAATACCGATTTCTCGGCAGAGAAACGATAGAGGCCGTGAAAGAGCAAAGTGGCTGCTGATTTGTGGCTGCGACAGTACGACATCGTCGCATTCACTGTCTCATTCCTGGAGGGAATGTGAAATGTATAGATAGATGGTAAGTACAAAACATTTCTGACGTGCAGAGCAAAAAGAGCAAGCTGGCATGAGCCCAACCAACTGTAGTTGCGGCTTGTTTCATACGTCACATTAATTAAGCATCAGATAGAATCTGAACACGGTGAGATATGTACCTATGATAACCTTAAAATTGGGGAACATAATTCTTTTAACTGCAAACAGGTGGCCGGTTTAATTTAATTCTAGTTCGTTATAAACTGCAGACAAGTTTAATGATTAACATAGCTGACGAAATTGTTATTAATACATCATGTATCATCCTCGTACGCGTGTAACATCGTATAGAGAATTTACATTGAAATGTAGATTCTATTAGTTGAAAGTTCCCTTTCTTCGAATTTCGATCTACAGCCATTACGAATTCGAAATTGCCCCTTAGACGCAGTAAATCAGAATCGGCCAGAAAGAGCGGAGCATGTGTCTCAATAACGCCGTACGCGATAGGTGCACGATAGCCGCGCGGCCGGGAGACCAGCAATTCCTTTTATATCCCACTATGAAATGTTACTTTTATTTGTAACGTTCATTATTTATTGTGTAGCGTGGCAGGTTCCTAGTTCCATCGACTGGAATAGATAGAAAAGGAGGAGGATTTTTGTCCTTTAGATGAGTTTTATGTCTATTCTATGATCAAGTGTAGAGGCTAGGTTTTTATCAAATTAAACACCAATGGCAGCAGCGGCTTGATACATCTTACTAATATTATAAACAAGAAAGTTGTGAGGATGGATGTATAGATGTAATATAATAATTTGTTACTCTTTCACGCCAAAACTGCTGAATAGATTTTAATGAAACTTTATATTATTATAGCTTATGCACCAGAATAACAATTAGGCTACCTTTTACCGCGGGAAAATCCCCATTCCCGCGGGAAAAACTGGTAACGCGGGCGGAGCTGCACGGTGGAAAGCTAGTTATCAATATTTCTCTGTTAAGAAAATAATCAGATTGCCAAATTGACCCTAAACGGTATTCACAAACTTATCCCATCAAGCATATGTCTCTTGTAACTTAGACCGCGTCTAGTGAGCTAAGGGGACGCTAGCTGTTCCCATGTAGGGTAGGATAGGTCATCACTATCTCCCTGATTTACTGCCATATTCAATTGTTGCTGGAGTTGTATCAACAGCTGCCACGCAAATGGATAGTTGCATGTCGCTTGCACGCACCACGACTAAGTTATTGGGGGATGCTGACCCATTTTGGACTAGATTAAGGGTAATAATCGAGTTCAAATGTATTGAATTGGTAATATTCAGGCTTAGCTATGAAAAAGTTGAGATATTATTAATTCATAACAGTTTTTGATTAATGTGGCTCAAGAAACTACGCAATATATAAATTTTTTGCTTATTATACGAATTAGTAAATGGCGTGCTTGTAAAACGTGGCGTTAGTCATGTCTTTTTGGGAAGTTTTAATAACATAATCCAGTATTACCTACCTAGTGAAAAAGCTATATTTAGTACATAACCAATAAAATATTTTCTACTTTAACTCGCCTTAAGATTGTATTCACAATCTTATAAACGTACTTGAAAAAGGTCTACGCATTTCTCACTTTTATATTCAATGTTTTTTAAATATATTAAGGCTAGGCAAGGTTCTTTTCAGCGCGGTGTATGAAGGCTGGGTTTTTCTTTGGCGGCGGTCTGGAAGCTCGCTGGGTAAACAAGTCGGATGGCTGTGTGGCCGTGTGCTCTGAGCCTCGATTTATGCGCAGTTTGAGCGGCGCTCGCGCTTTGTCTCAGGTAATGACCTCGCTTTCATCCGCCCTCAATGGCCCCGCAAAGAGCGAGATACCGGAGTCTCAAGACTGCGGAACTACCTGCGTTTGTGACGGCCAATATGCAATACAGTGGGCATTTTCAAACATTTTCTAAAACAACTCATATCGTGAAGTTTGACCTTACCTTGAAAAAAGTAAATCACGCTAGGTTCAAGGCTTGAATAATAGTTTTGCGCACGTAACTGATTAAGTATCATTGGTTTTTATTAAATTCGTAGGCGTTTTTGCGTTACTAGTTCAATGTAAAGAAAAAGTATTAGAATTATATTTTAGCCGCTAAAATTTATTATTTATTATTATTTATTTATTTTTCATAAAACACATTTCTCTTCTCATGTTACGTGCATTGGTTTCGTAATTTTGAATACGGCAATGATGAATTTTGTAGTTAACACAGTAAGGAAGTAGTATATTATATAGAACATCATCTTACTGCTAGCGCTTATAACCCAATAAGTGACGGTAAATATTCATATAGGCTTACAAAACCGGTGAAGATCGTTATTGAGGAATCAATATACCTTGATGCAAGATAACAAATTAACAAGACTGAAAAACTAGAGAAGGACCTAAGATGTGTGTACTCAGAAGCTTCAACGATAATAAGGCTTTAGTTGGCCAGTACTGAACTTAGAATGAGCTTGTTAAATATATTTTTTACGTATATACGTAAAACTCTTTCAAATTACATTGGTATAATAAAATATATAATATGAATATAATATGTGGGGACACCTCACACACGGCCATCTGACCCCAAACTAGGCAGAGCCTGTACTATGGCTATGGGTGTCAGATAGCTGATATACATACATATATAAATATACAACATCCAGACACAAGGCAAACACAAGTGCTCATCACACGAATGTTTGCCCTGGGCGGGATTAGAACCCGCGACCCTGTGCTTTGTAGGCAGGCGTACTACCAACTAGGCTACCTGGCCGTCAACAGGTATAGAATAAGAAAACCTTCTTTTCTATTACTACGAAAATGAATACTAACTGAATGAATACTTAATTTTGGATCGATAAAACATTTCGTAAATGGACAGTTAAAATGTAAATTAAATCCGCGCCCTATCATAAAAGGTAAGGTGACTGAAATGATGATAGAATCTCTATGAAATGGAGCTTTATCTTTAAAGATATGGTCAAGGCCATTTCTACAATTTCATCTCAAAAACTGCTATTCTTGCCAAAGCAAGCTCATCTTCGTTGTGTGACTTTTTGTATTATTTTAAACTACGAGTATCTTCTACTTCTAAAGTGTGATGTCCAAAGATATTATTAAGAATTAACTTTATAGTGTAAGAAAATAATTAAAATAAGTATTAAGCATTAGACCCCACAAACAAACTGCTGTGCAGTTTTGTGGGACTATGATTAGTTTTTAAGGAAATTTTGTATTGGATAATAAATATATAAATAAAATAAAAAATAAAATTAATAAATTCTTAAAAACGTTTTATCGTGAAATTATAAAAAATATATATTTGAGATCCTCACAACTAGTTCTTTCATTTGATATGCCACACGGTATAAGTTTTTTTTTTCAATGTCCAATTTATCACCCACGGGCTTCGAACCCAGGACTTTCTGAAGGGGCGAATCTCTGGTCCGAGTCCGGCCTATCGCCGCAAATAATGGCCGACCTACTGTCGTGTCCTGCATGCCCTGAGTCTTGCACATCGGAGGAGCTCATGGATACCTCAACTGAAGACTAGTCATCGATACGACAGAAGAAGAAGACCCAAACGTGTCCTCCATGTTTCGAATTAATTATTTAATGTCACACGTCCGTCTTTGGGTCACGGATTTACATACGTGTACCAAACTACTCAATCGGTCCAATAGTTTCGAAGGAATTAGGCCCTGACAGACGGACGGACAGACACCTGAGTGATCCTATAAGGATTCCGTTTTTCGTTTTTAAGGTACGGAACCCTATAAAACACACAAATCAGATTTTTAGAAACTCTTAACATTTCTAGTGTTTTATTTTGGTAGTTATTTTCTAATAAATCCTAATTAAACTCTTTAAGCGATTGTTTGTCTAAATGGCACATTATGTATTATATCGTCCGGAGATATGGAGGCTAGTGAGTGGTACGTGAATGGCCCCTCCCAGTGACGTCACTGGCTCGCACTGTAATGACCCTATAACGGTCCGCATTATTATTTATGTTGTGTAGCTGAGAACGGCATAATAGTACCATAAGAACGAAATAAATTCCCACAAAGTTTGAGTTCTTGGCTTCGCTTGAAAGCTGAGATAGCATTTATTGTTTCGCATTTGTGGGAATGTTTTCACGGACGTGTTTTGCATGATGCAATTACCTATTTGTTTCTGGAGGCCGCAACGATAAGTGTTTTCAGCACGGAGGATGAGTGAGTACGCATTGTTTGTTCATCGATGTTATTTTGTACAAAATCTATTTTAAAATGGATTATTTATCATACTAACGATATAAAGAGGAAACATTTGTAGTTTTGTGTGTAATGTTTGTAATGAATAAACTCAAAAACTGCTGAACCACTTTCAAAAATTCTTTCACCATTAGAATGCTATATTCACCCTGAGTGACATAGGCTACCATTTACAGCGGGAAAATGCCTCATTCCCACGGGTAAACTGTTAACGCAGGCGGAGCCGCGGCGGAAGTCTAGTGTTATTATATTTGAGTGTTTTGAGCACACTAAACAAATAGAGCTTTTACTATTATAATATAAATTTAAAAACTTTAAATTTAAAACTTGTGTGTAAATACTTATAAGTATTATTATACTAGAAAATATTATGAACTAGCTTTCCGCCCTGCGGCTCCGCCCGCGTTGACAGTTATTCCCGTGGGAATGAGGTATTTTCCCGCGATAAAAGGTAGCCTATGTGCTAATCCAGGGAGTCAGCTAACTCCATACCAAATTTTATTAAAATCGCTCCAGCCGTTTAGACGTGAAGAAGTAACATACATACACACTCACAAACTTTGGCCTTTATAATATTACTAGCGACCCGCCTCGGCTCCGCACGGGAAAATGGTTATTGTGGATTATTCTTAAGTATATTATGCATGTATTATACATATAAACCTTCCTCTTGAATCCCTCTATCTATTAAAAAAACCGCATCAAAATCCGTTGCGTAGTTTTCAAAGATTTAAGCGTACAAAGGGAGGGACATAGGGACAGAGAAAGCGACTTTGTTTTATACTATGTAGTGATAGTGAAGTGTAATATTGCTACCAGTTTAACAGCTAATAATATTCTACTGGAGGACTAAAGCCTTTCCTCTGGTGGAAAAATATTGTCATAATCACCATGATAAGCAAGTAAATTGAGGATGAAAGTTACAGTATAGCTGGTTACGATGAAGGCTGCCCATTCTCTCCTTCACAACCTTCGTACAAGTAATTATTATCCTCATTAAAATAAACTTCTGAAAACGATAATTTCAGACTCAAATTACGTCTCATATTTCTATAGAAAAGCAGTCAAGTCATCTGTAGGTCGCCGCGGGCCAGGGCGAGATTAAGGCATCGTCCTTTTATTGCGTCCAAGTACAAACGGCAACTGCGGTCGAACCAACCGTCCGAAACGCGGCGAAATTCCTACCTCCCTTGTTACTTTGTCTTGTATAGCAAATAACTCTTTTGTCAAGGCAAATCGGTTTTGTAGAAAATATGAGCTAAGCTGCTTGGGTACAATTTTATTTGTGTTCGGTTAGGATGGGTGAAAGTCATTAATTAAGTCACGAAGTAGTTGAAATATCATAAAAATGTTCAAAAAAATAATAATTTTCAAGTAAATAAAAAGGCTACGGTCGCTACGCCGTAGCAGAGTCTACACCTGCTACGGCGTAGCATAAGTTGTAGAGCTATAAATTAGCCTATTATTGTATTTGATACTTTTAAATCAGTACCTGTCTAGCTTAAGTAAAGTGAAATCAACCGCTTTATAATGGTTATCAATATTAAATATTATGTTATCGCTTATATTCACTGGTAACTGTTATTTGCAGCGGTATTTGATATACTTCATACCAGTATGAAGTAACAGTAATCGACCTCTCTAGTCAAACTCATCAGTTACTTTTTGTGACGAAGTTATTAATAGTTTGCATCTAGTCTCCATTATGAGGACGAGTAAACACGGGGTAAAAAATAATGCATGTACGTTCGCATATAGCATTTATACTTACTGACGTCTCGTAACTTCTATACAATTACTGCACCATACTATAGATAGATAGTGCATTGGCCTTATTTACTAGTCTTATAGGGTACATTTTCGTTTCTTTCATATAAGGAAAAATAAAGATGTTTATTGTCATTACCTATTTTTTGTTTTTATTATCGTCTTAACTGAAAGACGCCCACAACTAATAAACGTCTAAATAAATAATAATAAAGAGCTTTCTAAATCTCCAACATCACCACATTTACCACATCTTTAAGTTTTTATTTACCTAATATTCATATATGACAATTTCATTATATGACTTATTTGCTATTTATCAAAATGATGCTAAAACATTTTGATCTATTTTTAAGCCGCTAATACAAATCGAAATATACACAACGGAAAAACCAATTAATTCAACCGATTCGATCCAATCAAGTACGAGATATAAATAAATAAAACCCTCAACACATGAACTGCGCTCGATAGGAATAACGCTATGAATCTCTGATGAACGTGTAGCCTCTACCTAGCAATACAGCCGTTGGATAATATCTCTAGTGTATCTATATCAAAGGTTCTCAAACTTCCTTCACCTACTGCCCACTTTGAGAAACATCTCAAAAATCACCATGTTAAACATTCGTTTCATTATACCAGTCTTAGCTGATTTTTGAGTTCAAACTTAGAGGCTTTTTATCTAGTAAGTAAGGAACTAGTGAAAGGAATTTTAAACGCAACTTTATAATATTTAATAAACTTAATTCATATTAATATTATAAATTAGAAAGTTTTGTCCTTCTTTTACACCGAAACTAAGCAACAATTTGATCTGATCTTTTGCACACAGATTAAAAGCTGGAAAGAGACATAAGCTACTTTCTACAGCAGAAAAATATCTTATTCCCACGAGAAAAGTTGAAAAACAATGCGGGCGTAGCCGCGGGCGATACCTAATTTAGCTAATTTAATCCAAAGGAGGAATCTTATTATTTTAAGGTCACAATCATGTTCAAAATTAGGTTTAAAGGTTAGGTTTAGTTTCAAAAGTAGGTTTAACAAACACCTATTTTTACCGATTCCCTGTAGTACAGAAGTGCTTTGAGACAACACTTTGAGAAAGTCTGGTCTAAATAAAAAATATCAGTTGATTTCTAAAGCATATCTGAATCATGAGAAGAAGCCGCTTCATTACCACTTATTATTGGAAACTCGATAAGCCGGGGCAATGCGTTTTTCTTTTTACCGCGTGTTATTCTTTCGCACGAATATTTTGCCGGTTGTCGGGTTATTTTATTTTGCGGTAAAGTAAATACGACGAAGAGTTTTCGGCGCTGTGTTATCGTATTATCGAGGGGTGTAAGTGTGATAGATAAATATTAGAAAGATATTTATCCTCTCAGTAACTGAGTATGTTGTACGCCTAGCAACAAAAAATAAGCTCAAGTGGTAAGTTTTTGATCGTGTCCAAAGTTGTAGTGTCAAACTACAATGCGGACATGATCAATAGCTCTATGGTCCTTGAATATTTAATAGCTTTGACTTTAAAAAATGGTTTTACGGTAAAATCATAATTAAAAAGGGTCATACATGACCATGAACACATGTGTTTATTATGATTCTTTAAGCTAATCTTCAAAAACACTCGACCGAATTTAATGATATTATGAAAATGTGGTTCCAGTCCCACAATACTTTTGAAATAGATCTGTCGTTTCGAGCAACAGCCATTATAAAATAAAAACATAACGTATTCTACTATAATAATATTATAGCCTATATAATATAAATAAGATAATGCAAAATTATAATTTAGAAAAGCACTTTAAAAAAAAAACAAAATATTAACTAAGGTAGAAAGTCACCAAATCTGTATCTGATAATGCCAGTAATTTACTTTAAATCACTTCAGCCAAAACAATCGCGAAAATAATTTAAAGTTGTCAGTTGTCATCAACCTATCTTTATTTTTCTTTGAATAACTTCGGATCAGACCACGATAGAGAAAATTAGCTAGCGCTTTTAATGCAAAGTAAAAATGAAGGAAAAGGCTGGGTGGTCATTAAAGAGCTTGGGGACTTCGATCAGATGAATAAATGATTGAATTTCCAATTAAGATTAGAGCGAAGGAGAGCAACTTTGTTGACAATTGTTGGGGTCACACGGAGTGACGATTCGAAAGTATTCCGAACCTTTTTATCAAGTTCATTAAATAGGTCGGGGAGGCTCAAAGAATTGCTAATTAAATAGAATCACTTTGCACTTGAACAGTAATGGAATTTTTGAAGTTAATTTACAATAAACTCTTCATTATTAGTAGTTCAAATATTAAAATAATATATATTTTTAAACTTTAGAATATTTAGTTTCTTTAGTCACGTTATTTCAAAAGCCTTCAGTAGTCTTAGATTGAAAATTTTTATTGGAATAATATGACTGAGAAAACCGCTATTGATTTATATAATACCATTTTATAGTCAACAATGAAAAACTATAGAAAAATTAAGCGATTTTATTATTTTTCACTGAGAATATAAAGTTTCACGGCAACGTATGATTAGCTATTCAGAACGCATCGCGGTAATTCTTTAGAGCACGGTATTAAGTTGCATTAGCGCAAGTTAATATCACATAAATTGGTGCATTGCTCGGCGCCCGCGCACGTGCGGTGTCTGAAACAACTGCTTCTTGATTCAGTGTGCATTGTAAAAATGTATTTATTGTGCCTGAAAGTTCATTGTAAAGTATGGCAGCTTTTTAGTTTACATTACTGAGACTGATTGTATAGAAATATCTGGTTGTTGTAATATAAGCAAATATTCTCAATGTTATACACGTGTTATTTCATGTTATGTCGTGTTGTTTCATGTTATGTTATGTTGTTAAATACTGTCTTTCGCCCCGCGGCTACACCCAGAGGATTTTTCACTGCAATAAGGTATTTTTCCGCGATAAAAAAATTGCCTATGCGTTTCTTAATTTAGATTACGACTACTATTATATACAAACAAATTAATTTCGAAACCATTTAGTAGTTTAGACGTGAAAATAGAACAAACATCCAAACTTAAAAACACAAAAATACTTTTATGTTTATAAGATAAGATAAGATACTTTGTTGTTTATAATAAAATAATTTTATGTTTAAATTATATTTTGCCTGATCTTATACAGATTGTAGACGCAAAACGCAAATAATAGATTTTTTGTGAAATAAAAAGTAGCTGCATGAATACACTCATTAGCAATCTATCTTGCTTTATTTTGTTTTTTATAAAGATATGATTTTCAAGTATTCAGGTTCAGAAACAACAAGATCATCATATTACCATAGATCGTAGGGAGCACTCATCGCGTTTCGGAATACGCGTAAAAGAAAATCGGGTTGTACCCAACTAGGTATATTATTCGTACAGTTATGACGAAGATCTGAAATATCGTAATTTTTTATGGACTTTGTAATCACTGCAAAGGGGAACAAAGTGAAACAAAAGGGGCTACCCCACTCATTTATTCAGGAGATGGAGATTCTCAAACGACGAACGAGCAAGTTTCTTATTTTGTTGGCAATTAAATTATAGAATTAATTGTGGAAAATTTGTTTATTAAGTTTGCGAAGTGCTTCTGTATAATATTAACACCTATTTGCTTACTTAAAAAGTTTCATAACGAAATGCTTTACTATTTAGTTTTAAATCGCTGCAATGATACAATTTAAGAATGTAGAAAATGAAATAGTAAATAGAGATTTGTATTAGGTATCCATACGTAAAAGCTAACGATTTTAATATAATACTATGAACATCATAGCTGTGTCTCGTTTTAATTGGGGATTAAGTTATCCGAGTGTTCGTCTAGGTTAGTATAATTTAATTTCTGTTTCGTTGTATATTAAGCCATATACCCAATTTAAACCTCGTCAGCACATCAACAGCTACTATTCCTGATAGATAGTTAGTGCTAACCGTGCTGGCATGTTTACAAGCATAGTGCGCAATGTGTCTTGTCTAATTATAATCAATCGGCCGCCGATTGACAAGGTGTTGACCGACAAAATAACTCGGTGCCACCGGCCCCCTGTAAAGAAATCCCGTCGGTTTTATCCAAGGGTTTACTTTATACTACTACTAACGTAATACTATGAAAAAAAAAGATTTCAATTTAGAATTCTATTTCTAAAATATAGGTAAGTCATCATCATCATCTCAGCCGAAAGACGTCCACTGCTGTACAAAGGCCTCCCCCAAGGATCTCCACAATGATCGGTCCTGCGCTGCCCGCATCATAGATAAGTATGTACAATTATTCATAGGTAGCGGTCCGCCCTGCGCCTTGATTAACTGTTCATATTATCATCATACTAATATTATAAAGAGGAATGAGAGGTGTGTGCGTGTGTGTGTGTGTGTGTGTGTGTGTGTGTGTGTGTGTGTGTGTGTGTGAGTGTATGTTTGTAATGAAGAATGAAGCTATATTCACCCTGAGAAGAGTAACATACGCTACCTTTTACCGCGGGAATTTGCCTCATTTCATTCCTATTCCCGGAAAGCTAGTCTTTTATTAGTTTTTTTTTTCAGTTATCCTTTTTAGGGTTCCGTAGCCAAGCGGCAAAAAACGGAACCCTTATAGTTTCGTCATGTCTGTCTGTCTGTCCGTCCGTCCGTATGTCACAGCCACTTTATTCCGAAACTATAATACCTATACTGTTGAAACTTGGTAAGTAGATGCATTCTATGAACCGCATTAAGATTTTCTTACAAAAATAGAAAAAAAACAATAAATTTAGGGGGCCCCAAATATAGAATTGAAACTAAAAAAAAAATTTTTCATCAAACCCATACGTGTGTGGTTTCTATGGATAGGTCTTCAAAAATGATATTTAGGTTCCTAATATAATTTTTTTCTTAACTGATTTTTTTGCGCGAGAGACGCTTCCAAAGTGGAAAAATGTGTGTCCCCCCCCCCCTCTAACTTCTAAAATAAGAAAATGATAAAACTAAAAAAAATATATGATGTGCATTACCATAAAAACTTCCAACGAAAATTGGTTTGAACGAGATCTAGTAAGTAGTTTTTTTTTTAATACGTCAAAAATCGTAAACAGCAATTTACCTTTCACTATTAATAAAACATCGATCAAAATCACAACGAACTACAAAAACTTTTATATTATGTTACTGGCTGCTATGGAACCCTTCATGGGCGATTCCGACTCGCACTTGGCCGCTTTTTATATATTCTTTGTATAAGTTTACAAATCATACTAATATTATAAAGAGGAAAGATATGTATTTATGTTTGTGTGTATGTTTGTAATGAATAAACTCAAAAACTATTGAACCGATTTCAAACATTCTTTCACCATTGGAAAGCTACAATCACCCTGAGTAACATAGGCTATCTTTTACCGTGGGAAAATGACTCATTCCCACGGGAAAAACTGTTACCGGAGCTGCGGCGGAAAGCTAGAGTTTAATATAAATGCTGAATAGATCTAGGACCACTTTCACGCAATACGTTTTTTACATCTTTTGTGCGGTTAGAAGGGTTAAAAATATAAATCAGCAATGAAACATTATTGTTCTACCTAATTTATTCAAAATTTATTCGTCAGGCAAATAATAGGAGATAATTATAATAAATAAACAACAACCAGCGCCACCTACCGGAATGGGTTGTGGGATGAAAATCCCGGTTCCCGCCCTGTCCTCCAGGAACTGCGTAGCATCGCCATCTGTTAATGCCATTTGGAACTATCTCGAATACTCCTGAATGCGGTTAGGAGGCGAATGAAGTGCATTAGGCTGGATTATAGGATTCAGAGCAATTTCATTATTGCGTCTTCATATTGCACCTACCTACATGCTTTGAAAGTGCTTTTATTAGTGTATCGTAAATAAGTACATGTTTTGTAAATTCCACAAATATACGAGAAAATCGTGTTTAGTGCATAGATAGGCACGACAAGTAAGGAGAGGCCTATGCTCAGCAGTGGATTCATACCAGCTGAAGATAATGATGAAATATAATTTTTAATTTTTCAAAAATAAAAGATAAGTCTATGACCAACTTTTGATCGCTGAGCCACTCTAACAACTAAGTAATAAAATTTAAGTAGGTAATTAATATGCCTGTCATTCTGCATTTTACCACATTCTAATCCAACCTACACCTCGCATTTGTTTATTGGATTGACTAGAAGTTAATTCCAAAGACAGATCCAGCCGGCAGACAAAATCCCGAATGAAATCCCGCTTATAATTAATTTGTAACGCAGTCTTTGTTTTAATGTTATTTAGTAGCCGAACTCTGGGAAGCCCGCGACTACAAACGTTCTACAGTTAATGTCACATTTGACACTTCAAAGTCCAGTTTGGTGGAGTGCTACATTTATAAATCTCTGCCTTACGCTGTCGATGCCGGCCGCTGGATAGGTAGTTCTATTTTCACGCAGAGCGATGACCGGCCCATTTTATCGTACACAACAAAACATTCGATAATTATCTTGTCAAACGACTGAAGCTACACAAAGCAGACCGGATCAACTTTTTGCGCCGTCAAAAGCCAACGCGATTGGTTCATATGCGTAAAGCAAACACTGGAACTTACCATTCAAAGGAAAATCGCCTAACGTGGGAATCTGCCGTGATTTGAATGGATAATGAACTCTGGCGCATTTGTTAATTAACTGGATATGTAAATAAACAGGGATCGGCGAGTTCGGCGGCGCGGCTCAAAGGATAGCTCTATGTTGCATCGCGTTGATTGTTTGCAACGGATGCAGTTACAAATCAGTTAATTTTGTTTCACGCGTTTCACCAATTAGGATAATGCTAAAACCATATGTTACTTATTTATATTTAATTGCACTAAATAGTATTGATTTCTTAAATAATTTCAGCTGCTTTCAATAGCTTAATAGATGTAGTTAAAATTATACGATTAGTACAGTTAATTTAGTTAAATAATTAGCGGATTAATACTAGCTGCAAAAGTAATACTTTGCTATCGTTTATTAAGTTAGTTCGGGCATATCAGATCACTTTGTGTAAACGATACCTATTCGAAACGGTAGCAAACAAAATCAGATCATAGTTTTTATTCGTAGCGTTGTTTAATATTTTCAATAATCTCTTTACTTTTCTAAGCGTTCGAAACCCACACGATGGGCAAGCAATAACAAATTAAATCGTATCAAATATACTGTTTAAGCTTTCTTAATATTTACGAAATTTTCAGATTAAATAGCATTAACTGTGTAAAAATATTTCCTATTTGTTTACAAAGATACGAAATTAATGCTCTATAAAATCTGTAAATGCAAAAATAAACTCCGAATAACATTTCACTTATTCATTGCAGGCATGTTTTCAATTTGTGGTTTGTCCATTGTAACAAATTGCATCATAAATTATTTATTAATAACGATATACCTACTGATCTTATTATACTATTTATGTAAAAAAGTTGTTACAGAATACGAAAAACCGTACGTGCGAATTTGCGATCGAAGTGACTGTGAAAATCGAAATGAAAAGTGAGATGAGTTTTAAATTTTACAGAATAGCATTGCTGATGTCAGTTTCTACAAAAAGCGTAACGTCAATATAGTCTTGATTTTTAATTGAGATAAGGAATTGATGTTTTAAATTACACAGATAGATGGCCAGATATAGCTGGAGTTCCTTGATGATGGGTAGTTTTATTAAAAATCGTTACACGTTATCGTCGTTGGCTAAGCTTAAATAAAACTTGTAGGTAAAAACAAGGTTACTTCGGAATCAGTGCGCATAATTTATGAAAGCAGCTAGTAGTATTGTTAATAGATTACACTAATTTATATTTTTTTATAGAAATACCTATATTTTTTACCAATTTTGCAACCCTTCAAAGGACGATTTTTTTTTAAAGCAAAGGTATGTTAATAATAATAAGTTTCAATTAATTTAAGCACATATTCCTATAATTTAACATGGAGTTTTTTTTATGTGTAAAGAAATAAAATACTTAAAAAAATACAGAATAGCATAGCTAAAGATAGTATGCATGCATATACAAAATTATACGCACTGACTGAAAATAACCCTGAAAAGCAGTAGATACAACCGAGTAGGCACAAGTGTAGGCAGGAGGGTAGGCCCAGTTAATGCTGAGCGGTATCAATTAAAACTGTCTCGTCTGATTTATTTTATTGGTCTGACAATTGATTACATTACGCCAAATTGACCGCAATGAATGGGATGAATACGGCCGAGGTATGTTCAAAAACATCCCGCGATACTTTATTACATTATTAATGTAATAAACAATTCTAGAAATTTTATGGCAATCAATTTTTGGCCTAACCTATCGTTTTGCCAATATAATGAAAAATCTCACAAAAGCACAGAAGAAATGAATTTTTAAAAACTATGAAAGTTTTTTAAAGCTAATCGAGTTTGAAAAAGTGAAAATGTTTTGATTGTTGGTTGCTTATGTTTTTTGAAGCTTATTGCGAATATTTGTATTGTATGTATTGCTTGATTGGAAAAATATTTTGATTATTACCTAATTACGAAAATATATAACAGAATACAATATTATTAGAAATGTTGTATGTGGTAATAGACAAATTAGAAATGTGGTAATAGACAAATTATTTTGAATACGCAATCTAGTATAGACCGTTATTAATGAGAGGTTTTCTGTTAATATGTCTTTGCTTTGAACTTAGCAATACTGAATACTGACAATAATTAATTTATATCTGTGACAAATAGTACTGGGTTGTAGTAGACATACCTAGTCAGTCGACAAACTCATTCTACGTTCAACATTGTTGCGACGATCGTTTGCTGCCAAATTCGCTTTCATTCATGCTTGCTTTGCTTCGAAATGCAGATTATTTATGCTGATGGAAGAATTCCCTGATAAATTGAATTTAAAAACGTCAACGGACTCACGAATTCGTCTCTAGGTTTTTTTTTCCAGAGCTGGTATTTTCCCTAGAACAGACAATTGATGAATAAATGAATGAATAACTATGAAGAAAATCTGATTCTCCCAAATTGACCATTCAAAGAGCCGAAGACCGCCGGGCCTATTTAGTTTAGCGCTTATTTCAAAGAAGAAGGAGACAAAATATGCTAACTAGTAAAACAAATTTTAATTGATTTTAAACCTCAGTAAAATCGTTTGCTATTTTTTCTGAGGTGAAAGTTGAAAAGATTGATCAAAATATAGAGCTTCATGGTATAAGTATGGAAATAGCAGTGCCGACTATGAATTATTTTTCCATTATAAACATTGCAGCGATCAATCAATCAGCTAATTGCGTTATTTATGTAGCCGAGGCCCTTGCGGGAAGTGCGGTATCATCGCCTCATGTAATTTCAGTTAGTGGCCCTTAGCCTCCATTATTTTGTAATAGCGTCCTTCTGGCCAGTCATTCCAACTAAATAACAATCGAGTTTAGGTGCTTGTTTGTCGAACAGAGCTTATGTAGACAAACGAACCGTTTTGTGATACTTGATGGATTTTTACATGAAAATAGTTTTGTGTCACTTTGCTATATGGTTAATAATAAAAAAATATTACTTAGGCTTATGGTGGATTGTTCTAATACTAATATTCGAACTTTTTGATTATAGGTATATATTTAGATTTGATTTATGTATTATATGATTTATAAACTATAATATTGTATATCTTTGTGTGGTGTGAATGAACATTATATAATTTCATATCATTCTAAAATTAAAAATCACGAAGGAATATTCAGCTCATCAAGCAAGGTCTGAAGTTATATAGTATATTTTTTGATAAATTGCAGAACCAAACATATTTTTCTTTATATTAAAAGTTCGAACAAAATTTATTTATAGTAATCTAGAACAGAGTACGAAGTGTTTAGCAGTTATTCAGTTATTCGCGAAGTGTAGTAACGGACAACCCTTTAACTCATTAACGCTCGGGAGGTCCAGTCAATTCCCAGTTGAATGATGCCCTAGTCACCCTCTCAACTAATCCAAAGTATGCGAGAAATAACCACTAGTGGCGAATTTTCTTCAACGCTAAACAGTAATGAATCACCCATCACTTTAGAGTTGGAGGGTAGTGCTGGTTTTTTAACTACAAAAATATTTATTTATCTAGAGTGAATAGATTTGATTGTTTGTTTGTTTGCATTGAAAAGGCTTCGATACTACTGAACTGATATTTTTACCGCAGGAAAATGTCTCGTTCCTACGGGAAAAACGGGCAGAAAGCTAATTTTGAATTGACTCGAAAAAAAAAAGATGTACTGAAATTAGTTTAGGAAAATTTTCATAGTGAAGAGTTCATTAAATTTTATCATAAGCTGAAATTGTATGAAAAGTTTTGGCAATTTTAAAAATTTCGATATTTTATTAAAGTAAAATATGTAAATAATTTTATAAAAGATAGTTATTTCTGGGAGCAAAAGGACCATTTTTAATTTACGAGCATCTTGTGCACCAACCTTTACCGAAGTAGTTTTTCAAGCCGTAAATTTCCTATTTGCAGGCCTATTATAAGAGGTCAGTTGCCATGGAAACTTGGGCGATTCTTGCTTAGTTAAATGTTTTCAGGAAATTCCCACGCAGCTGAAGAGGGTCGCTGGCCGGCCGACTCGAGAAATTCTGGCGATTGTGATGATATATGGGATCGCATTATTTTCTTATCTTTTCTCTTTCTAACTCCACCGCCCATACTTCATTCTCGCTCGTATTATAAACGTTTTACTTTTCATATCTCGTAATAGACGCCCGGGGCCTGAATGGTGTTAGTATTACGTAAATTTAGGGTAATATGTCATAGTCGAACCCCGAGCGCTTAGCTTCTCTTGATCATTTCATTTTATACGAACCAGCGATATAAATTAATTTTTGTTTGAGCCTCTCTCGAAGGAAATTGTTTCTCGAAAATTATACTTTATTGTGTGATGAGGTTATCGTCGCAAACAACGCCGGGGAAAAGAAATATTATCATTTTGTTGGTAGGACTTTCTGTCTAAATTATTATTAATGTTAATGAATAACATATTGTATTAGAGAGGAAGAAAGAGACACAGTTGTTTAAATAATTATATGACAATACAGAATTTTCGTTGTTAAATTTACATTCTTATTGAAATATTTGTATCACAAATATGAATGGAAATAAATACAGTATTTGCTTTAAGGACACAAAGCACAATACACGGCCGCCTATTTCTAATTTATCTAAATCCAAGACACAAAAGTCGTCGCGTTCTCGTACGCCGCACACAATAAAATGGACGACGCTAAATCCAGTTACGTACGCCGAGGCTCGACAATTGATAGAGAAACTGTGTGCAACGATGAAATTTAAAAAGTCATTTATTTTGAAATGCTTTTTCTCGGGTTGCCCGCGGGCGCAGCGATATCAATTCTATTTTCTGTTGGCTTCTACACCCTGCCCGCGCTCGCTTCCGCTTGTGTCGCGGTCTTCACCTAACAAGCTCTAGGTAAGACTTGACTAGACGCAATCAGTACAGCAAAAGAGTGGGTACTTTTTGTCTTTGTGCGCTTAAAATGGCCACTGTCGGAGCTTTTTTATTTTTACCTGTTGGCCAGTCATATAAGAAATTGGTTTTAAAATCTTTCTTTAACATTCAACTACACACTTTCAAGACATATAATATTCTTCATAAAAAGCGCTATTAATACACAACTTGTTAAGGCAGTTTGAAATAAAATATTTTATCGCCTTTCGACCGATGTTTTGTGATAAAAGACTAGTGATATAACTCAGCGTAGTTAAAAACGTTTAAATTAAATCTTCTTTTTAGTAATGTCGCTGTTGAAATGATTTAATGAAACATATTTGACATAAAGAAAACAGGATTAATTTTATGGTCTCGATATAAATCATCTCATCGCATGGGGATCTATTTTAAGCTCACTCATTTTTAGGGTTACGTTAGTGTAATAATCTCATTGATTACAAAAAAAAGATTTCATCAGTATTATAAATATTAGATTATAATACGTTCTATGAATCTTACCTGCTTTATTCATATAATATTATATAATACTAGCATCTTACCTGCTTTATTCATATAATATTATATAATACTAGCTGTCCGCCCACGGCTACGCCCGCGTTCCTTTTTTTTTTTTTTTTTTTTTTTTGGGATGAAAAATAGATGTTGGCCGATTCTCAGACCTACTGAATACGCTCACAAAATTTCATGAGAATCGGTCTAGCCGTTTCGGAGGAGTATGGAATCGAACACTGTGACACGAGAATTTTATATATAAGATTATATTAACCAACCAGATATGTATAAAATGATTTGTTATAACAAACATTCAATGTTTAGCTGACGTTATCAGGTATTATCTTGTTCAAACATAATATGTATTATTATTATTTTAGTTTTGACCTCATCTTTCACAACTATAATTATACAGTTTAATATAACAGAGGAGAGGCCTATACCTAGCAATGGGTTGATAAAGAAGATGTAGATTAATATATCAGTTTATATTTTATACACCTAGACAGACATGATCGATTTATGAATAATACTGAAACTATTATCAAATAGTATGTCAGCCAGATACGAGTCTTTATTGTAAAATATATGTAATATAATAATCAAATAAAAATCTCTTGTCCCTATATTTTTTTGTGTGATGTCGTCTTTATAATCCAAAATGCGGTTTTCTATTAAGCTATATTTTTTATTTGTGTTCGGGCTCTTTGTTTGCAAACTGAACCTGAAAGATTTTATTGCGGTTAGTTTCAGTACCTCCAAAGTGGGTAAGAAAGAACCATAATAATTTTGGACTATAAAGACACTATTAAAAATACCCTTATAAAAATATATTAAGAAACGTAGTAGTCAATGGTTTAAGAACTAAGTGAAAGTGCTTGTTTAAATAAACACTAACTCAAGTTCTCGCATGCAGAACAACACGTCGTGATTCTCTCTCACACTTGTCACGCCTTGTCGCGCGATCACCGGACGTCCTCCGTGGCGACTAATGCAATTAAGCTTTGATCATTTAAAGACTCATTTTCCAGACGTTTTCCCTTCCTTCCCCGAAGAAAGTGGATGAAGTTACGCCATTCCGTTTCTTTAAACATGACACTGAAGTGGAAATTGTACACTAATCTAAACTGGACTAGCAAATGCCAGATTATTTATACTAGCTGTCTGCCCGTGGCTACTCCCGCGTGGTTTTCCTTCTTTCCTGAGGTGTTTTCTCGCTCTAAATTCAAAAATTCAAAAAGCGTTTATTCGAAGTAAAATTTTACAAATCACTTTTCGACGTCGAGGCGAGTTCACGATTTGGCTGTCTTCTGTGGAGAATAACTCACTCAGAAAATAAAAATTACTTGATTCGGTGCAGCCGCCGCCGCCGCCGTTCTGAATTTATGCGCGTACAGTACAAGTTCATAATTGCAGTCATATCACGTGTTTTTAAACTTTAAAATAACTTTTTTCCTAGAGGCTTGCTATTCTTATTTTTCTGCGTTACGTATACAGTGTACGGGACTCATATTTTACTTGAAATTATATAACAATATCCTGAATGCTTTCGGAAAAATGATAATTTCAAGTATACATGAATATGATGTGTCTGGACTTATGAACGCGACCGTACATACATCTCGGTGATTCATAATATCTAGAAAATTTATGCTATAATAATCATTATTTTTTACTTTATCCATATAAATTGCTTATGTAAGTTATGAAACTTTTAAGATATTTTTTCAAACTAAGACAGAAAAAATCTTCTGTCTGTGTAAAGGATTTTTTTCTTTCTATAGACATTAATAAAGTAAGCGTTAACTTAAGAGATTACAATTTTCAATTTCTTAGAGACTTTTTATGACAGACCAATCTTTTATGTGGGGCCATTATTTGTATTTAAATATTCTAGTTTTAATCCGAAAGCATACTCGTATTAAAACATCGCAGTTGGTTTTGTGGTGTTGCAATAACAATTTAAATTCTTAAATAATTATTTGTTGTTTGACTGTATTATAATAATGAACAACCAAATTTTTGTACCTATATCAATCATGTTGTTAATTTGATATATTTGTCTTTCCAGGTAACGACGAGTTAGTTAAAAATCAAAACTGTTCACATACGAAGCAATTTCCTGTAAGTTTTTGCATTCGTGTAATAGTTAAATACGCAAATATCTATTTTATCCATTAGATAATAAAGGTTAGGTTTGTTGGTTCACTAACTTTCCTAGCAAAATCACCGTATGTTGTATTTGACTAAAAACCTGATTATTTTATCAAAGTAAGCTGAGCTCAAGCTCCTTGCTACGTGTTCGAGCTAGTAAAAAAAAAATCAAATTTAATCCAGCTATTACAATTTTCTACTTAGACAACAGACATATTTTGATAATTAACCAGCTAGAGTATAATGTTATATTATTATACTTTATTACACACAGAAAATAAAAGAATAAAATATATTATATTACAACAATGTAAGTGTACCAAAAGCGGCCTTATTGCTAAATTAACAATTTCTACCAACTTTAACTAGTAAGTTTACTTGCATTATTGTGACTGTAATACACATCTGTTGATAATAAAGTAGACCGATATATTAAAATAATAAAAAGAAGTACATTATTTCTTACCTACAAACGTAGAACTATTCGCTTCATTCTATTGAAGACATATAAAATCTCGAGATGAAAAAGCTAGTGTATTCAGAATAAAAAAAAATGATATTGTGTAGAACGTCTCACATCTCTATTCGGAGCGCCGAGCGCCTATATTACGGGGACCGCTATCCGCATACTATTATCTTATGTATACTCGTAGATCGGCCAAGGTGCAGACAAGGTCAATTTGTTTACTATCTAAAGCATGCTGTACACATTGTATACGCAGAAAATCCTGTACCTATTGTATACGTACCGACTCAGGAAATACTGAACTGATATGTCTGTCTCTTCCATCATCATCATCATCATCGCAGCCACTGCTGGACAAAGGCCTCCCCCAAGTATCTTCACAAAGATCGGTCCTGCGCTGCCCGCATCCTGCGGCTTCCCGCAACCCTCACTAGATCGTCGGTCCACCTCGTGGGGGGCCTGCCCACACTACGTCTTCCGGCGCGCGATATGTCTAGTCAACTGTAACGAGCAACTTTTTTGAAAATGGAAAAAAGATAATTCGATATCCCCATACACAATAGTCAATAATAGTCATATTAGAAATATTGGAGAAGTTTATTTTTCGTTCCCAGGAAAAGTTTCTTTGGGAAAGCTGATTTAGGTGTGATCGGCCCATGCATCCCCCGGGTGGTTTTAGATGGGGAACTGCTAGACTTAGTGAACCCTCTGTGGCATTTGGTTTTCTGTGGTCTGACTTCATCATCATTATTTTAGCTTAAATTCGTCCGTAGTTGGACAAAATCCTCTCCCAATGATCTCCAATGGTCTTGCGCCGCATCTAGTGACTTTCCGCGATCCTAATAATCGAACTTTATGGTCTGAATAATTTCCTTAAACATTCAGTGACCAACAAATTTCGGTACAGCGTGGTACAGCGTAGAACCACGTAGAACTAGAAACAGAAATGTCTAGCGACTAATTTGACGAATGCTGATCATGGATTATAAACTAAATTTATTTATTTCTAATAAATAAAATAGTGCTTTTGTAAGGCTTATAAACTATCTTCTATTCAATAATGATAACAGACACTTAGTGTCCACTTTGTAGATAATAATACTTCACTAGCCGTAAGCGACGCCGTAGGACACTACACTGTAATTACCTTCTTCAGTTACCTAGCATTCAGACGACATCGATATCGCGCTGTTTTCAGTTAATATTTTTATCGACTTGGTTCATTTAAGTTTTAATATTACTAGTATTTCTAAGTCTTCTTCTTTTCGAGTCGACAACAAACTCAGACAGTCTCAGCCCAAAAAACGATGGCAAACCAAGTCCCATGCAGTATTTCTAAGTTAAGTCTTAGTTTGAGCGCGGCTTTTAAATGTGCAGAAAAAATTAGACGTTTACTTTCTTGTATTCCGTCCGCGTGCCAGAAGACGTAGCGTGGGCAGGTCCCACAAGATGGACCGATGATCTGGCGAGGGTCGCGGGAAGCCGCTGGATACGGGCAGCGTAGAACCGAACGTTGTAGAGATCTTTTGAGAAGGCTTTTGTTCAGCAGTGGATGTGTCTCGGCTAAAAGGATAGCATAGTTGTTGCTTGCTTACTTAGCGTGTGAGTTTCGACGTTAACCTACCTCACAAACTCTAGTATCGGAACTATTGAGCGAGCTGTTGATATGGCTCCTATATCGACTACATCCGTAGATAGTAGCCGGGACTGCCTTACGTACCTTCCGAAGCACGGAATCATCTTTCTTTTCGGACAATCAGGCGATTCAGCTGCAATGTCCTAACTGAGGAAAGTCTCACAAAGAGATATTTGTTTGACGAATACCCCACCGGGATTCGAACCCGGAACCTCCGTAACTTAAGGCGAGCTTTTGGCTACTCGACCACGAAGACTGTACATCGAAAGTAAGAAACGGAACATTTGATTGTGTGACATGTGCTTTATAGTACCCGTTGCGTGTGCCTTAAATCTGAATAACAACTCATGGTAATCGCTCAGCTGCCCATCAAAACATCTTGTTTGTTTGCCTATTATCAAACACTAGTGACTTTCAAATTGTTCTTACGTTCATACTTTAGACGTGTACCACAGAAGAATATTATGTGTCTATGTGTGCATGTAACTATCAATCCCACTTAGAGCAACGCCGGCCTTCCGTACCGGAACGGAAGGCCGGCGTTGCTCTAAGCAATCCCAAGACGATACGTAATCCTAATTATAAAACTGTAGAGTTCGAAAATCTGTAATAGAAAAAAATGCTAAAACCGAGTCAGGGGGTTGCAAAAAGCGGTATAGAACAGATCCAGACGTTTTTAATTTTTTGTTTTTTTGGTTTGTCATTTTATTTGTACGGGCTAATCTTCGAAACTGTTAGACCGATTTGAGTGAAATTTTGCATGGTGGTACCTTATATCCTCGGTAAATATCTAATATAATTTTTAAAGCGAAAAAACGGGAAACTGCACGAAAATGTAAAAAAGACAACGCGGGCGTATCGGCGGGTGGACAGCTAGTAGGCAATAAATTATATTCTATTCTATTCTACTTACTCCAATTAAAAAAAAATTTGAAACAGCGTACATATTGTTTTTTAATTTTAACATAGAGTATTTTTATTTTCTTTAGTTTTAAAGATCTATATATATATGTAGGTGCAAAACGTAATAAATTGAGATATGTTGCATAAGAAGCGTCCGTAATTACGAGTATTAACTTTTAATCATCATTTTTTGTTTTCATATGGCGTTATTTACTTGACACGCAAGTTCGGAACGCAATAGAAAAGTTATGTTTTCTCCGCAGCTATCAACATTTTGACATTTGACCTGTTATGTCACAGTCATACATTGTTCATTGATACGTAAAACAAACGTAAGAGTACTATTAAAGACTCCCCACACCACACTGGTGTCTTTTGAGTGGCTTTCCATCGTCGACACGGCGGCGGCGGCGTCGACGGGACACAAGCGCTGCGTTTTTTTGGAACACAAATTTTTTTTTGCAAATACTTCTTTCTTTTGTTTCACTCGCATTCCTGCCTATGATTTTAATACGCGCTGGCGCCGCGATGACGACGCTGGTAAGACGCTCTAAAAACGGTTGCATATTAGAAAATCAAAACTTCATCGAGCAAATTTCAAAAAAACAACAACTGAAATAACAAAATTTAAATGACCAAATGTTTTATTTAGCAAAATTTTATAATCCAAATGTATGTGTCATCAAATGGACGACTGACCAAAAGTTGCTAGATCAAAATTTAAAGTGCCAAATCATTCCTAGTTTTATTATCGCGAATGATATTCTTCAGTGTTATGTTTACCTTCCACAGTCTAATAAATTAGTTAGTTTGCAATTATAAACGTTTACATATTATGTTCTAGGGCCTAGGCTAAATTAGTTCACCAGACGGGTGCGAGCGAAGCGAGCACGGGAGTTCAGGGCACCCCTACTTCGGATAGTATACTCGCTACGCTCGCCCACATCGCTTCTGCCATACCCTTCGTGTTAGGTTATACATTAACCTAAACAAACGTAACCTTACCTAAACCCAGTTTAGCCTAGGCAAAACTAGTTTGACCCAAAATTGGGTTTGGCCGGTAACATATAGGTAATAAGGTAATTTTGGTAGTACCTACTATTATTTATTCTGTGGTTTGGCTGGTAAAACCAGTTGATAATTAATAAATGAACCAAAAATCCTTTTAACCTTTGAACGATTTGGCCTATAGTGTCATCGATAAGTTAAACGTTGATATTCCAGACTTTGGTCAGTTGAACTTTTGGTCAAATGACCATTGATATTTTAAAATTTGTTCATTTGTTCGTTGTTATTTTGAAATTTGCTCGATGAAGTTTTGATTTTTTAATACGTAACCCTAAAAACGCCAGTGTGGGGGGTCTGTTAGTTACAAATTAAGTACAATACGTATTAGGAAATCTCTCTACTCGTATCTATATGAAGATGTGACATAAGACCCAATAATCTTTTGTGACGATGACTTTTAACTTGGTGTATCATGTTCAGCCCCTCTAACATGCCCGGTCCACGCGTGACAGACATAATTTTGTCGTGCGTATTCTCGTATCCTATTGGAGGATATTACAATATGGCGGGTTTCTCGCGCGACAAACTTTTGTTATAGCTCTGCATGTTACGGGGGCTGGACTGGACCCCTTTAAATGTTGCAATTTTGTGTTTCGTCATTATTATATTACGATGGAAGCGGGCAGTGCTGGACCGACCGTCGTCGTCCAGATCTTAAGATAAGAGATCCCGAAATTTCGGGAAGACCTTTTTCCAGCAGAGGACTGAAATGATGATGATGATTATTATATAACAATTATTATTAGAAATGTTAATCAGTTTTGCACGTCTCACTTTTTTAATACCATAAATGTAAGTGTAATGAAAACAAAATTGACGTTGTAGGACTGATAGTAATACCCTTCGACTTCACACCAAAAAAGTAGATTGAATTGTATTGAGATACAAATTGGTAGAGTAGGGAAGAAATTGGTGGAGTAAGGTATCATCGAGGAGAATTTAACTACTTTCCTATTTTTATTGTGTGAAAGAATAAGAATAAAAATAGAATAATAAATCTTTATTTGTAACTGAACAATGTCACAGAGAATACGTTATTTACTTGGCAAAATAGATTAGATATGTAGATTTGTTTCCTCTTACATCACTTCCTGACTCACTCCACCTCACACTCTGATCTTTGAACTGTTTGACGCAGTGCGAACAACAATTGCTACATTTTAACCTATTTTAACTAAGAGGTAACATTTTATCTCCGTCATCTTACGTCGACGTTGCTCTGCATGCATTAACCATGTAAAGTATTGTAAAGCTGGTGCATAAACAAATTGCCATGGACAGTGCCGGATTAAGACTACGCGGGGCTTATAGCAATTGTATTAAGAGGCCCTCGGTTTATTTTAGATTGTGAAAATCATGGTTATTGCTGTCAGCCACAACAGATTTAAGAAATACAGAAAACTGACCTAATACTAATTACTTCGCCTAGGTTTTATTTTTTTTCTGACAAAACTTTCGATAATTTTTTGTTAGTCTATTGAATGTGATTTCAGCAGTTGTAATATATAAGTAACTATACGATCGCTTTGCTAAAGCAGTACGTTTTCAATAATTACTGAGGTAAATGAGTTCGGGGCCCTGCGACACAAGCCTATCTTAATGGTTTCTAATATTTGTTTTGTTGTACATGTTGTTTGTATTGCAATAACAATTAAGACATGACTTTTATAATATACAAATCTTCGAGTATAGTTAAAAATATGTTGGTGCGCGGGGCGGGGCCCCCAAATACTCGGGGCTTCAATATGCGCGGGGCCCCCAGTATTGCCGGTGGCTAATCCGCCACTGGCCACGAAGACTCATTAATGTCAGTTGCGCGTCACTCGCGTGTATTCTTGTCCTGTCGTGAGCCAGGTGTAAGCTTTCCTCGGCTAAGGACGATATTCGATTACATCTTACGTCACTTTAGCTTTTAGATTACGTCAGTTATTGTGGGGATATGAAATTGCCGCAAAACATCTTTATGACAGTTTTTAAGAAAAATGGAGCATTCATTTTTTATGCTGCTTTTCATAAGCAAATTCCTTATCATTTTTCGTTCGCTATTGTAATTAGGTTCAAATTATATCATTTTATTCACTTGGTAGATGAGTTTAGGGTCAAATTAAAATCTACGTTGAATCGTAATTGGTTATAATGAGGTTTAACCGCTGATCTTGCTCGGCGCAATCATGAGCCGTTATTTCCATAAGTTACGTAGCGGGGTCAATAAAATTATTTTATTAATAATAAACATTATTCAGTTTCTAATTGTATTTTGAAACCTTTTTTGGAATCATACATTTCAGTATTGAATAATTACTAGAGGTTTTGTTATTATCACCCTGATTTCAGGGTAGGTTCGAGCCCCTCGGCGGGGAAGAGAGAGCCGAAGTGAAGTTTCAGTTTCAATTTTTCAGAACCTACGTAAAAGGTGGTGATTTACACAAAATTCTGTTGAAGCTAATATGACTTTTAAGTTGGTTCAGAGCAAAGATGTGGTAGGTAATAAAATACTTACTCGTAAAAATCCACTGGTTTATTTAAAAGAAACATTGTGAGTTGCTAACACTATTGTGTAAAGTGTTAATTATACGGTGCATGCAAAGTTTTTATTACGTAGAGAGAACATGCAATAAAGTTGAGTTACTTAACAAGATTAGTTCATTATGAACTTTCATTTGCAGATTTGTTAAAGTTTAGGACATGTTAAACGAACAATGAAAATAATCCATCCATAACTTGAAAAATAAATAGGTACTTCTAGCATGAATAATAGCTTTATCGAGTGGGTTTCGAGGTTAACCTACCTCTGGTGTCAGAATTGTTGAGCCGCCTTAGGCTTCCGACATGGCTCCTATAACGACCACATCTGTAGATAGGAGACGGGACCAACGGCTTTACGTGCGTCCGAAGTACGGAATCATCTTTCTTTTCGGACAATCAGGTGATTCAGCCTGCAATGTCTTAGCCAAAATGGGAAAAGTCTCACGAAATAATATTTGTTCGACGAATCCCCACCGGGATTTGAACCTGGAATCACCGTAACGTCAGAAGCTTTTGACCACTCGACCACGGATGCTGTTGTTAAAGTTAAAGTGATAAGGCGCTAAATTGTTTGAAAAATAATTTTGAGCAATATCAATATAAAAATATACTAAGTTTGAATAGGTTTTACTACCCTATATCCAGTGCATTGGTTAATTTCCATGTTAAAAATATTTAATTACTTGATCATTGCTTCAAAGTGCTCAATTTTTCTGACAGCAGGGTTTGTGAGGTAGATTAACCTCAAAACCCACAAAAAAAGCAAGCAGCAGTGCATTTAATTAATTTTAAAGTACGTTTAATTATTTTCAAAGCGGCTTTAAAAATGTCCCTTTAACTTTTGCCGTATGCAATTTTGATAGACATCTAATTGTGATTGGCGTGGAACATTGCACGTAGGGAACTTGAACTCGATTACGGATGCGTACCATGATAGGATTTCAGAATAGGGACGCGGCCGCTGTCACTCCGCGTTCAAGATCATGGCCTCTCTGGCGGGATTGCGTCGTGTTTAGAATAACAATGAACAAGCCAACAACTGCATCGGTTAATATAACATTTTAGGACAAATAGAACGGGTTAGCTCACAAACAAGTTGGTATAAGCGTTCATAAATCCGACACTTTGTATGTATTTGTGTTTGGAGACAAATTCGGTAGTAAATGCCAGAATTAAATGGAGTTGCAAGGTAAAAGGCTAGCTGTAAAATACATAGAGTATGACAGTTTTTTTTTTTTTCTGGAATCTATGTATTTACATAGAGAGGTGGGAGCCGCTTCGCTATTTACACAAATTTTTGACTTACTGAAAATTGACATGGTCACACTACAATCAGTGTTACAATGAAGCTTAGTCTTTCAGACAAATAAACAATAATATGAAAACTATTACAGATAAAAAAAATGGGATTCGACAGTGTTGCAAAATAAAAAAGCTAGTTATCCGTATGTTGAAAACAAATTCGATAGTGCAAACATCGTACGTAGTAGCTGATCCAATGAACGGATAGTATCATAGGCGTGATTTTAGATACAGGTTTTAAAATACGAAAATGACATTTATAAATTACCTACCCACCTACTTATGACAAAGAGTTTCGGTAGCCAAGTGGCTAGGGCCGTTGACTTCCATTCGGAAGTTCGGACCTCAACACATACAAATGTGTTTTCGATTTTCGAATTCATATCTACATTTCTTCGACGCTTTTACGGTGCAGGAAAACATCGTAAGGAAACCTGCACACACCTGATAAGTAATTCAATGGTTGTGACGTGTGTGAAGTTAACCAACCCGCACTGGGCCAGCGCGGTCGACTAAGGCCTATTCACTCTGATTTCAGGGTAGACTCAAGCCCCTCGGTGGGGACATATTATATGAGCTGTTATGTTAATGATGACATATATACCACTTTCTATAGGTATTTGTAACTTCGTTTTATTGATTTGTTACAATGTGTGGGAGAAAATAAATATTATTATTATTATTATTATTATAAAACAAAACAAAGTCGATAGTGCAAACATCGTAATAGCTAATCCAATGAATGGAAAGTAGCAGAGGCGTGATTTTTCCTCGTGGCACGCGTGGTTGTAAGTACGCAATGAGGCGGACGGTCGTCGGAGGGCCGCCGAAGGAGGCAGTGATGCGGCCAGCGCACCGCATCAGGAATCAATTAGGAACGCCTGCCGGCCACGACGTGCCTATCGCATGAATTATTGACGAAGTTGTTCCGAGAGATGCTTACTACGCGTCCTCGATCGCGACTCGCTTATTGTAATCGCTATTGTAGTACTTAAGGTAATGAAAATATGAAATGACGTCGTCTTTTGTTCAACTAGGTGTGTAAATTGTTTGAGAGCTACCTACTCGATGGCAATTCACTCAAAGCAAAACACGTAACTATAAATTGATATTCAATATGAATAACGTCTAACATACTGTTATGTTCTTTTGAGTAAAACTATACAGGCCAGTTTAGAGCCCTTCGGTGGGGATATATAATTTGGGCTGTTATGGAACGAACGATAAATTATTTTCATTCTAGGTAAACAAATAATTACAACAGTTCAGTGGTTTTAAAAACAATAATATTTAATCATCAAGTCAAGAGCGAATTATTATTTTTAAATTAATAAGTAACAACTCGTCAAAGTAGATACTTTTTGTATTACTAGTCATTCTCGATTTCAACTCGATTGTAGTAATCGTTATTCTGATACGTAGTAGAAATTTAAACATTTCCATTATTTTTAAAATTTCAATGGTTTGCTGTAAATTAAAATATACCATTTTGATTAACAAAACAACTTAGAAGTTGATTCACTGTGATGTTTTTAAGAGCTAAGTAAAATTTTAAACTCAAGGCCTAACCTTTGTTATTTAAATTACACTCATACTTTAAACGTCATTAAATTACCAAACCTTATTTGTTTATTGTAACTAAAGAACTGAAACGGTTGGTTTGGAATTTAATTAGCTACAAATATAATCTTAGTTCAGTACAATTGCCATACATTTGGCACAGTCTCGTTTGCGTTTCCACTTAATTATCATAAACAATAGAAACTAGGTTAACAGTTATTATTATTGACCAATTTTGAATTTAGAAGGGAACAAAATGTAATCTAATGCAGCCTTAGATACCCCCAAAGATCTATGAATAGGGTAGGCGGAAATATATTCATAGAGAAGCTTTTATACGATCAAATTAATGGCATAATCAACTTTCCTGTGAATAGCGGAGCGTGTAAACACTTGTAAACTAGTAGCAATAACAGGGTAAGCCTTCGGAATCCATTAATGAGGAGCACCGGTGCGCAGACACGAAGCGCAAACGAAGAGTTCTTCGAATAATCCCTGCAACTGTCTTTCCATTACCACATCAAGTAGCAATGACACTGCTTGGTCATTTTTTAACCTTTTCCAAAATCCCAACCCGTGGTTGACTCCGTTACACCACCTAGGTGACCAACGACCAAGGTCATTTTTTCTTCTTAAAATAACTTGTGACACGTGTCTAAATACTGATATTTAGCTTACACAATACATTGCCAGTGGTCCACTCGGATATGTGTAAAAAAGAAAACGCATATTTTTAATTCAAAATTATAATCAGGCCACATATGAATAACATTAAAACGCACTTTTTAAACTTAACGTTGTTGCACTTATCAAAAAAGCTGTACAAAGTGATAATGTCAGCCTAACTAATATTGCAAGGACAAGCTCAGTCAATGGTTGTGAGCAACTTTGGTGAGAAACTTTTCCAAAACAAAAAGAAAAATATCTTCTCCATACAAAATGTCTTATTAAACTGACTATTTAAGGACGCTATTTTATTCGTTGTCGAAAAAACATTTGAGCTTGTTGCACAAATCCATTGACTTGTCCTTCCAGTATTTTCTAAACCGCAACTTACACCCCTGTCCGTATAGTACCTACTTACCAATACCAACTACTAGCAAATAAGTCTTACGTTAGTTACAAAAGGGTAATTTGGAAAATTGTCTGTACCTTTTAAAGAATTACTTGGTTTTTCTGGTTCGAAGAAGAACGCGAGGTATTTCGAAAAAAAGCTTTTTGAGGTTTATCTATACTCAACCGTGTATGGGCACAACCCCGGACGAGGTCGGTTTCAGTTATGAATAACATTCGTGGAATCTCTTATACAGATAGCTTATTTTAATATTTCCTTTTTACTCAGAAGTATCACAACGCCTTTATCCTTTTCTACGAACGGTTCTTTTTATAAAGACTCATTTACAGTTTGTTTAATTTATATAAAAGTTATATTAATTCGAGAAAATAATTAAATATGTATTTATTACCCATATCATATACGCATATGTATGATATTTTATCACCGAGCTTGCTTGTACACATCTTTAAATTATAACAATAGTTTTGGGTTTTCTATACCTACATCTTTTCGGTCGGTATAGATTACTGTTTCATGTAAAATGTCTAGTACAATATTACAGTTTCTAGATGCATACTGTCACAAAGGTCACACCTTATGGTAATTTCACTAATGAGTTATTAGATAACCCATACATTACTATGAATGTAAATTATTCAAACAGTGCGCCTAAACGCGTGCGATAACTACAACTCTATCATTCAATTACTGGTTCGGACTGAATCGGCTTTCGGACAGTTTTGGTCACTAGCACCGAATTTTAGCGAATTTTGTTGCGCAATATTCAAATTAACATTTTCATTAGGCATTCATATTGATGAGTTGAATAAGCGGCTAAATGGCCTAATTATGAGCTTGCAGTGCTTTTTATCACCTAGATAATGACGTACGCCTACTTCAATACATTAATTTGATAATCTATTCCAGGACTACTTACTAAAAATTATAAATAAAATTTGACACTCTGGGGTAGAGCAGTTGCATGCGGTGTATGAAAATCTGTTTAAAATAAATCCATAGCAATATTGAAATGAAATGAAATGAAAAAAAATTTATTCCAGACCGTGGTCCATAAATAATAAGAAACATAGGTACAAATCAAAATTAAATTAAATTACTCATTAAAATAATTAATTAAATTAAAATATTGCTTAGCTACGACAACGTAGCTTATACATTTCGGGCACTTAAGGTAAAAACCGAGTCAGGGGACCCTAAGAAGTGAAATGGAACATACCATGACATTTATAAAAAAAATTGTTTTTCTGTCTGTTTGTACGGGGTAATCTTTGAAACTACTGAAACGATTGAAATGAAATTTTGTATGGTGGGGTCTTATATCGCCGGTCAATATCTTAGATACTTTTTACCTCGGGAAGATATCTCATTCCTACGGGAAAACTGTGCACGGGAAAGTCAAAAAACAATGCGGGCGTAGCCGCGGGCGGGCAGCTAGTTAAATTATATTTGGTAAGTGCTTTGAAGTGAGACTGACGACCAGTGGAGAGCCACCGAGGTGGGCGCCGTGACGACGCATAGTAATCCGTTGGAGACAAACTCACGACAAATACCAGTCAGAGAATAATGGAATTTGCTCCTAGTTGAAGGAATGTGGACTGGATACAGTTATTTTATCTCACGTCACGAATGCAGGCGAACTTTACTTGTAGTGTGGTGCGTATAGACACGGCTTTTGTGAGCGTAGTACTATTATATTATTATTCTGTGGTACTACTAAACTGAGCGCTACGCATACAAAGACAATGTGTAAACACAAGTCACACACAAGTATGGCTCGCCTGTACTCGTGAGATAAAACATCTGTTTTATTCCAATATTTTTCTAGAGATAATATTAATGTTAGTGTTTTCGATATTATATTGCAATTTAAAAAATAATTACACACTATCAAAATGATTACGAGAATTACGAGATAAGTGCTTGAATTTGCTGGATGTTGATTTTTATATTAATAAAAAGCGGCCAAGTGCGAGTCGGAATCGCCCATGAAGGGTTCCGTAGCAGCCAGTAACATAATATTAAATTTTTTGTAGTTCGTTGTGACTTTGATCGAAGTTTTAATAATAGTGAAAGGTAAATTGCGGTTTACGATTTATGACGTATTAAAAAAAACTACTTACTAGATCTCGTTCAAACCAATTTTCGTTGGAAGTTTTCATGGTAATGCACATCATATATTTTTTTTAGTTTTATCATTCTCTTATTTTAGAAGTTAGAGGGGGGGGGGACACACTTTTTTCCACTTTGGAAGCGTCCCTCGCGAAAACTATTCAGTTTAGAAAAAAATGTTATTAGGAACCTAAATATCATTTTTGATGATCTATCCATAGATACCCCACACGTATGGGTTTGATGAAAAAAATTTTTTTTAGTTTCAGTTCTATGTATGGGGACCCCCTAAATTTATTGTTTTTTTTCCATTAGAATACCATTAGAAAGCTACATTCACCCTGAGTAACATAGGCTAACTTTTATCGCGGGAAAGTGCCTAATTTCCATGGGAAAAACTGTTAACGCGGGCGGAGCCGCGGCGGAAAGCTAGTCTCATGTAAAGTCGAGAGGCTTTAGCCTATCTGAATAAAAAATATTTACTCAAATGGTGTATGTATACCTGGAAATATTTTCGCCTTTATTTTGTTTAGATAAACATATTTTTGGTACAGAAATAAAAGCTTCAGAAAGTAAAACACAGAAAAGTCTTTACCCATGACGTCATACAATTTCATATTATAAAAACGCGATTAGGTACCTACACAAAGAGTACTGTAGAGTAGTATGAAGTGACTATGTAGTTACCTAGTATTTTTTTTTCTCGATTAGTATTCTGTAAAAAAAAAAACTATAATATTAAATATTATTTTCCCATAAAATATTTATTTAAATTATCTTCGTAATTTTATTTTATCTGAGATTTTTCGGTGACGTCATATAATTTAATGTCTTTTGACATATTTTTTTATGAAAACACGATTAGTACAGAATAAAACAAAATACTTAATCTATCTATTTATAATATAAAAATTAATCGAAAAATGTGTTGGTAAGCGCATAACTCAACAACGCCTGGACCAATTTTACCAATTCTTTTTTTTAAATGTTTGTTAAAGTCTATGGATGGTTCTTACGGAGAGAAATTAAAAAAAAAACTTCATTCCCACGGGAAAAAAATTTAACGAGCCGCGGGGCGGAAAGCTAGTACTGAATAAAATAATTTTGGACGCAGCGCTAAAAATATTATTCGAACAAAAAAAGGAAAAAATACCTGTACGTGCGTTATAAATCTCGGTTATTTTCGGTGACCTTGTGGACCTTTAAAACCTTTTTGCGGTGGCACTAAGCGGCATATTGATGCGACAATCTGAAACATTCTGAACCGCGTGAACCACCTGCCAAATAATATGAAAGAGACAGAGCGCCGATAGAATGAATATGCGTACGTGAACTCCCGACTAAATTATCCACGGATCTTCGACTTATCTATCGACTTGTAGGAAATTGGCTCATAATATATTGGCATTTGAGATTGAAGTCGACTGTGAAATATTGCATATTGGTAAAGTTTTATTGTACGTCACAGGTGTGATGTGATCCGAAGGTCTTAGATTTATCGATATCTAGGGTAAATGTGATTTATAATTTAGGATTGTTGGGGTTTGTGGTAGAAAGGGTTTATGTTGACCTACATTTAGTGTATACTGTTTACTATATAAACTAAATTTACATACCCATAAAATGTTACAATACCTAAGTAGAAACGTAGAGTCTGTCCTCACAAGTTTGTTTGCTAGCTGAAAAGTTATCCGTATTTTACAGTTTTAATTTAAATATATTTTTCCTGAAAATATATTTAAATGCTGTCAATAAAACAGTATCCCAACAATATGATTCTGAGTATATTACAAGGCGTTACAGAAAAACCAGCGACGATATTTTCAATTTCACGAAACAATTATTCTGCCGTGTCATCAATCGGATTCCCGCTTTGATTGCGCGGCAAATTCGTTTTGTTTGGACACAAAAATTGCAATATAAAGAGCTGCCACATCATTCCCTTTTGGTTTAACGTAGATTGTTTCCAAAATGTAATATTGTTTGCAATTCATTTTGAACAGGCGATTGCCCACTTTTATTCCGTTCGCTGGTACCAATACTAACTTAATAATTCGCATAGTGAAAAAACAAACAGAGAAAAACTAAAGAATTATATTTACGTAATTTAATTGAACGGAAAATGTTTCCCAGGAAATTGTGAAGAAAGTTGCGGAAGGCGCTAGCAGAGACCCGCCCGGGGCACAATATAATACTTGAGTGAGATAGAACAAATGCGAGAGCACCTTGTTGCGCCGACTTCTTTGCCGAAGCGTCAATAATAACACTTCTCTCTATTTTCTAAGAAAACGTGACGACGTTGTCCCAGTTTTCTTACAGAAAAAGGATTTTAATTTAATTTTGCATGATATTGAGTTTCCGAGATTTGTGAGTTTTCTTAGAAAAGAGTCTGATTTTAAAAAAGGAAATACATACGAAATGCTCATCTGAGAATCGGAGAAGCCTCCGTCGGAGCGCTCTCCTTACGTACGGCAGCGACGTAATCAGACTGTAGCCTCGAGCTAATCTTGATGTTACTTCACTATTCCTACAGTCGGCTATTTTCGTGTTATTGTACTCTTTTCACTTTTGCATTATTAAAGCTGTAACATACATAATGCAACTTGAATACTTAAAAGTAATATAACTCTCGTGTAGAGGTTAGTTACAGTGGTTATATCGCATTTAATTAAATCCAAAGTCGAGAGTTTCTACTTTGCATAATGACATTGCGAGTTAAAATACAGTAAAGAAAACATTTTTCCCGGGCGGATCTTGTAAAAACTTGGTGAAGTTGTCGGTGTAGTTGTCAACGTCTAAATCATAAATAAAGTGCGAGCGCTCAGAGCGGATGAAGTTTAAAGGACTTAGCGGGATGAAAGTTAAAAAGCGCTGCAATTCATGCAGCGCAGGTGACCAGAGGTTTATCAGCGCTTGCCAAGCGGCGGGCGGCGTGGGGCCGGGCGGAGCGGGCAGCGGAGCGGGCAGCGGGCAGCGGGCACACCTATCTGCGAGGACCTCCGCCGCGGCGCGGATAATCGCCTCATTTATAAAGTTTAGCGGGACAAAGCTGCGCGAGTTTTTGATTGAAAACAAACTTAGAAGGGACAGCCTCATTTGAATAAGTATTCTGCGAATAAAGTGTGGCTTTATGTTTTCCTTTAGGTGTTTTTTTCCCTTTGTTATGCAAAACAATGTTCCACCTTGTTTAGGTACTACAACACGCTTTATTTTTGAGTGAAAGACTCTTTTGAAGTTAAGCTTTCCTGTATAATTTATTTTATTTTTGACTGTATTGTTCTAAAGAGGCAGTCTTTTGAAACTTTAATGGTCGTTGTGATTCTCAGTTGTGGAATCTTATTTTATTGTTTACGCTTATATAACGTTGACCCACAGAAGCCTTTCAATTAGATCCCTAAGGAATTCGTTTTACCGAGTTCTTAAAATGTAAATATAAATCAAAGTTTAAAACAACAGCCTTGTAGGAAGTAAAGTCGCGTTTAGAAGGAAGAATATAGAAATAAAATAATGGGAAAATGTAGCAAGATCACGTTCAGTCATCAGGTGTAGACTATCAAGACAATCTATAAATGGAATACACATTAATACAGGTTTAAGATATGAAAGTGATTACTAAATGGTACCATTATAAAAATATAACAATCTAGATATAAGATCTTAAAACTGTAGGCAAGAAAAACTATTTTTCGAAATAATATTATGAAATTAGGGGTAAAAACAGACCACAACATAAACATTGCACATACTTTACTGCTAAAATATTACATTTTTTTAGGGTGAGAGCAGACCGCATCAGTGATCTGGTAGGGCAGTGACAGGCCGATAGCGGCACTAATTGTGCCCTCCTGGGATCCACCGCTAATCTCGCACTCTCCGTAACATGTGACCTGCTAATGAAGAAAATCTCACTAAAAGTACATCAATCCCACACTGACTTCTCTTTTACACGTTTAACCTCGTTTTTGTCACTTTGTTATCAATCCATAAACGTTCTTATCGAAGGGCTGGACCCTACAATTACTTAAAATTAATCTGTGTTGTCTACACTTAATATTTCTTTGAACAGATTTTCATCTTGATATATCAGTTTAGGAATATTTAAGAAAGCAACAATACATAAATTGATCAGTGCAATGTAATTAAGCTAAGGTCAATAATTTTCATTGTTTTAAAACAATCGTGATGTAAGATACCAAGAAAACACCAAACGTTTAACTATTCTCAACTACATCGATAGTGTTTCGAGAAACTAGTGTCGTTTTGGTAATTGCGTAGATTTCATACGCATTGATAACATAATACAGACCACATACAGACCTAAACATGCCACTGATAACATAGTGTCCGATTACAATATATTCGTACTATGGTTAGCTAATTTTCTAACTTATGGCATCGCCAGCATTAACAGTTTTTTTCGAGAACATGGGATATTTTCTCATGATTAAAAGTGCATATCTTTCAATCAAATCCTATCAGTAGTGTAGAAGGGGAATAAACATTCTAATACACTTTCGCGTTCGTAATCTATCTATCGCCCACATTAGTCCACCTCTGTAGGCCTACTATGTAAGTAGCGACGAGAAGCTGTCAAACGCGACATATTGACAGAACTACTATGGCTCTAATGTCACTATGTCGCGTTTGACAGATTCTCGAGCCTGTCGCTACCTACTAGACATAGGCCTCTGCTTATTTGCGCCATTCACACCGGTCCTGAGTTTCCCTGAGCCACTACTGTTTGCCCGCAATAACAACAATGTCATCTGACCATCATCGAGCATGGTCGGCGTTCGTAATATAACATGGTTATTTAGCTTTCTACCTTTTGCACGTTTTATCTCTATCAGCAAAACTCTTCTATAAAATAGGTACCTACCTCCATTACTAATATAAATCATGGTCTAAGAAAACAAGGTCTAACACTCCAAACACGTGACTGACACAAGCCTACGTCATTTTGCCTGTTCATCCTTGTCGAATGCGTGTATTAGACAAGGATGAACAGTGCAAAATGACGTAGCCTTGTGTCAGTCACGTGGTCGGAGTGTTAGACCTTATTTTTTTAGACCATGATATAAATGGTTATATAGCTTTCTACCTCGTGCATATTCTCTATTAGCAAAACTTTTTCTATAAAATACATCTCCTAATTATCAGAATTTACTTAATTCATTTGAAATCAAACCTTGCTGCTTATTCCATATTCATCTCCATTTTCTCGTAAGACTTTGCTAATAAGAAGACTGACTATATTAAAATTATAGAGTTAGATCTGAAATTAGCTAAGTGTCTCATATGACACCGCACTGCTAATCCAGTGGTGGTTTAGCTAGCATTATGCTGGGTTTGCTAAACGGGACGGTCTAGAATCTAGAACCAGTTAGATACTGCACGCGATATTTAGCTAATCAGCAACATTGTGTCATTGCGCTGTGGTAATTATTGTACATGAGTTAGAGTAACTTACATAACACATTAATAAATTTTTAAAGTTTTGGAAATGCATCTTAATAATGATAAGCAATACAGAGCAAAGTTTAAACAATTCTTCCTTGGAAATGCAACTCGATAAGAATGACTCACAACTTATATTGTTTTCGTGGGACAGTATTAATGTATGTAACACGTGTTTATTTAATTTGCAACTTTCCTAATTGAAAAAATAAAAAATTTAGTGTAAAGTTATTTTCGTGATAATTCTCAAATTTGAAAATGAATAGCCCATTGTATTTTGAAGTGAATCCCGCGCTAAATTCTGTCACAATCACATTATAATAATATTTGAGGTTGGAGGGTCATCTTTCTAGTAGTGAATGAGATGCTCCAAATGAAGCAAAATCTATTTAATTGGATAAGACAGCTGAAAGACACAAAACACAACATTCAGATAAAAAGTAAAATACTAGCAATACTTTTAAAGGATTCGAATCCACGTCACTTCGTTCCATAGGCAGATTTACTACTACGATGCTACTACGGGAGGGGCTGACATTTTATTTAAAAAATATAAAACTACCTACGACAAAACTAATTAAACATGTATAAAAGTTATAATAAAAATAACTCATTCGAAGAAAAATACGTTCAAAAATGTTTTTAACCGAATGCAACATATACGACCATCAAATTGAACCACCGAAACCTTACGTCCTATTAATTTACGTTTGAATTGTTTGTAATCAGAGCTTCTCCGTTTTTACGATAATGTAGAAAAGAGATGGCGCCAGTGGGCCCTGTCAGTTTTCACCATTGAGGAATTACGTACAAGTACTAGAGAAGACTCCTCGAATACATTCTATGCGGCAACAGGCGGCGGCGGGAGGCGGGCGGAATACACGGCGAGAAGAAAAACAAAAGAAAAACTGCATAGAAGTTGGAGATCGCGACCTCCAATTCATATAACAATAAATGCGGTTCGCGGGTGTCTTTTCTATGTACGCTAGTACAATAGTAGTTCAATGGTTCTCACTAACAAGTAGTGATGAGCCGTTCCCGAGAATATTCCCGCTATTCCCGGAAAATTTCCGTTCCTAGGAATATTCCCAACGAAATTTGCTTTTCAAGCTGGCTAGTTGTGGTAGACCGGGTTGGTGTTTTCCGGTTAGGTACCTAACGACCCGACCGACCCTGCAGATCTCACTGACTCGTCCTAGTTAGCTTCATACGGAAAGTAGCATTCTTAGAGTGGGAATATTCCCGGTAACGGCACATCACTACTAACAAGTTCCTTATACGCTTTGAGAAATATTTAATGAGTTGGTCGTCATTCACTGTAGCCACTACACAATTAGAAAAGATCAATACGAATTGACTTATTTATTGAAAGGTAAGTTCCAAACTGTTCTTAGGTAGTAATTATGCTATAGGAGTTCAGATAAATATGTTGTTATTTATGTTGACTACTTTGAGTATTAAAAACTAACTACAATACTAACTAACTACAATAAACCTTATAGCAAATAAGAAATATATTTTATTTAATTATTTTTATATTCTTTTTTATATGATCCTGCTCTGATGTTTTATTTTCAAGGCTTTTGCTAAACTTCAGATATTTGTCCTCTATATGAGTTTGGCGATAGATAAATGGAATTTAAGTATGTCTATTTTGTTATCTCTCTTATATTCACTTGAAAGGCTGCTCATGTCCGCATATTACAGTCCGTATATTATTATGTCTGTCTGCACCTTGTATATGTACTGACGAACGATTCACATTTTTTTAAGACATAATATATACCTTTATAACAATAAAAAGATCATTAAAGTAATTGCTGTAAAGTAAAACAAAAGAAAACAGTACAAGAGTTGAGTCACCTTTACTTTGTAGCAGTCAACCAGGAAGATTTTAAAATACTCACAGAAATAAAATTTATAATAGAGATCACGTGTCAATTGAAGCAAAGTTTACGACAAAAATACGTCTAACCCATAATATTAGGGATCAGCCAGTGCGCCATTACACATTTGAGTAGAATATCGCTAAGCAAACGAGACTGTGCGTTTGACAGCAAACGCTATAAAAATCTTTTATTGCCGCAGACACTTACCTGTTAGAAAGTAGAAACCAAGTTGGTGATATAAAATCACAACATTGTCCATCTTCGGGATTGCAGTTAAAGTTAAACAAAATTGACTTGTGTTACATTTTTATTTGCATATTTAAATCATTAGATATGTTTTTAGACAGTGATAAGTTTAAATTAAGTAAATAAATACTTATTTGTACCAGTTCAAACGTAAAAAGTTCACACGTTATAAAATAAAATAAATTACAATTTCACGGTAACTACCAAACAGTGACAACATTAATAACAAAATTCCGAAATATTACAAATTCTAAGATATTAATTTAAACTCAGAACTCTACTGAATGTAATAACACCACTACGCAAGTGCAATCTATGAATTTTAAAGGGATTTAAGAGGTAAGTTAATCACGGTATAGTCGGGAAAATCCAATTATCGCTTGCACAATGGGTCACGAAACAATCTAAACTAAGAAAATTAATCTTCTGAGTCCAGAGGAGCACTGTCTGCACAAACTTAGACAATGGATTTATAGTTCATCGATTTGGGGGCATCGGCAGCTGACTGTGACGGGGTATATCATACTTGCCTACCACTTTTAAAACATAATATCTGATTACATGCGGAATGTAATTTTCAGACAATATTAGCGAACCAGAATTATGCGGTTTAGGAAATTGAACCCGCGCAAAAACAATAAATTTCTATCGACTTAAAACTTCGGTGAAGCCTTCTAACTGTCGGTAATTCTATAGCTATTATTAACGGATTTCAAAAGGATCAATAAGGCTTAAGGACTCCTGTTTGATCAATGATCGCGTAGAATGCGCTCCTTGAACCGAAGCCGACAACTTATTCCTGCGAGATGCGTCTATAACTTAGCGGAAATTTTATAACAATCCCATTTTCTGTCTGCGATGGGGCATTCGTCAAAATATCTGAGTTGGAAAACCGTTTACTGAAACGATTTGTGCATCGCGGAAGCAGGTAATGCCATAAAAATTGAACTTAAACTTGTTGGCAATCTGAGGCGTTCAGAATGAGGCAAAAAATAAAGTACGACGGTCTGCAGTCAGGCTGGTGCTCAATTGCTCAGCCTTGCTAACCAACAAATATTGAAATTTTGTGAAATTCGTACACTGAAATTATTCTCACTAATTAAAGCCAAGTCACTCGTAGCGTGTTTGTTTAAACCTATACGTAAGTAGATACTTAATATCGGTGAGGCTTAGATAAATAGTATCTATTTTATTATTAAATACACGTAAATAAAAAGTGGACGAGTCTCACCAAAATATAAATAAAATAATAGTTTGAATTGCTCGCAAGAGTTGTCAGGTTTGTACGCTGTCGTACATTATTCAGCGCGTCCAATGACGATGCCATCGAATGAGATTTTCACATATTGATGATGTTGCTGCTTTCAAACAAAGCGAACACAATCAAAATTATTGGAAAAAGATCTTTAAAATAATTTTATTTTACTCGAAAAAATTACGGTTTCGTGGGATATTTCATTCTATCTGTTACGTTCTCTATGAAAAGGGACTGTTGTCTATAAAATTCTATAATATTACAAAGTTTTGATTAACTAGTTAGTCTAGTATATACGTAGTTTACGGAAACAAATAAGTCCATATCAATAATAAGGTCCATTTAGTCTGAGAAAGTTGCAAAAACAAAAGAACTGTCATACGAATAGCAGTGGCAAAGTCTCTTTAGTTAGAGCAAGTGAGTTTTGCATTGAAAAAGAACATATTTGGGCCAACGATATGAAACAACTTTGTTTGAACACTTTGAATTTAACAAGCGTAAGTCAATTTAAAAAAATATGTTATACACAAAATACCTTGCAGAAACTGAATGCATGCAGCCAAAGATTGGGGTAAGTGGATGGATGATGTAATAAAGATGACGAAAAAATTAATAAAATCGATATGGAGCTTGTCGTCAAGTCTGTGTAGACTTTCTATTCAGATGTCATCTGTCGATACAAATACTTTCTTTATTCACTATTTATAGGATTTTTTAAACTATATTATGTTATTTCGTCTTTGTTTTTTTATTTAAATATATTTATAACATAAAATAGTAATCAAGGTATGTTAATAACAAAAACTTTGAAAACATTTTTTTTGTTATTTGGTGGTTTCACTTATTTTACCGAATTCAAAAGCCTTTTATTGCTTTTTATACCTAAATGCGAATCGCCCACACAAAACTCCACTAGAATTCAAAATAGGCTCGATTTTTGATACAAAATTCCATAAATTTTAACGTAAACGTAACGCAAATATCAAATTCGGTGTCGGTGGGTGTCCCGCGCCGTCATTCCGCCGCGTTTAATATTTCAGCCATTCGGCTCACGCGCCGTCTTCAACGGCCGCTCTGATTGCCGCTAAATTCAACTAAAAACTTCTTCAATGCTTCTAAAACGTTTCAATTATATCTGATATTTTCCTGAATGCAAATCTTGACGTTCGCAGAATAATCTTCGCATCTCCTTTCACAGCAGAGAAAATTATAGGTCTTACCTCTTATTGGAAATTTCTGAGAACCCCTTTTTATAAAGCGTTCTTAAGTCGAGAATGGAATTTCTATCTGCATTCCGTAAATTAAATTTTAAATAAATTGTAAGTAGTTTTCCGAGTAGTAATTTATTACTCTGCGCATGTAGAACTAAGAACACCTTTAAGATGTTTTCAATAGAACTCTAACAACGGGATGTAAAGTTTCGCAATAGTGCTTCCCTAGGATCGCGCAATTATTGCCAACCAAGTCCTGATTGAATTCTTAGGTCAAGTTTGCTCTCGAACTTTGCATAAAAGACCCTTGTAAATCAACGAATTGGCTTTTAATCTTTTTTCTATTAAGCATTCAAATGCATAATCAAAGTTAAGTTAAGACATTGTATATAGACTTACACTTTGTAGTAGAAATCAACTAGCATGTTCATTAGCTTTTAATTTTATTGTTACAAAATTCAACGTGGACTCTGTAAAATTTCCCCGAAATTGACCAAGCGCCAACATTTTGTTAACACGCATGTCATGTCTGGAAGTTCCGTCCGTGTTTTTGGGTAGACTATTCGGAATTTAAAATGGATTCGTTTATAAAGGCATTTACCGGGGTTCGCATTTTCGATGAGGGAGGAGCGTCAGGTGAGTGACTTGTTTGCCGGGCTGGTACAGCGCGAGCAAAACGCGGGCAGTTTAGCCGGCGCCGCCGCTTCTCCCCTATAAATCAGCTAGCGATTGACGCCTTCCTACAGGGAGTGATCTATTCTGCCGCCGCCATGATACTACAGCTTCACTCCCAAGGATTTTTCAGCTACGGATAAGTTTCGACGTCGTACCTCATTTGCTAGAATGGAAAGGATCACATTTTGATTGAGCTTTAAATCAATTTTACGTAGTTGGCTCACGAGCTCAGTGAAATATAAATTACGCCACGAGCAATGAGCATTTCTATTCGGTAACCTAAGACACGTACTACCTAAATGTATAAAAATAAACATAATATTATATCTTCTTTGCTCTGTATCAGGTGCGAATGTGATCATTCATTATAATTATGTTTTTTAGGGTTCCGTAGCCAAATGGCAAAAAACGGAACCCTTATAGATTCGTCATGTCTGTCTGTCTGTCTGTCCGTCCGTATGTCACAGCCACTTTATTCCGAAACTATAATACCTATACTGTTGAAACTTGGTAAGTAGATGTATTCTGTGAACCGCATTAAGATTTTCTTACAAAAATAGAAAAAAAAACAATAAATTTAGGGGGTCCCGAGTCCCCATACATAGAACTGAAACTCAAAAAAATTTTTTCATCAAACCCATACGTGTGGGGTATCTATGGATAGGTCTTCAAAAATGATATTTAGGTTCCTAATAACATTTTTTTCTAAACTGAATAGTTTGCGCGAGAGACGCTTCCAAAGTGGAAAAATGTGTGTCCCCCCCCCTCTAACTTCTAAAATAAGAGAATGATAAAACTAAAAAAAATATATATGATGTGCATTAACATGAAAACTTCCAACGAAAATTGGTTTGAACGAGATCTAGTAAGTAGTTTTTTTTACGTCATAAATCGTATACCGCAATTTACCTTTCACTATTATTAAAATATCGATCAAAGTCACAACTAACTACAAAAACTTTTATATTATGTTACTGGCTGCTATGGAACCCTTCATGAGCGATTCCGACTCGCACTTGGCCGCTTTTTTATTGTTTTAATATTTCTCTATCTTACTTCTTCATTATTTTTTTGCAAGGCTTATGTATTGTGACAAAATCCAAAAATGAGCAATTATTAACCTGATTCACCTTTAAATTTGTCCAACCGTCCACCTTTAAATTATATTTGCCGAAATATTTTGCTTATAGAGGAAGGTTCTCGAAGGCTTGAATATAAATAAGAAAACCAGAAACCTACTACTGTAAAGATTTTTGCTATTCAATAAAATACCTCGCATATTTATTATCGGCCGAGACGGTAAAATGGTACGCCTCTACGTGAATTTCCTTATTATTTATTTGTTACATTTCCTGATTTCTTTCCCTGGGTTGTGTGTGATTAGGTAAGAAAATAAAAAAATAAAATAAGTCGTTGAAAAAGTAAGAGGCTGAAACTGTCAAAGTGGCATTTTTATCATTAGAAATAAATATGGAAATCTGTGAATAGCCTCGCGTTGTTGATCAACTTTTCCTGTGGTTAATTAAGAATCCTAATTAATTTCGTTATTTGCTTGACTTCCGTCAAGAAACGGGCTCATGATATTTTGTAAGAATAATATATAGGTAGTGTCATCTCATCATATCAGAAGTAAAGCAAAATTCTATAGTAACATATTTCTAGAGAAGTCGTTCTCTGTGCAAGTGGAATAACATTTTTTTTGCGAATAGTACGTAATGTTTTTAAGAGATGGCGACTTCAGGTTCCAAGTAAGTTAAAAAGTAGCAAAATTAATAAATAAAGGTTTACTTACTTTTAATTTTGCAATTGTTGACGTCTTTTATCTAGCCTCAATTTTTTAAATTACTTAATTAACGTATCATTTCCTATGTACGAATTTGAAACCAGTATAACGCCACTGTGTGTTACGAATATCAAAACGTTATATTCAAAACAACATGCAAAAAAAGACAGGAATAAAAATTCACAGTACCAAACTGCATAGGATTGCATGTTATTACAAGTTTAACAACACTAGGGCATTGAAATGAGAGCGCGCACGGTACATTTAATATTTTCAACAGTCTGCTCACGCGCCGCCTTCAACGGACCCTGATTGCCGTCCGATCGGAATTATATTTCACGGGACATTCATAGCTACCCGACAAGATGGCGTCTGCGTCTAGCAGGACCCTGGACTTCAATGTAATTTTGATTTCGTACAGTATTCTTGAACATTTTGCTATGTTCAAGAATACTGTAGCTCGGTAGATGGCTATTGTTTCCGTTGTGGCTACTTTCTAAGTTTATGCAGATAAGATTCTCCATAGATGAAATTCTCTTTGACTCAAATAAATAAGTGATAACTAAAATTAATATCAATTCTTAGATTTTTATTTATTAGAACTTCAGTAATATATACCATTTAATTTAGTTTTTTTTTATTATATCTTTTGTTGTACGAAACCCTATCCACAACCCTAGCTAAGCATAGTTTGTTTCACCCAGATCACCCCAGATCACGATAATCTATGCTGATTATAAAAACATTCGATTTGAAGTAAATCTATTTTATTCTTCAAGAAATATTGTGATAAATTATAATCCAGCTATAAATGTCTTGGGGTTGCTAGTTTTCCTGTCGTTACGACTCAAAACTTCTACGCGTGTCATTATTCTGACATAGCTCGGTATATCATTTTGGTTACAATTTTCTTGAAATACTCGGTTTTATTTTTACTTTTCTTTTATTATAGGCGGCATTTCAGAGCGCGGTGGGTTGCGTGACGCGAGGCCGTATCTCAGCCCGCCCTGAAAGAGTAGCCACAGTATTTGTTAATCTTACTTTCATTGTACAAAATATTTTGGAGTGTTTACACCTAAAAAGCCTTTGTCGTGGAAGTGGAATAGGTATTGGAAACATACTGTAGATATAAGTACTTGACTTTATAATTGTATTTTATTGTAACTTAAGTTAGTTTGTTTTTTTTTGCCCGTACCTAGTCTACTGTAAAAAAATAAATACGAACATCAGTTCATTTTGATAAACTACATTAAATTGATTTTTTATTCATACAGGTACAACTACCCATGACATAAATAGTAAAATTAATGTCAAAATTACTTTACTCAAATATTTATCTCATATAAAAATTTCCTCACAGCAATAAATAGCATGCAGTGAGTGACTGGCACCCGCACAGTGCTAATTTATTTACGCGAAGTGATAAGAAATTGCTTTAAATAATATTGTATAGGTATGAGCTTTTATTTTAATTTTACTCTTTACTTACATTGATTCCGTTCTCAGATTAATTCGTAGTATCAAGTTGTAAAAAGTTTGAACAAGTCAAGGTACTCGTCTGAATAATAAAAAAAAATTCTTTGTCAGCTGATGGTGTTTTTAACCCCCGACAGAAATAAATAAATTAATATGTGGGACATCTCACACACGGTCATCTGACCCCAAACTAGGCAGAGCCTGTACTATGGGTGTACAGACAGCTGATATACATACATATATAAATATAAAACATCCAGACACAAGGCAAACACAAGTGCTCATCACACGAATGTTTGCCCTGGGCGGGATTCGAACTAATAAGAACATTACTCACTAACTTTTTTAAATGCCCTACGCTTGTGTCACAGAATCGCCGTATCATGCTTCATCAGCATAGAGTAAGGAACAAATATATTTTCATCAGATATAGCCAGTAACATATGCATATGGCTCGCAGTAGTCCGAGGCTCATAACCCAATTATTTTGTAGTCAGCCTGTGCATAACTTATGGCGTATCAAATCGAGTTCGCGTTATTGGAACTTGCGACGCCAATAACAATTACCGAAGACGTTGCCAGAGTCTCTTGAGAACTTCAAGGTGCAGAGTATTCTGCTATATTGTGTAATCTTGACATTAATTTTGGATTTTGGTTTTATTATTTCTAAAAAGGTCTAAATTCGAAGAAGGTTCTTGGGACTCTTTATCATTAAAGAATCCAATAGTATTTTTTGTGAAACTGAAATGTTCGATGAAATTACTGTTCAGCATTATGAAAAAACTATAATAATCAAAATTTACATAATTTTAGAGGATTACCATGAATTTCGTATAGAAGTTTCGATTTTTTTTATCGTTCATGGTAATGTTTCTTTGGAAAAGTTGCTTAAACCGTTCACTGAACAATATGTCCTTTTAGTATTATGCTCTTTAACTCTATATGTATTTATATAATTTGACGGCCCCGTATCCTAGTTGGTAGTACGTCTGCCTACGAAGCACAGGGTCGCGGGTTGTAATCCCGCCCAGAGCAAACATTCGTGTGATGAGCACTTATGTTTGCCTTGAGTCTGGATGTTGTATATTTATATATGTATGTATATAAGCTGTCTGACACCCATAGTACAGGCTCTGCCTAGTTTGGGGTCAGATGGCCGTGTGTGAGATGTCCTCAATTTATTCATTTAATTGTATACTAATTAATATGACCGTAATTGTTTATAAGTTTTTTTTTGTTCCAAAATATATTCCATTGTATTGCTATTACTATATTACTCTGTGAAATTACATAGAATCTTAATGTTTATCAGCTCTTCTAGATGTTGCTGACATTGATATAGGTATTTATAATATAATACCACAATCACGCTTAAGTCGATATGTAATTAAGTCAAATTGGATTATAGATTTATAGGTCAGGTAAACTGAGCAGTAAGCGGCATATTAGGGGGTGCGGTTCATTTCGTATAAAAACAGATAATATAATTTCAAAAGACATAACGTTATTTTCATATAACACTCATTTGGGATAACGTTTATAAGCTATAATTTTAATTCATATAAAGTTCATTTGGTATAAAGTTCAGTTTTTATAAAAACATTTAGTATAACACTCATTTCATATAACATTCATGTCACATAACCTTTATTTCAACTAATAATCATAAGATATAATGATCATTTGATATAAAATGCCAGACTATTTTTATTAAAAAAAAAACATAATTATTATATTAAAGTACAATTTAAATTAGGGCACCGTAATTCAGGGCGGGTGCGAGCGTAGCGAGCACGGAAATCCGGGGCACACCGACTTGGATAGGTTAGGTTTGAAGGGTATTGCGAAAACGAGTGAGGCGAGCGTAGCGAGCCCACTCGATTCCGCCATACCCTTCGGGTTAGGTTGACATGTATGCATCCCTGCATGCTTTCTTGCATGCTTGCTTGCTTGCTTGCGTGCTTTCTTGCTTGCTTGCTTGCATGCTTGCTTGCATGATTGCTTGCAAGCTTGCTTGTTCGCACGTTTGCATGCCTGGATGCTTGCATGTGTCAAAAAATACAAAGTATCTGCGGTCGTTTACTTTTGAGTACAAATCAGGCATTATACGAAAAGTTTATTATGTCTTCTAAATTTTATATAAATTGTCCGTTATGACAAATAATTATTAGTTAATATGAACATTATATGAAATAACTGTTATACTAAGTGAAATTATACTAAATAAAATTATATTAATGGTACATTATATCATTTGAATCGTTATACTAAATGTTTTTAGATCATACAAAATTATAGCACTTGAACGTTAGTTTATATAAATTTATATCATATATTACACACCCCATATTAGGGTATGTAAGTATTTAATTAATTAATATAGGTACTTAGCTTATCTGTGCATTACTATAAGTGGAATTTAACACGTATTAAGTATGTAGTTCCGTAAAGAGCTATTGACGAGACGTGTGAATACTGTAATCCTTTTTTTTATTATATTCGTATAACATGCATCTGTGCTCTACCAATTTAATTAAACAAATACACTAATACATTTTTGTATAAAAGGACACTAACACAAACAGGAATCCATGTTTATATAATTGTCCAAACTTGCGGTGGCGTCTTGGGCCGGGTCGTTAGGTTCTCTCTAATATGGTTGAGCCCGGCGATGGTATACCCAAAAACTCTTGAACGGTTGTTGTTTGGGGGACTGGTCTGCTGATCTGCTCTAGTCGATTGCCAGTTGTTTTAGAATAGAATAGAATAGAATATACTTTATTGCACACCAGCACTAAATAGTTAGATTAATTTAGATTGATAGTTATGGTAGGTAGTGGTGGTGTATGGTAGGTGGTAGTGGTGGTGTGGTTGGTAGTGGTGATTGATTGATTGATTGTTAGTTAGATTGATGGGTTATATAGTTATTTTTTCTATTTTGATTGGTTGCCTTTCTCTTACCTAATGTATATTTAGTTTGCACTTTTTGTTATATTAATAATATTGTAATATTTTTTAATATATTTGTGTACAATTCTAAGCAATAAAAATAGTAGCCTATAATGAATGAGATTTTTTTTTTAACTTTGATATGCAGCCTGTAACATAAATTGCGCTAGATTTCTATGAGATAGACAGCATAATATGCACTCGCAGACCGCTCTTTCTCACGATTGTGAGTACGCGGCTTTAGAAATAAAACGTAGGATATACTTGTACCTACAACGCCTTATTGCTTAGGCAGCAGTTTCTGGTTGAAACTTTAATCTCTCGCTCTCTTTTGAATGAGAGATGATAAATCATTATTCTTAAGCTTGGGCGGGTTAGGTTGTATTTATTATGAGTTATACAAGTGAAAGCTTTTGCACATTCCCTGAGTTATATTACCACCTTGTAGGACACCTACAGAAAGAGTTGTGTTGATTCAATCCTATATCTGGAATGTATGTCTGTTCAATTTTTATTATTATTTTATTGTTAAAATTATGTACTTTATTTACACTGTTACCTTCAATGTATAAACAAGAAAATAACAAGATATAAAAAATCTGATTAAAATAATAGTATCTATAGTTTTATTACTATTGGTTAATCCAATAAAAGTTCAGAAATACGAAATTGTTTTACTAGAGAACATAAATTTGCCCCCAAACTTCCATAAAACAAAATACCTAGAGCGAGGATATAGCTACCGGGTACCTAAAATATCGCTAACAGCTTTGTTCAACAGTTAATAATGAAACAACTGGCGGTATTTTGGTAACCATTTCAATTTAAGGGCAGAGAATGCAAAACTTATCCAACTCCGGAGTTTCAGGTTTCAGAGAAACTCTGTCTTTGCCAGTGTTGTCTATTAAATCTGCAAGGCTTTGGACAAACAACAATGTTTTCGACAGTCTTACTTGCTATGCACATTATTGCACATGTTGGCATTTAAGATCTACAATTATCTTCACTTCACGAATGGTTTTTTTTAAAGTAACATTTTTTATAGATCAATGACGACTTTGTCAAGCTAATATTATAATTATTAAGGTTGGTTGGTTCTCCGTTATTTCGGTGCAATTTCACCCTGGACTTTTGAAAGGATTTATTTACTAGTTTTGATATCCATTTGTTTTAAAGACGCTTAAACAAAGTGATAGTTACATATTTTTTGTGTCATTCAACATTCGTAGGAAAAAATTTAAAGCTTTGTATTGAAAATTGATTTAGTAAGCTAGCGCCATCTGTTATCAAAATACGGACTCACGACCACGCCACGTATATGAATGTGTTCATGTTATTTGATCCGCCACTAAAAGCAGCGTTCATTGTCAAAGTTCTATTCAGCTCGCACTGCTGCATACATCTATGCAGAGTTCCCGCTCGGAATGACTTTAATTCATCGGAGGCATCTGGGATTACTTGAGCCATTGCTTGAAGCTGTCACGGAGACTGCCCGGCTGCATCTTCGATCGAACTTCCTCTTACTTCGCTCTTCGAGATTGGAGAGCTGAGTTTAAATGGAGTAAACTGTTTTTTTTTATTAACTGACAGTAATAAAATGATATTGTATACTATATTCAAATCTTTTGTTTTCAAATACATTCATGGCTGTATAAAAATAACTTTTTCATGTGCCGACTACCGATTCGATTGCCGATATGATAACTATTCTGTACTTTTTGTTTTACAGCATTAAAACTTTCAAACTTATGAGGAGATAAATCTACAGTTAGATTTGTAAACTAACATTTTTGATTCCATATACGCAGTTTCTGTAGTTTTTTATGTTAGAGTATCATAGTTTTTTAAATTTATTCACAATTTTAATAAGTATTGTTAAAAAATATAATACTTTTTAAAGAGAACTTGTGAGTAATATTCAAGTACATAATTCTAAATATCTCGAACCACCCACATCGAATTAATGTATTCGTTCGTATGCATAAGAACATTAACTGAATGTCCATTATACTAGAACGTGAAGCTTCATAAGTATCAAATGCTAAAATAGCTTGAAAGGTAACACGATGCGCTGTGGTGGGTAATACATATAGAAAAAAAAAATACAGCTAAAGTCTACATCTCTTTAAGTGTTCTAGTAATCTACCAACTTCAATAATCCTGGTGTTAGATTTATAGAACAGCCTGAGAGACTCGTCGTGCGTCGCGCATACAATCGTCCGTCCAAGTCCGGTGAAGCTTGATTGGTCGTACCCATGGTCCAAGAAAACAAGGTCTAACCGTTAGACCATGTGACTGACACGAGTCTACGTCATTTTTCGCTGTTCATCCTTGTCTATTAACACGCATTCGACAAGGACGAACAGCGCAAGATGACGTAGATTTTTGTCAGTTACGTGGTCTAGTGGTTAGACCTTGTTTTCTTAGACCATGGTCGTACCTTTTCGACACAAGCATAGGTCAATTTAAAAAAAAAAAAAAATCGTCCGTGTCTGTCTTTTGTTTCACTCGCCTTGCTGCCTATGATTGTATGCTTGACTCACGACAACGACGCTCGAAGGACGCAAATGTGGGGGGTCTCTAAGCCTTCTGTAGGCCTACTATGTAAGTTGCGACAGGCTCGAGAAGCTGTCAGACGCGACATAGTGACATTAGAGCCGTAGTAGTTCTGTCAATATGTCGCTTTTGAAAGCTTCTCGAGCCTGTCGCTACTTACATAGTAAGCCTACTGAATTGGCTCATGTAAGGTCTACTTTTGTAGATAGTAACCATAATCCACGGTTTGACGTCCTTTTGAAGCATGAAATCATTGTGCTATGTCCGAACATAGTGAAAGACTCACAAAGTTATATTTGTTAGACCGACAGTGCCCCATCGGGATTCGATCCCGGAATCTCCGTATTGAAAACGAGTGTTTTACCATTAAGTAAATCTGCTGTAACAAAGCCTGCTTATAATTCCTTATTAATGCAAATACGAACAGAAACAAGTGATCTAAAGTTAAGGCAAACACAACACGTCTCCGTTACTCCGGTAGCTGGCAACATTATAAACAAGCCGAACTTAATATTAGACCACAACGGCTCAGTTTATTCATGTCACCAGGTGTGGCAGGGCCTAACATCCCGAGTTACCGCCATATCATATGTAACGCGATATTCAGACGCATTACACTCAACTTTATGACTCTCCCTGAAGAGGAAAGCTTTACTTACCTTTTACGATTTTTTTAATATCTACCAATATTCAAATCGCGGGATATTTTATAACCTCTACAATTATCACAGCTTTCATTGGTTTAATTGGTTAGTCACAACTTGCAATTTGTCATATTAATAATGGATTTCATTAAATCCTCGTGTGGTCTTTCAAAGTTTGCACAACCTTAGTCAACCTTCGTAAATTAAGTTCGCTAAACTTTGTTCTAAATTCGAGATTCCGGTACAATTTTGAATTTGGAACAATAAATAGCAGGCACACATAATAGGAGTGTAATTTATCGCTGTTGTCGTGTATTTAATTGCTGGTTCTATTTTCAAATGTAATTTATACAATAATAATTTATGCGGCATGTTCATTCTATACTTCCTACAACTGTCTGTTCCCATTCACGTCGGGGCGATCGGTAAATGAATGGATGTCGTGAAATTAGCAACATATCCTGTGCCAACGCATATCTCATGCGCGGGACGTGCATGACTGTTGACAGAGATCAAGACAATTACCTACACGGTATTACAGATAATATATTGTGAGAGGTAACAATCGTCTACTTAATCGGTGCTTATGCGCCGCGCTTAATCATACTCTACAGTTTAATACCTGGCGTAAATTATACCTAATTATTCATTAATACATGACTCATTCGTCACTTTATCATGCAACAATAATTATTTTATTATACAAACGTCGACATAATACTTCTTGCCGATAAATCATTACCAAAAATAAATTAATAGTTAGTGATACATAATAATAAAACATATTATTAATAAATTGCAATATTTTTCAACAGGCTATTTGAACTGAAAATAAAATCCAAAAAGTTATATACTCATATATAATAAAAATAAAACGTTTGTTACCGATCATCATTACATTTACAATTAAAATTAATTTTATTTAAGTATATCGATACATGCATTAAAATTATATTATGTAGCGATAAAAATCTCTACATATTCAACACAGACAATAAAATTATTGTAAACTCGAACAAAGCTTTTCAGGGGAGTAGTCCTCGACACTTTGTTTATAAAATGTAAATAGATAAGTGAGTTGGAACACAATTACCTATTGTAGCGTTTGTTATACGTTCCTGCGCTGGCGGCTTGGAGATTAGTTGACAATGTCACTACGAACAAAGTTCCCCGAAGTTCATCTCGGGAACTTCGCCCGCGCGCCCTTAAATTGAAACTGTACAACATCTGCATTGGCTCTGATACTTGATTGTTATTAAGTATGTCTTCACGCTTTTATGTTTGACCTGGTTTCCTTTTAGATTGTTAGTTTCATTTTATTTTTATTTCCTTTAAGCAGGTATATTTTTTCGCATCGTTTCCTTTCGTAGAAATATGAATTCAATTAAGTTTTATTTCAGTTTAATTCTATTTCCTTCTCAGTAATAGCGATTTTATCTTTTCGTAAGAAAATATCTCAAACTTTTATATGCCTTCTCGTTTTAAAATATTTTACCATTCTATTTTAAATAGATATTAAACTTAACGATATTATTTATTATTCATTGTAGTTATTTGTTCAACATGTAACGCATAAAGAAACCTGTTTGACACTACGCAACCCACCACTTCACGTGAAAATCCCGCGAATATCCAATTGAATTTGCACCCTGCATGCTAATGTTAACCACGCAATACATTCCGCACGCCACAGGAAAAAACCCGTAAAAAACAATATATTACGATCGTGTATATTATGGGCGAATCTGAATGTGTCAGTGCGAAATTTATCGGGGAACGTGTTTTTTGTGGCGGTTCTCACTTGACCTCATAAAACACAGCCGGGTGGTGCACGGCCGATGGGTCTCCGAACCGGACGCAAGGGCACTCGAATCGCCCGCGCCCACGAAAGTGGGAAAAACAAGCGATCGCCACTCCACAGACGCCGGATGACACTTCACACGTCGCCGTGATTTTTACAACGTTTCCACTCGACTTTGTGTCGGTTTTCGCGTGCAACAGCTTTGATGTGCGCTTCTTTGGCCGCGTTTGTAGTACTCGGTGTCACATCTCTGTGGCCCGTTTGAAGATCAAGAAATGGACGGCAATACTTGTCGCAACTCTCGCAACTAGATTTTTTGATCTTCATTCTACGAGCATCTTGAATAATATTATTTGAGAATATTTTTACAACTTTACACGGAACCTTTGAACTTCTTCGTAGGTGTTTCTCATTACGATTTGTTCCAAAATACTTACTTACAAAATCGAATGTCGTACACAATATGAAATTTAAAAACATATTTGTACGGAACGGTGTTCAAACCTGCGTCTCTTAGATTTAAACTTTACAGCTCTAGCCATTACACCAATGATTTTATTTTTACAAAGGATTTTTTTGCTGTTGGGATTTCATCTGCAAACTGTAATACCGTATGTACATCTCCATACACTCCATACTAAGATTATAAATGCGAAAGTGTGTTTGTTTGTTTGCTTGTCCTTCCTTCACGCCCTAACTAAGCAACCAATCGACTTGATCTTCGGCATAGAGTCAGTTAAAAAGATGGAGAGTGACGTAGGCTTCTTTTTACCGCGGAAAAATACCCCATTCCCACGGGAAAAACTGTTAAAGCAGGCGGAGCCGTGGAGCGGAAAGCTAGTATACATACATAATTATGAAAGTACCTAGATTGACCAACTTTGTATCCGTTTCAACAATAGCTATAGAGATTCCTAAACACGTTAGCAGACTTTGATCAGCATCTGTTTACATGTCGAATCATCCAGTGCAAGTGAGAGATAGCCAGTTCGGACGTGGGGCGGTACAAGCTTGGAGACTTGCCAACCGCAATATACATTTAACGGACCGATTTTATACGCAGGACACAATTTTAAAGTAGTCTATGAACGCTGAAAGTATCATTAAGTAGCGCTTTGTTCTACCTGTCTTCTTATTTTAACGTATTATTTTCAATTTTGCTGAATTTTCTTTGATGTGTTATTACTGTACTCCGAGTCATTTCGTTAAGTTTTCTTACAAAGGTAAAATGTATGCAAAGTTCGACCGTGAATAAAACAGTTTTTGATGTCAGTTATTAGATTCCCTAATACGATAATAGATAATAGTCGTAATATAAAAATCTATTTCTGTTACCATTTAAAATCTCACCAGCTATTGTCATACACATTCAAACCAGAAGAGAGAAGGTAAATTGGAAACTGTATGAAAATTCAAAAACGCTATATAGTTTGTCAATTTAGTACAGTCCCGTCGCAAAACTATTACTGCGGCACATTTTATTTGCTGACAGCAGCGCAAATTTGCGTCAGGCTAAGTGCCAAATTTATAACATTGGACCGTACTACCAAAGGTTTTACACTAATTGGTTCCGTGGGCAAGGATTGTTAAAGATAAAATATGCGATGCGGACTGTTTTCGTTAACATTTTGATTGATAGCTTCATTACTACCGGATTGATTGGGATGGATGCTATTGTTTAAGTGCAAATCGTGGTTTCTGATAACTGTTTGATGGATGTAGATCGTAGGCCGATATTGCTTGCCGTTGATATAGGTATTTAAATGTTTTACTTTGACTTTTGTGGATTCAATGACATTTTAATTAGGTAGTCAGTACCTACCTACAAACCTAGATAATTCTGATACATTTAAAAGCCAAAGATTTAAACATTAACTTTTTTTTATTTGTAATTTATTGTTTTAGAAATAGGAGAAATAATCGAAAATATCTCTGAACTACCTTTTTTTAAACTACGTATATCCTTAAGAAATCTGCTATCTTTTTTAGATTTACCTTTAAGAAATCTGTTGTCTTTTATTTCTTTTCTATAGCTGTTGTCTTTCATATTTCTGAAAAACTGTATATTAATTATTAATATTAACCTAAAATTAAATATTTATTTAAAAAAACATAGAAATATATATAATATTATTATGAAATAGTTTTTTGCAAAAAACATATAAACCTAAAAAAATACTTTACACTTTAACTTTAATACTTTATTGATTGTAAATTTTGAAGTGCGTTTCATTATTTTCTAAGCGTATTCAAATGCCTGCCTTATTGGTAGAGGCGGTTCTTCTTGAAATCGCTCACCACAATATTGTGTGTGTGTTGTCCGCGTCATTTGGGGCGGGTCGGCTAGTTTCCAATTTTATGGTGGTTGGGCAAGTGCCGCGCCAAACCAAACCGGCTTTGACCGAGTGCATCCACGACGAATAACCACCAAACTTTGATAAAAAATACCCCATCCAATAGGTATAAAATAAGGAAGTTATTTTTCCGGAAGGATGGCAAAGATAACGATAAAACTCGTTATCTGTTATCAGTTTATCACTGAAAAAAAAAAGAAAATGTAAAATGAAAAGTATTTATTATCCTGGTAAAAACCCGTATGCAAGATGCCTATGCAAGATTTTATTATTTAAATTTCAACCTATAATGATTTTGTTTATGTAAGAAAAGGTATATAGACATTACATTGTAAACCAATTAATAAAAAACAAACTCTATTCAAATTATTCGTTGAAAACTTCACAATATGCCAAAATAAATTCGCAAATTTCCAGTTAGATGGTTTTGATTCGTTCCACCACCGACCACGACAAGTTGTTGCGTACTTTTGCTGAATTCTGTACAAAAGTTAGTAGATTAAAACTTCCAATTAGGGAGCATTTAAAGTCTAAGTGGTTTTAGAATTCGTATAATTAACGTTGGACGAACAATCGCTGAAATAGCAAAACGGGTATTGACATTATTTTATAACGAAATTCCGAATTTAGTGCGTAGTTCTGTGGTTTATTTCTTTCTGAGGTTTTGAGGCATCGGCAGTTTATGGCAATTCGTCAATAAAAGTTGTGTAGTCGTAAAGTTATGTCCGTGCGGTTTCCTTTCCCATTATGGGTGGTTTTGTTCACGTCACGGTAATAGTGATATACCTGCGCCGAATCACGCGATTGTTCTGATTAGGGTTTACTTCACTATGATCTTACTCTACATTTTATCGATCTGCTAGTTTGATTTCGGACCGTAACCCCATTAGTAACATTTAAATTACGTGTAACAAGAAATCCACGAGTTATTAATGAATACCTATAATGTTTCTTCCTATAACTGTATTATTTAAATGAGTGATATTTAAGATCAAAGAATATTTTATAAATTCTTCCTTTTAGATAACATCAAAGAATGAATTTCTTACACTTCTTTTTAATAACAACAAAATTCTATCACATAAATCATTAGTTTAGGATGTTATTTCATAGTTACTCGGAACCACCCGATTACTTTACCTTCAATTTATTGATGTGCAAAATATTTAGTAATAAAGACTTACACCTGAAGTTATCACTGATCATTGAAATATTTTAGCATCATTTGCCTGTATCAATTTAGGTGAGCTGATTCAGAGCAAATTCCAATTTTATGGTGACTGAATAAAATAAGCTCCAATCTTGGAGCATTTTCCTGCCGAATTCCTTCATTATCAAAAGACTGCCTGAAATATTTCCCAAAGCCATAAAAATACTATTAAATGGTTTTTAATGTTTTTGCGATAAATTCGAGGCTGATGTTTGTCGTCGGACTGTTTCATACTAAGACTTGAGAGAAGCACTGCATTGTTTGGAAACGATACAATACAATTTCAAAAATATGACGTTTCTTATCATACAATACATAGGGCATTGTTAACAGCTCATATTATGTCCTCACCGAGGGGCTCGAGGCTACCCTGATATCAGAGTGAATCATCACCATCATTTCAGCCGAAAGACGTCCTTTATGTAGACGTATGTTATTTTTACTTTTAGTTTTGATAGATCGAAACTTTAGTTTGATAATATTGCATCGATTAACAGACATAACTAACGGACGATATCATTATATGAGCCGATAGATAGCAATGGTTGGACAAAGGATGCGGGTAGTGCAGGACCGATCGCTGTGGAGATTTTTTGCCCAGCAATTAATTTTACCATAGTAATAATCCTTTTTCTGGAGGAAATACTTAACTACTATACTCGATAATTTGTATAAATAACTAGAAAAATGACTAATGACATTAAACCTGCGCTGCGCTACAATCTTAACTTTTCTCAATTTGCGCCGATGTATAATAAGGTATACATAGTGCGACCATGTCACGATATAATTCGCGCAAGGTGGTAGGTAGTTCGGGCGCTGCTGCTTCCAATTTAATGGTGGTTGAGCATCCACTGCACTGCCTACCCCCGCACTCCCCCGGTTCTTTGCCACCGATATTAATTATAATATCGCAGCGTATACGAGTTGTCGAGCTATAAGAATATATTGCAGAGGTACACTGTATTATATGGAAAACAATTTTATTACCAGACCGGAGAAGACTATGCAATTTAGATAGAAAACAGAAAAAAACACTCACTAGGTACTTGATTTTGAAACAAGTAAGTATAATTTTACTGGACTGTGATACGATAAGATGGTTTTAGTAATAAAAGGGAATTTAAAAGAAATTACCGTTTTTAAACCTTCACAAATAAAAAGAGTGCTTGTGGTAAATGTAGCTTAAGTTACACTTTAGCTCCTCGCAAATTTCCTCCCCGCTAAGAATATTCTCGTACAAAACATTTGAAAGTAAAACATGGAAAAACTTACAGCGAAAACAAAATCCAGGAAAAAGGTAAAAAAACCCGTCAGGAAAAAGAGTTTGCTTTAAGAAACAAAATCTCCGATCCCCCATTCCTTGAGAAGTGCGGTCGAATAATTCAGGTAGGTCGTGTTTGGATGAAAATGCTACTCGGCAGCCAAATGCTAATTTTATGGTGGTTGAACAACTGTGCCGAATCTACCGCTGTCCTTCGCAGTGCCCGTGCCTGCTAGGCGTCATCTAAATAAAATATACAGGCCCGAGATGACAAGGGTTGCCACTAGTTTAACAAACTATTGCTGTTCACGATTGTTTGCTGGATGAAGTAGTTTTGAGTTACGAGCGAGGTTTGCGGTAAAAAATGAAATGTTCAACGGGTTATACTGATATTAATAGCTTGATTGGAATACTTGTATTGTTTATTGGCAGTTAATGTGTGTCCGGTGCCGGCTCTTTTTTCTTAAAGCTTTTTTATTCTAAGAATGTATATGATTTTTAAGGCTCTCTTTCACAAAATAACGATCTCTAAGAATCTCAATTACATACAAAATAGTAAAAAATAAGAGAAGTGAACATTTACCCTCACACGTGGTGATTAATGTTGAAGTGAGCATGCAATCGTTACTTTTCATTACGGCTCGAAAGTGCGCAACCGAAGTCAGTCAGGCTGGTCAGATTAGAAAAGTTTTCCCCAAACAAGTCGAAAATCGACTTTAAAGCATAGACCAACATTTGGTTTTAGAGGCGCCTCCACTGTCGGATTGAAAGTAACTTTAAATTGGAATGTATCCCGCAATAAGCCTCTCCTGATTGGCCTGTTTGTTCTTAATTAGTATTAATAGAAAACTTTACCGTGCAGCAGCAACATTAATGGTAAAATACCACTTTAATCAAAACAATTTGTTTAAAATTTTCAATGTGAATCGAAGCTACTCCTATTGGATTTAATATCCCTACAAAATAGATCTCTGTCCATTTGAATGTCATAGAAATAATTAATGAAAGTAATGCGTTAGCTACTGACCGGAAATTATGTAAAGTAAGCCTAAAAACACGGACGTAGGAAATCAGCATATTCATTTTAGGAGTGTGGCTGTACTCAGTGGCGAGGCTATCCATTAGCAAGTGCGGCGGCGGCGGCGCTCGCAAACAAATCTAGCTGCGATGCTCCTTGCATGTATTTAAGGCGAACATTCGAGATGTTCTAACAAGCCAATACAAATAGAGAAACACGACACTAAATACTCGAGCTTCTTGTCGAAGCAAATCTCTCGTGACACGATAAACAGTCGGAACTCTCTCAAACATTCTGACGACTCTTTTAGTCATTTGGAGGGAACGACTCTTATCGTCTTACTTTTATGGACTGCGAATCGAAAAGGCTTCGACGTTACAAAACGAGACCCTTCTATTGTGTGGAAGTGTTGAGTGAATGTACCATGAACGCTCTTTGTCGTTGTACCAATGCGTAGCTAACGGTCTTCCTCGGAGCAATTCGCTGCTCCTATCGGTCCTTGTAATAAAATTCGATAATATATGTTTGTCGGGACAGAACTCTTTACCTCATTTACTTACGACTGTATTTTCACCGTAGTAAAAATTTTTAGGTAAAATACTTCTACGGTTTTAGTAATTTTAGCGGTTAATTGTAATTTAAAGAAATAATGTGTGTGTGTGTGTGTGTGTGTGTGTGTAATGTTGTTGTGTTGTGTGTAATAATGTTGTGTTCTTATTTTAGACTGTGTAAAGAAAAAAAAATCTTAATTTGCTACAAGTAAATAGTAAAATATACAAACATACTTTTACCAAAATAAGTATATTCTGGCCCTAACATATCAACATTATAATTTTTTTTTGTAGTTTTAACAATATCAAATACATACGTATAGAATTAAAAAACCACCTTTTTTGAAATCTGTAAAAATAACACCACAAACACATATCAGTCAACCCTTTATTGTAAAAAGCAACACATTATTTTTACTTTGATTCTGTTCCGTTCCAATAGTTTCCGATATAAGTCTCACTGGCACTTATATCTCTCTTTATACATTTATCCTCGGATTATCCTCCAATACAGTTAATTTTATTGGGATCGTTGACAGGCATTTCTTTGAAGAGAAGTTCTTTGATCGCCGTTATTTCACTGAGAGTGTATTTTCAGTGCAAGTTCCGTTCTTTCTTTGGCAGTCAATCTACTCGCTTTTAAGAAATCTTGTGCAAAATATCTTGATTTAAAAAAATCACCGTTTAATAAAAATCTTTTTCTTTTGTTTTCAGAAAGCCTCCGAGACTATTTTAACAAATTCGGCGAAATCACAGAAGTTATGGTTATGAAAGATCCAACAACGAGACGGTCTAGGTAAGTTATAATTGTATGTTTAGATTGTTACAAATATTATTTAATGCACTCCTCAAAAATAGCGCACAGTTTGGTGCTGAATTGCCGAATATACTTACAAGATGAAAGAGATGGTCCAAAACATTTTATCGAATCCCAAAAAAAATACGCAATAGGAACGTCCAATTATTATTGAAATCAAAATGAGTTGGATGAATATCAATGGAAGTGTTTTTTTTTTGGCGTTCCCGAAAATCGTTTCTTTTGGATAATGGCTCAAAACAAAACCATTGACTGAGCTATCTTCAGCAGCATACTATCAGTATTTGCTAAGCCATCACTTACACTCTGTATTGCATAAGATCCTGTATTTCAAATACGGGAGGTGGTAGTCCATCATTACGATAATCACCGCCAGAAAGGAATGCTTTTGTTGCATAGTTCTGGGCAGCAGCGGTCAGCGGCGGCGTGAACTGCCCAACTCGCCTCCGACTAAAAGTTATCGGTTGCAAATAAGTTTCATTCTATAGCAGCATACTCGTTTCCAAATTTGCGGTTACCTTTGAATTGTAAGCAGTTAAATGTTGGACTTCAAATTTAGGAACTTAACAATAGAACTCGAATTATTCCAACTGAATTAAGCGTTTGGACGAGTTGAATGAGTGAGGATTCGGATTCCACTCTCGACGGCTCCTGAACTAAATTCCTTTAATGGCCATATTGCTTTGGGTTGAGCCCGGAATATTTCATTGCGTAGTCCCTGCTGACCCTTGTTTACCTTAAAGTTTTTAAAGTGGTTATTTAAACCTTCTTGTTTGTCCATTTCATCGTTATTATGAATTCATAAAAATGGTTATGAGTGATTAAAATTACATCTCATTTAATAAATGTTTTTTAATTTAAATTCTGGAGCATCAAACATGCTCATCGCGAATCTCTCCTTTATGCAACGGACATAAATATAGTATGAATTCCAAAATGTTCATCTTACTATACTCTTGACTGTGATGTGAGTAAGTATAATAGTTACGTGTTATAGCGCCATTGAATAAAAAATAAAAACAATTTGTTTGAAAATAAGCAATTTCCAACAGCTGCAACCATCTCTGTCACTACGAACGACAATCAAGCCCCTGTCCACACAATCCGAGTGGCTTAGAAACTCGAGACAAGAAATAAGTTGTCAAAGTGTCGAGCCAAAGTTACTCTGTTAACAGCGTCTCCTCTTAGGTAAATCGTCGGTTTCACAACTCAATATCGTTGGTCCTTCTGCCTTGATATAATATCTCTAGAACCGATATTGGTCCTCATCTGGTTCCTGCAGCAGCCCGCCATCGGCTGCTACCCATTAATTGCAGCTTCTTAGTTAACTGTAACATAAACGTCCTTTGTTTATGCTTATTAGTTTATATAATTAGTTTTCTGTCAGAACCCTCTTAACTGGCACTAAAGGAGTTCCAATTTCAGTAGGTATATAAACACTACCGAGTCAGTTGGATGGAACCATTGTTAAATCAACATTGTATTGCGTTTGCAAGAGAATTATGTATGTTATATCAACGATGTCTTATTATTTCTCTCTTGTTTAGAAATAATAAAAAATACGTCTCCATTGAAATCAGCATTAGCGTAAGTACTTAAACAGAATCAAAAAAAGGTAGGTTCCTCGGGGTAAAATAAATCCTTCACAAAACCGAATACAAATAAATCGAAGCAACAACAAATAAGAACTCTCCTTTCTCGAATGTTTACAAAGAATGTGGGTGTACAATTGCAAATACCGTAATGTGTTTCCAGTGGCATTTTTTCGGTTTTAAATCTTTCGCGACAGGGGGGAGTAGGGGGGGCAAGAAAGTTTTTAGGTCGCCACCTTATCGTAACCATAAATCAAGTGGACATCGGCCAAGGAAAGATGTACCGCGGCCAGGCTGGAGTGATAACAGTTTAGAAGTTGTTGCCGTAAACAAATATATTAAGAGGCACTCGTTTACCTTCTGACTTTTAGCTTTCTGATGACCCTTTTTACCGTGTTTTATAATACTTACTCGTTATTGTAATAGTGATTTGATTTGAAAACTCTTTCAAGTCAGTGGTTAGCACGCCAAAATAAATACGGAATTTGATATTAATTTTAAAATATATTTATAAGAAGAGCAACCAACTTATCTATAATCTTAAAAAAGAAAATAGATATCAAAAATAACTAAATAAATAAACTCTGACAGTAGAGACAGAGTCTGACACAAAGAGTTGAAAAATCAGCAAGCTTCGCTGTCTACGATAAAGGAAGTTAAACACACGTTAAAGACGTGTTTAAATGTTTTAACACGCGTTTTACATGTTAACTTTTGTGTGTGGTAAAAACGGTGAGAGTATAATTTAAAATATATCAGTATTTTGTTTCATAATAGGGTTGTTTGATTGAATTCAAAAAGCTCTTTAGCCAATAAACAACTCATACGACCCCATTATTACTGTACAGAGCAAGTTTCAAGTTTCAATCGCGTAGAGCAGCTCGCCACGTAAGTCAGCAAGCTCACTGCTGCCTTGTGTTTCAAAGTAACCACACTTACACACCCACACACGTAAAACGCACCCTTAATTCTTCAAAGGCGTTTAGTTTGCTCGCCACGGACTTTCCCCAACTACAGCTTATGCAAGCAAAGTAAATCAATATCGAAAGTCAATGAATCAAGAGTAATATATTCGGGTACATAATAAATGTGCGCTACCTGAAGGCAATATCTGAAAAATTTGCCTGCTCGATATTGCTTACAAGGGAGTTTCCTTTCTCCCCAAAATTTAATGCGTCGTTCGCATTTTTGTAAAAAGAAGTAGGTAAGTGAAATAATTTGCGGTCGCTGCTTTATTTCCTTTTATTTATTTTAATGGTAGGTCTCCTTTCTTTTGTTTTTTCTTTAAGGCTTAGGGGAAAATGAGGGTTTTCTTTAACACGAAAAATGTGGGTGTTGAATTTGTGTATTGTTATAATAAGTGTCGGATTTTCTACTAAGGTGTGACTGAGACAAATTGGTTTCATTTACTTTGCTTGAATGAAAATTAATTATCACATTTTTCTTTGTAGAAATTTATTCAGAGATTCCATTACATCTCCTCACTTTGGCTTTCTCTGAAAATGCAGGATTATTCCCGATTTCACTGGCGTTAAGTGTTTTAAAGCAACTTTTGGGCAAATTATTTTACTCGTAAAAACAAAACCCTTTATCATAATTTTATGGTCCAAGTTTGTAAAGTTAAGACGCCCATTTCCTGTTGGGGGTTCGAGCAGATGATATGATTTAGCAGTTGCGAAATTTTTCTAACTCATTTACTTGCACAGCTTTGAATTGTGAATTCTACGTTTGTGAAATAGAACGTAAATTCGTACAAATGTGCGGGTAACTTTAGGGTTTTCTGATATGCGCGCGGCTGAATGGAAGTTTATATCATCGGCGGGGCTTACACCGGCTTTCAGCGGGCGCGTCTCCATTCACGCCGGTTTCATTCGTTTCGCTTTCCACTAAAAATCTAAAATCAATAAAGGATCACAGCATAAATGCAAAGATTATTCGGTTCGCTTTTCGCGCAACATGAAAAATGTGCGGCGGGTAACACGAGCCGTCCGAAATAAAACCGCGAATCACTATGAGACTGTAAGTAGCACCATAAAGGGAGGATCCTTCGTTGGAATCGCTTCGGCAAACACCTACAGAGGAATGGAGCGGTGTTAAATGAGAGGGATTGCGGGCGTCCCGCTCCCCGCTCCCCGCCCGCGCCCGCGCCCGCCCTCTCCGCCGCGTCCGCTACTTAAGAAGACGTCATTTCTAGTAACAGATGCACATACTGGCAAAGTACATATTTTCGTCTCCAAGAACACGAATCATTAAGCAATAGTTCCACTGCTGTGGCATGTTCTTTAATGAAACTTCTAGACTGCGCGACGACGCTAATTACATTTCTGATTTTAAGCGCTGTGTTCTCTTCTCCGTTTTTGATTCTGTTACAAAGCAAAATGGCGTTTAAACATTTAATAGGCTCGTGCGCCAAATCTCCTCCGTGGCGGACTAACGTAATAACAATGGCGGGCTGGGGCTGCGCATTATTCTGACCGATTGCACACTTGTATTGCACTATTGATACGATACTGTGTTATTCGCCTATTTGTAGTGGTTTATTTGGTTAATTGCCGTAATTGATACGGCACAACAGATATTAAAATAATAAAGTAATTTAAGTTGATTACTGATCGAACGGTCGATCGAAATTACTAGACATTTCAGTGAAGAAAATACATTTTTACAGCGTCTCAGGTAACTTTTAATTAAGAAGCTTTGAAACTGCTGACATTTTCAAAACAAGTTTTGTTGCAACTTTGTTAAGTAAATATTTTTATGGCCGAACTTTTCCGCGAACAGACGCCAGTCTAATTTAATAAAAAAAATGTAGTTAGTAAATTTTCCGCGCGGTAACGTTCATTACTAGTTCGATAATCGGTCGGAAGTAGCGCGATGCATAATCAAGTAGTTGAGTCTGTGGGGGTGCGAGGGATGTGGGCTGCGGGTTGGGGGGAGGTGCGGTGGGGGGTAGTCGTAAAACTATTACAGCAACGTTCTGCGGAGCACTACGTTGGCTTCATTAATCGGCCGCCGTCGTGTGATATGGACATACCCCAGCGATATGATATTACGATATCTTTATGTGTTGTTAGTTGGAAAGTTTGGCAGTCGCTTACTAACATGATTATGTAAGACTATCACTGTAAGACTATAAATCTGATTCACTAAATATGTATTTAAGCCGACAAGACGAGACATAGACAAGTATAATGACATGAGATAAAAGGCACTAATAAACTGTATTTTTAAATAAGACATAGCGTTAGCCATTTAATTCATGTTTATTTAGAATATTTTCAAAGCCAAACGTCTTTAACCACTTCCTTTGTTATCTCTTTCCGTTCCGATAAGGATCCGATAAGATTCCGATCATGAAAACTAGTTTTAACGTATTAGTAAAATTACACAAACCACGTCTATTCTACTCTACATAATTATAATAATTCTACGGCTAAATATCTTAACCAGCTTAGTCTTTGAGCAACATCTTTAATACTTTCTCAAAATAACAGAAACACACATTTGAAGTTATTGTAGCAACGTAAATTGATGTTCTGTCTGAGTACATTTCAAAAGCTGAGCTGAAATATTATTTTCTTTTAAGATTTTGTGTGTCACTTTACACTTTACTAAACAAAAAGTGTATCATTCATAAATCTGTAAAAACATAAAATGAAATACAATGGATTTGCAATAAAATCTATCTCAGTTTTATAGAAAAGGTACAAGATATGAATATTAATGAGGGTTACTATTTTTTGTATAAGCAAGTTTTATGATTGAACTGCATAAAGTCAAAGAAAAATTTCTATCAACAGCCTCCGCGGCCGAGTGGGAAATCGCCTCACATTACGGAGAATCTGGGTTCGAATCCCAGTGAGGGATTTGGCAGAAAAATATAACTTTGTTAGACTTTTTCTAGTTTTTCTAAGACAATGCACCTTGACACACCTGATTGTCCGAAATGAAACATCATTATGTGCATGAGATTGAGAAGGCACGATGAGGTCTTCAGTCATGTCAGAAGTCTTTTAATAATTCGGTCACTAGGGTTGAGATAGGTGGTTAACCTTGAAACCCATACGATAAGCAAGCATTGTTGTGCCACAAATTTTGTATAGAGTACCAATTTGTTGCGCATTAGGATTGTAGTCCGGTCGCGCCGCGATCACAGTGTTCGCTCCAAGCGACTTGCCACTCACCAAGATTGCTCTCTATCGGATTTCTCTCCACTCTGCACTGCACCTTACAACTCTATGTGATTGCAGTTAGATAGCTGAGATTTTAAGCAAGAGCTTTACTCCCGAGAAAAAATCTCAAAGCAAAGGTCGCAGCTGCAATCAGTTCAATCTAGATTTGGTGCAACCAATTGAAACAATTACTTTAGCTCCATTTTTTTTGTTTCATTTTTGTTTGAAGGAAATCTTATTTAATTGTCATATTAAAATTGGAGATTTTGATAACGTATTACAGAAATCTACAAAATGATTTGGAAAGTAAATCAACGATTTTTTTAAAAGCTATTTTCGTCCATGGCTACAGATAAAAAATACTTACCGATATATACTATATGTAAGAACACAAGTACCTATCTTAGAGCAATATACCTACAGTTAGTAACTCTGAGTGTATATTTTGGTGCAAACATGCCTAGGGTCGTGTGCCAAGGATTACCCGTTGCAGCAGCGGACGAAAACAAATAGATACCATTACACATCACTCTGTGATTGATTCGCTTGTCAAAACGCGAACCATTGCGTTTCCTGGTCACGCTGCGCCAACGACTTTCATTATAACGTGACAGTGGATTATGCGGCTTGAATGGATTGGATTCGTGATGCGCCATTATCTAAATTTAATCCTAACAATGAGTTCTAGAATGTAAGTTTGAAATAGGAATGAGTCATGCTCATGTACGCCGCGTATTCAAAGGGGCGCGCGATAAATTGAATTTGCTATTCCAAGAAAGTGTTCCATACAATTAATTTAAAAATAATAAGAATAGACTGACTTGTTAGATTTCTGTACCCATTTATCTTAGAATTAACGGAGCTATGTACTAGAAATTATACTTACTTGGAAATGTAAACTACGATTGGCTATTTGTGTAACCTGCCAAAATTTCACGTTTCAATTTCCGTAATTATCCGCCAAAGACAGTAATATTTTTACAACTGTTATCTGCGAACACATCAACGTGGAGTGGTTTTCGGGTAACAAGAGCAAATATCGCTTTCGTAAAACAAGCTTGGCCGAAAGCTAGGAATTTTCTTAAAACTGCGGGCGGCAGATTGCCGTAAATATATCACTCCCTGTCACCACGTGGCTACGTGAACGTTCACTTTACCTCGTACTATCAGCCAGGAGCGGACTCAGGGAGGGGCTATATCAGGGGACTCCAGATTTTAATAAACGTAGAACAAACATATCAATTTGAAACATTAGTGACGAATGGTAACGGTCATAACAAGATTAAGTATTAATAAAGTAATTGAAACGTAAGTGAGAAATTGTAACGATCGTAACAAGATTAGGTTTTGATAGACTGCACTCAATATTTTGACGCCGCCGCTGCCGTTTTGATTCTCATAACAACCGGGTTGCTGTGTTAAAATATAACTAAGAGTGAAATGAGGCTTGTCGAAGACTTTACCAACCTTAACAAATATCTCACTTCTTCTAAGTATACCTAAAACCACGAAAAAGGTACTAAAATAAACTAAGTAAAAAATATGGAAATACATGAATTCAATTTACTTAATGCTTAATATTTTATTTCTAAAATGGTATAAAAGGTGATACATAAATTTGTTATAGATGCACATCATTAAAGATTTAACTACCTTTTAACACAGAATAAATAATAGTACTAGGTATAATAATACTAAAAACGCGTTGCCAGCCTACTTTTTTGTATAAAATAATTATTTATATTTAATTAAATTTGAAAAACTTAAATCTCTTCACAAATTATAAGAACTCTCCCAGTAATCAAATAGATTCCATCAACATTATCCGACTACAACATATTTATCTTTCGAAATAACCTGCGGCCTTAGCGCACTAATTCAGCCCTGTTATCGGGCCCGTAAAAACTGAACACAAAATAGTGCATGTCAGTAGTACTGTATCTCTGTCCGTTTTCCACAATAATGCGGGGTCCTTGTACTTTTGTGGAAATATGCGATTTGTTTTTAAAGGAGAAAGCTTGAGGATTAGAATGGTAGTGGAGTGTGCTAGTCCCAACCCAACGTCAGACAGACATTGAGCTTTAGTACTTTTTGGGCTTACTACTCTACCTCTGTTGATGGATGTTAATGGGTGACTACCAGACCTAAGTTTGTGGTTTTCACGTCAAAAATTGCATAGGAGGACTGACTCTATAGGACGTTAGATGAAAATATTTATAGTACAAAGAATGCTGTACACAGTGGAAGAAAATGAACTGCAGCAATAAAGCATTGAGACTTAATGGCATATTCTTTATAACAGTAATTTTTCTCCAATTAATTAGTCCTTAATCTTATTTTAAATTTACGTTCTTGAATATAAAAAATGCAAAAATTAGTCATAGGTATGTACACCAATATTTTAAAAATATACATTCTCTTTGAATTTTCCGAGCACAGATATAAAATATGATTTGAGCTCTCTTGCCATTACAGAAAATTGCTGTAAGTTTGGGGCGAGTTATTGAATTATTTTTCTAGAAATTTGTTTTTCCTGCAGCACTGGACTAGAATATACGATTACGTGTCATAAGTTTTATGCCTTGGAAGTTTCAAAGTAAATTCGAACATCCATCGATAAATCTTGGCGACGCTCGGAACGATTTCATTTTCGAATTTCAGGAGCGATTGCCTCCACTGTTAAAGTTTGCCTGAAAAATGTTCGCGGACGATTGACTCGGTATAAACGGAAATAAAAAGTTTTGTGTTAGAGCAATAGCGTTGTACATTGCGCATATAAAGTAAAGAGAAAACTCTAAAGAGGATCGCAATTTGAAACGTTCTTGGATTTCACCGTTAAAATGTGACGTAACTTTTTTACATTGTAAAACTTTGTTCTTTCATCCAATGAACTTACATTCAGCTCAACAGCGCAGAAAGTTTAACTCCGCATTAATATTTCAGATTTCAATTAGGCGTAGAATAAATTGTACAAAAGCAAAGAGACTATCTCAAAAACAAACTAATTCGCCACAACAGTAAGCATAAACACGAAATTCATGGCGCGCAAGTTTAATTCAGTTAGGCTAGTGTAGCGAGAGCCTGCGTTCCGCATTATCATTACTAAACAGCTTTTATTATTCCACGATATTTGGCTAGAGGGGCCCACACGCGCGCTAATGGAATAAAAAGTAAGGTTACAAAGTAAAAAGATACAGAGCGCCTCCCGCCGCGGCGGTTCGTGCGAATTTCGACTGAAAATTTTATACGTTCAATCTATTTTGAGCGCCTTTATGCTGTGTCTCGCGATCCCGCCCCCGCGCAAAATGTTTCGTTTTCAATTATTGCCCACTTGTGGAACGAGTTTCGACGGAAAAAACAAAAACTTAGGAGCTGAAAATGATATTTTATAGACAAGATCCTTTATTCGATGTTTACTGCATCTCGATTTGTTCTCGAGCGAGATCTGTGATGTTCGAAGAAAATTATTGACGGAACGTGCCTGGATAGAGTTGTTCGCAGGGAAACTCCGGCAGATACCGCTCCCTCACATAAGCCTTGCGGTATTGCTCTTACTGCGGCTCAATTGCTTTTAATACCATGCCGATTCTAAGCTTACACATTGTGTAAATTCCCCATTGAAAGATTATTATTATTATTATTAGCCTACTTGATCCCACTGCTGGGCAAAGGCTTCCCCCAACTCTTTCCTAAAAGATGGCGGGATGACTTGGACGCCTTTTGCAACAGCTGGCCTGAACATGCCCATTGAAAGATTAATAAAAAAATATGTTTTCCCGCAAATAGTTGTGCTTATAGTAAAAAGGTGAGTCTTCATAATAACATAAATAAAATAAATTGAATTTTGAACTAAAACTTTTGTTAAATATACTAATATACATAACCCACCATGAAAACGTTACGAACTCTCACTTGGCCTTTTCCATAGTCAAAACCATTTTCACTTCGTTTTTCAACGCACCACTTTTTAGAAATATTTTTCACAATACCTCCCGTAATTGGCTCAACTAAGTTATCAAAATCCCGCAAACGTAGCACTCGCGCGCCAGTTTTATCTCGTTCAGCCTATCGTCGGAACAAAGAGTACAAGTTAAGCTGGATCACAAAGCTTTAAAAATAAAATAAAATAAAATAAATAAAATGTAAGGGCGCCCAAGTGGTGCAGCGATTCCCGTGCCCTGTAATTTGGAGTTGACATCCTCGACGGCATGACTTTACTTGGCTCCATCGGAACTGCGCCTAAACTCCTTTTACAAAAAAAAAAACTTTTTTTTACCTGACTGCAGAAAGAGGGTTATGTTCTTCGATTGTATGTACGAGTACGTACCTATTTATAATTCTATGGCACGCTCTAAAAAGGCTTGTTGGATTTTTTACTTAAGAGGTATCGTTACATTTAGCTTAATAGTGAGGATGACGCTGGTACCTATATAAAAATATGATAGGTCCAAATATTACTCGTATTCAAAACCTTTCAAGTAGGATTTCAATATAAAGGGTTTAAAAATATGTGTCACTTACTTTTTACTTATAAGTTTAAATGTAATTTGAAGTTAAAAATAATAATAACCTCGCTTAGTGTTTTTAGCAATAATGGACTTAATAGTTAATCATTTAAAACGTCGTTAAAATACCTACTCTAGCTTTAGTTCGTCCTTTATTTTTACTGCCGATAATTTATGGCCACTGTAAACTTTTATTCATGGAAAGCGTTAATGTATGCAAATTAATTTTATTGTATTAACAAGTCGGACGATTTTAAACGTCGAAATATACAAATATTGATGGTGACAGTATATTTACAGTTAAAAGTAAGCTGTTCCAATGTGCTTCCCTCAGAGCTTAAGTAAATATTCAATTCTAAAAAAAAAATAAGTAAATCGTGTCATATAAATTTACTAATGTAATTTTTTTTAATCACTCCGTTTTAAATGTTAGTAATTGACTTTGTATATTTAGCTGTTAGATAATATTAAATTATAATATTTAAAAAAATGAATTAGAGGTCTAAGTTTATCGCAAAAAATAACTAACTGAAGAAAGCTCACAGGAATAGCATATTTTGCACTTTATATTTTAGTCTTAGATAAACATAAAAAACATCATTAATTAAAAATCTAGAACCTATATCTAAAGGGCAAATAAAAAAAAAAAAAAGTGCACAGTGGTAGGTAGAAAAAAACTAAAATATCACAATTAAAAAGCAGTAGTGATGCGAATGATTTTAAATGACATAATATAGTTAACGAACCGCCAGAAGATACAGCCAATCGATTTTACATACCAGACTCGAACCCGCTCCGGTGTCGGCGCGCTGCCACCGATCAATGCAATGCGAGTACATTTTGCATAATTGATGTCCCATTCACGGCAACGGAACACTTATTCATATTCATGAATTTTACAAAATTTTCAATTTGCGCTACCACGGGGTATATTTAAAATATAGCAGAGTCCCATTTGTGCCAATACAATCTGTGTAAGAGGCGCCGGGAGCACTACCGTCTCCTTCCTAGACCACCATTCACCTATCCTATCTGAAATACTTCTAACGCTATACCCAGTGATATCCATTCCAATAGGGCACTAACACGCAGCAAGCATTCACTACAAAGATTGCATTGTTCGAGAAATTACATTACGTCCACGAGTAAGTGCCTAATTTTCCGTCGCAAAATAAAATCAGATTTGTCAATACCGAATCTCGACGACACAGAAATCGTTCAAAGGGAAAATAAAAACTGTAACGAAACTGATTCCCAGTAGCGCTAGAACCTTGGAGGTAATGGGAGATTGTAAAAGGAGGCAATAAAAGCTTAGTATTGTGTGTGAGAATCGTAGGGGAGTCCCTGTATTGTGCTCGGGTCCACAGAGGCCCCCAAGAATCGCCTGACCACGGACGCGGTCAAATTGTACAGAAATGAAATTATCAAGGTACGCTGCCGATTTTCCGAACCAATGAATCAAGATCCAATTCCCTTTTGTAATAGAACATCGTCGCGAAACGCTCCCATGGAGTTACACTACCCACTCAGTGGACGCTTAGCTGCCCGCTACACATGTATGTGCTTATCTGTAGCGGGGATTTGCAACATTTATACTATGATCACTACATTTATTCTGTATGTTATCATATTTTTTCTTATGAGCAGATTACTCTTTAATTATTATTTATTTTTTTATAGTTTAATATAGTATCTATTAGAATCGTGATCATCATTAGAATTGTGAAATATAATAAAAGCCTCCGTGGCCGAGTGGTAAAAATGCTCGCCTCATATTACTTTTGCAGCTTTTTCGCCAGAAGAACTACTAAGTGCAAAGAAATTACTTTACGACTCCATTCCGTCGTCATCACAAAGGAAGGTGCGTAAAGGGGATAAGAAATCTCGGCGGGACATAGAAGATATTATTACGCTCTTGAAACAGTCAGATCCCGAGACTATTCCTATCTTTGTGGCTCGTGATCTACAGAAATTACCCCCCGTCACCTTCGATCACGTCGATGTAACGCGTCTCCTTAAGGATATTCTACTGCTACGGGAACAAATGACAACAATGAAGGATAACTACGTGACAAAAGATGCTTTCGACTCGTTGCGAAAAGAGATAGACACATTAAAAGCCTCATCCGTGAGCTGCAGCGATGAGTATCGTAATGTAAATGTGAAGAGGGGAAGCTGTAGGTTAAATGATTTTCATTACGACAGTGGCCCGATGGGTTTACATCATCTCTCTCAATCTAGTCCCAGTAATATAAACGGAACATTGATAAATACGTCTGGATCACCAACTAGACCGTTTGTTAATTTCTACAGAGAAATCCATTGTTCCCATTCCCAAGTGAGTCATACCAACGGACAAACCGAGCGCACAGAAGAAAATAATAGTACTACCCCCGACGAGGACGTCGCAAACAAGTTATGTGCGCGCTCAATACCGCGAACGTCTGCACAGCTGTGCGGCGGCGACAACGTCACTCTGTGTGCGATTTCAAAACCGCAAATGTCGCACGGCACTGATGCGCGTGCAATCTCACCAATGGAACAAAGGGTTCGCAACACTGCGCGTGTAGAACAACGAATGTCTCAAACAGAACCACACGAGACCATGGCGGATGTTGTTAAGGCGACTGGCGAATGGAAAACCGCAAGTACACCGGAAGAATGGAAACTAGTTCAGAGGAAAAGACATAGGAACAAAATAATTGGTAAAAAAGGTGTCGCAGTCGCCGAACCAGACGGTAATTTTAAGGCGGCTGAAATACTAATACCATTATTTATATATAATGTAAATAAGTCGACTACGGAGAACGATATAACATCGCACGTATTTAAAAAGTCACAATTGCGTGTATCTGTGCATATGCTGTCAATGAAAAACGACAGAGGTTATAATGCTTACAAAGTGTTAATACCTAAGCATAAATTAGACTTATTTCTAGATGAAAATTTTTGGCCTGAGGGTGTATTGTTTAGGCGTTTCATAGATTTTTCGAAACCCAGAAAGAAAAGTAGCACAGACCCAAGACCCTAATAATGGATAGTGCAAAAATAAACAAAACTTATTCGTTCGTGAGTTTCAATTGTAAAGGTCTTTCTGGTTCAATGGGATGCGTGAGGAACCTATGTGGGTCAGCTGACATAGTCGCTCTCCAGGAGACCTGGCTACTTCAACACGACATACCATTGCTGGGAACAATAGATGCGGAGTTCGCGTACACCGGTAACTCAGCTGTGGACCTGTCTTCGGGAGTTCTGCGTGGCCGGCCCTACGGGGGGGTTGCGCTCCTATGGCGTAAAAGTGTTTTTCCACGTGTCTCTGTGATTCAGTGTAAAAGTGCTAGATTAACGGGAATCAGGATTTCGATGAGTGATAAATCTATGATAGTTCTCACGGTGTATATGCCTACGGACCAGCGTGATAATTTACCAGAATTTGAATCATGTTTAGGGGAAATGTGTGCGATTATAGAGAGTGAAGACGTGGACTTAGTGTACTTATTGGGGGACTTTAATGCGCACCCAGGTGAACAGTTCTACAGTGAGCTCGAGGACTATTGTTGTGTGCAACAACTTTGTATAGTGGATACTGAGCTATTGCCTGCTAATTCGTATACATATGTTAGCGATAGTCACGGATGTAGGAGGTGGCTTGACCACTGTGTGACCTCTGTAGCAGCTAGACAAACAATTGTAAGTGCTAATATTCATTATAATGTATTTTGGTCCGACCACTTTCCTATGGAAATTATTTGTAGATTAGATAATATTGTACCTAAAATAACCTCTGACAACAACATGATTAATGACCACAATATAATAAAAGGTGTTGTTTGGGGTGAGAGGAATCAGGAGCAAATAAATAAGTACCATAGGTTATGTGATAGTAAATTAAAGTGTATAGATTTTCCTGAGGAATTTAAATATTGTGCTGACAATTTATGTAATAATTTTGACCATAGAATTGTAATTGATAACCTGTATGATTCAATCGTAATAGTGCTTGTTGATGCCTCTGTATCCACTCATAAAAGCACATCGTTTAAGAGGGGACGCCACATTACGGGCTGGAATAAACATGTTCGGGATGCGCACCAAAAAGCCAGAGTATGTTTTCAGGTGTGGTGTTTGTACGGCAAGCCTAAGGAGGGTAGGATATTCATAGATATGGATACCACCAGAAAAGAGTTTAAAGCCAAACTAAAATATTGTATTAAGAACAGAGAGCAAATAAAGATGGATATTATCGCGGCTCATCATAAGTCAAAAAAGTTTACTCAGTTTTGGAAAGCTACTAATAAACTTACTCCAAAGGTGAGCCTGCCTGCCAGTGTGGAAGGGATCAGTGAGCCCCGTGATGTGGCCAACCTTTTTATGAAACATTTCACAGTAGAACCACTGTTGAAACCGGTGGAGTGTGAGCTTATGCTCGATGCTGGGCGGCGTGGCTCTGATGATCAGCCAGTAAGAATAACCGCAGTTGAAGTTGACAGGGTAATTCGACAGATGACCAGAGGAAAGTCACCGGGCCACGACGGGCTCAGCATCGAGCATCTGCAACACGCAGGTGTTCACCTACCCAGGGTTTTGTCCATGTTATTTACTTTCTGTATGCGGCATAACTATCTACCGGCAAATCTGATGAAGACTATAGTTGTACCTATAATTAAAAATAAAACAGGGGACGCATCTGATAAAAATAACTATAGGCCCATATCTTTGGCTACGACACTGGCTAAGGTGCTGGATAGTGTGCTTAACGGACATCTAAAACAAAACGTCTCGCTGCAGGATGCCCAGTTCGGTTTCCGACCTGGGCTGTCCACTGAATCTGCAATACTGTGCCTTAAGCATACTGTCCAGTATTACACCGACAGAGGGACGCCCGTGTACGCATGCTTTTTGGACCTGTCAAAAGCTTTCGACATGGTTTCATATAATGTCCTCTGGAACAAAATGAGACTTAATACTGAGTTACCAATAGAAATTATTAATTTGTTTAAATATTGGTATGACAACCAAAGTAATTGTGTAAGATGGAATGGCCAATGCTCAGATGAATATAAATTAGTTTGTGGAGTAAGGCAGGGGGGATTAACCTCTCCCACCTTATTTAATTTGTATGTTGATGGACTGATTGGGGAGCTCAGTAGCGCAGGTGTCGGTTGTTCGGTTGACGGTTGTTTTATCAACAACATAAGCTACGCGGACGACATGGTGCTGCTGGGCCCCTCAATCAACTCCATTAGGATACTATTGTCCATTTGTGAAAAATATGCAGTGGCCCATGGGCTCAAGTACAATGTCAAAAAGAGCGAACTGCTGGTTTTTAAAGCTGGAACTAAAACTTACCCAGTTCCTCCAGTAACACTAAATGGTACAGTTTTACAGCAAGTTTCTAAATTTAAGTACCTGGGCCACTGGGTCACTGACTGTTTGACAGACGATGTAGATATTGACAGGGAACGCAGAGCATTGTCGGTGAGGGGTAATATGCTATCACGCAGGTTTGCACGCTGCTCACGTGATGTGAAAATCACACTTTTTAAAAGCTATTGCCAACCATTGTACACGTGCAGCCTGTGGAGCAAATATACCAAAAAAGCCTACAATGCTCTGCGTGTCCAATACAATAATGCTTTCAGGGGTTTGTTGGGGCTACACTGGCGCTGCAGTGCGTCCGGGATGTTTGTGGACCACAGTACAGATGGCTTCCAGGCCATTCTGCGTAAGCGAGTGGCCTCCCTATGGTCTCGAATTAATCGTAGCACCAACAAGCTCCTGAGGGTCATCGCGGACAGAGTGGACGGTCCAATACTGAGGCATTGGTCATCCCTACATGTATGTCAGAATGATAATTTTAAATTTTATTAATTAATTCCTTGATTGTTTTATTGTTTTATTAGTAACACTATGGATTGTGCTTGATTTGTACTTTGATCCGAAATAAAAATTATTATTATTATTATTATTACAGAAGTTTTGGGTTCGAATCCATGGCTCTCACAAAAAAAATCATTTTGTGACATTCTGGTTAGGAAATTTTAGGCAGAATCATCTAATTGTTCGAAAATAAAATGGTTCCCGTAGAGCCGTTGGTCCCGGCTACTGCCTTAAGTAGTCGTTTTGCTACACGAGCCATGTTAGAACCTTAAACGGCTCAATAATTCTGACACCAGTTTATGAGGTAGATTAACCTCAAAAACCACACGCTTCCTCACAAATGCGTAGTACCTACAATGTTTTAAAATTTTAATATTGCCATTTTGATCGAGAACAGTTTTATTTATTATTCTCATGAATTTAAAGCGTTCGTGTTTTAGTAAGATCCCCCTCGTCATCCGTAATCTGCGTCGAATTGACTTTTCCGGCGGAGAGCTGACGAGTGTTCTGTAATACGCCATAAACGACCCTGGCGTATTGGGCCGATGCTCGAAGGTTGATCAATTTCCTTGATATTTGAATGTGTTATATTCCGTTCGGGTTATTGCCGACCGTCCCTTCAATAAATATTTATCCGGCCACCTCAAATACTGTTCACCTTTTATAAGCCTTTATTAATGAAAATGTTCCTCAAGATACCAAAAATGAACTACGTGAAACCGTCTTCCAGATTTAATAATGTTTGTTAGAAAGTTGACGCATCACCAAAATCTAATATTATTCCAATTCGGAAAAAAACAATTTTCTCCAAAGTTATAAACCAGCAAATTTCCATTTCTTCGCGGAGTTGATACAAAGTAATTCCTCTGGTTTGGAGATAAATTTTGCGTCATTTCCTGTCTTCTTAGAACTCTGCAAAAATTATCAGGATCGGCTCGGCTTTAGGATAATTTAAAATTAATGAATAATGTTATCAGATAATGGTTGCGGAAAGTTTAATTAAAGTTCTATCTTTTTCCAGCTCTTGGCACTTTTTAATCGCATAAATATTTTGATTATCTAAACGAAAGATAAAGCTCCTTGCTCTGAAGTTTGACTTTTACATAATTCAGGAAGGAACCAGTAAGTAATTAAGGCTAATAACGTTTAAAAAGGTATATAGCTACTAATTTAAATGGTATTTAAAACTGAAGAACATAAAAGTCAGTATAAAGAGGTTTCATGTAAAATTAGCTCAGATTTCTATTTAGCCTGAAAAAATCACCTTATAAAGAAAATCCCAGCAACGTGCAGTTCGAATAAACATTCGATTTTTTACTATTCCTTATCGTGCCACAAAAGAATCGTGATGTGTGGTAGGAAAAGGCGAAACGCAAAGCCAAATATAAAGAATTTAGATCAAAAAGAACGAAACATTTGGAAAATCGCGATAACATCATTCAAAGGATGAGGAATGGAGAGCTTTATACACCTTTGAGTGAGTGAAAATAAATATCAGTCGGATCTACATACCGGGGCGCATCCCTGCCCTTGCCGAGTTTCTAAACAGGTAAAAGGAGGTAGTTTCAACTTTAGCGTATTTATCAGATCAAATTTTCTTAAGTTTACTTCGATATGTTAAAGGAATAAAATATAATATTGAATTAAAACATGTTTCAAAATACAAAGCGGGAATTCCAGAGTAAAACGCTGCATCACTTAAACCAATGTAACGTAGGTAAATGTTGAAATTTACCCACACGCGCACACGCTCAATATTCATTAGTGACGTCACGTATGCAAAATATTATGAGCACGTAAAAAATCCCGCTGCGCTGACGGTACGGCACGGGGGTGTCGCAGTAATTGGTGGCAATTTGTAATGGCCGTATGATTACCAGGCAGAACGTCCAACTTAAACTGCGCCATTAGTTTTGTATATTTGATTAACGGAACGACTTGTTATGTTAATGAACGCACGGAAAGAATGCATGCTAAAGGCGAGTTCACATCCAGACAAGACGTGATGTGACGTGTTTCAGGAAGTATCGAAATGTATACAGAAGGTCCCGATGAAGGGTTATATCGTAGCAGCGCTATACACATTTAAATTAAAAGCTTTGTGATGACGCGTGGCGCTGCTTCAATACAACTTTTACTCTCTCCCAAAAAAAGTAAAGATACTCAAATTTATTTTTGGTGATGGAAAAAAGTACAACGTCATATTGCTGTCTTAAAAATAGCATGTCTTGTCTTGTCACTGAACATCTCACTGTGGACCGGCCCTAATGTGTTAAAGCGAGGCTTGTCGACACGTTGTCGTGCTTGCAATATTTTCGCGCCTGTAATTGCTGGTACCATGTTTTGAAATTTGCCCAACGATTTGTTATTTACACGTTGGCGCCGTTGACAGTAATGAACATCGCCTCAAATGTATGCATGTTAGTCAGAAATTTAAAACATAATTTTAAGCACGTAGAGCTTGACTATTAAATTACATTATTTGTTGAAACGGTTTTCGTCAAACAACATTTGCTTGCAAGCAGTAATGAATATTTTTATAATTTTTACTTAATGTGAAGACTATTGCAAACAAATGGGTGGTCCTTTGCAATTTCGTTTGGCATAATAAAAGCTTTAGGATCATTTTCCCAATATTTAGACTGAAGTAAAAATTTTTTTTTGAGAGCCTCGGTTGCCAAGTAGCTAGCGCTGTTCACTTCCATTCGGAAATTAACGGGTTCGAACTTCGGCACGTACAGTCAAGTTCATAAGTGCAGTCATATCACGTAACGTAACGTTTACTTTAAATGATACCTATGTCTTGAATACTTTTGGAAAAAGAGTTAATTTAAAGTATAGAAGCACGTGATATGACTGGACTTATGAACGCGATCCTACCAATGTATTTTCGATTTTCGAATTCATATTTGCGTTTATTCGACGTTCTTACGGTAAAGAAAAACCATCGTGAGGAAACCTGCACACACCTGCAAAGTAATTCAAGGGTTGCGTGTGAAGTTGACTAACCCGCACTGGGCCAGCGTGGTCGACTAACGCCTATTCACCCTGATTTCATGTACGAGCTGTCAATGATGAAATATTTTAACAGTATGGGTACTATTGGGTACAGAGAGGATGCATTTACAAAATTCATCATATTTTGTCTATATTTTCCACAGCAATACAAGGATTAATATTTGAAATATTATTTACATTTATGAACAAACATAGATGGTAGTATTACAAACGGGATTGACGCAGATCTATTGAGGGATCGCCCTTTCTTCTGATGGCTATTGTGTTGTTGATAGCATATCCTTGTACAATGCGCCCTTTGATAACTATTGGCATTACGTCAATCCAATTCTAAATAAGTTGATAGGATATTGTTATAATATCTGTCAAAAAATTACTTTTGTCTGAAATGCTGCTATAAAGATGTTTGTAATCCTTTCGATATTAGTTTCAAAAGATTTAGAAGAAATTAAGAAATCTCTTCTGAATCAAAAGAGCAATTTGAATCATTCATAAAATGATAACTAAATTCTAGCGCATAAAAAATATGGTATCTTTAGAGGTTTTTAGTTTCCTAAATACTGAGAGTAACCGAGTTTTCTTTCCTTTAACTTTATATTAGTGTAATAATCACCTGATGTCTCGATCTATTTACAACCCCTCGCTCTAAACTTTTAAATTCCAACCGAAAAACCAGTTAAATACTTACTTGTCAATTATAATTTTAAAATGTCAGCTATAACCTGTGATACAAGTGTAAACAGTTTAGTAACTCGCGTTATGATAGCCATCACTATTAACACCTCGCGATGTTATCTTTAATGTTGTGTGACGTCATGCCTGCAATCTACGTGTGGACAACCGGAAGTCCACGCCAGTTAGTTGTGGGTATAGGCACTAGCAAAATACATTAAAATTAACATTGCTTTTTTTATCACATTTGTCGGGTGTTAGAAAGCAAGGGTTTCAGCAAACAGACACAATTCGTTTAGTGGAGTAATGTGAATGTTATGGATTCTCGAAGAAAGTTTTTTTTTCTGTTAATTCATCGTGTGCATGTCGCTTAATGCGGCAACACTATAAATAATTAAAGATAAACCAGAAAAATGAACATACACATCAAAAATATGATATGCATTTAAAAAAAACCGATAAAGATGGTTTCCTAGGAAATTAAAAATGAATATCTCAAAACATTTACACATTGAAAAATGTAAATATAAGTATTTAGACAAGGATCTTAATATCAAACTGTAACTGTACGTATACCTAGGTATTCATGTTCAAATCAAATTAGTGGGGCTTCGATTCAGTTCGATATCGATTCGATCTCGAGACAGACGGGCCAAAAAGTTCGCCACACGGAAGGGCGCAACGCACGCGAACTCCACTCCTGTATATTTCGGAGATTATGACTTACCTGATCTTATCTTTGTACTAAAAGACCTTACTTTAGTAGGTAAATAGTTATTTACGAAGCAACTACCTATCTAGAGGATTAAATGCCACTTTTGAAATATCCGCAAGAGTAAGTACGCTCACTGTGTAATGTAAATAATATTATATTTTGATTAAAATGTATTTCTGTATTTTATTTTAGAGATTTGAAGGGTTCACACCTCACTGACTAATTTTACTAGGTTATATTTTTTGTAGCTACGGGATTCAAATTTTTGTTAGAATTTTCTTACAGTCTTTGTACAATTGGTTACGTTCAAATAAAAATGCACGTCCAGAGTCTTCAAATAAATAGTAAACAATGTATTTTCGCTGTTTGCTTTTAATTGTTTATTTATTAATAAGCTTTTTTTTAACAAATATGAGATTTTCAGATTCAACTTTGACGTAGTGTTGAATTTCAACATTTTCAACCAATGTAAACAACCACCAGGTATAAATATATTGATTAATGAATGTAATCTGAGATTATCAGTGGAATTAATCTCCGGTAATTAAACACTTTCTTTTGAAAAATGGAGTGTTTTTTTATCGCCGACTTTTAGGTAAAACTGGAGATGAAAAGCAAATTAAACAAAAGTGAGAACCAGAAACGAAAATTCTTTGTGCTGCCTTAAAAAACTTTGGTGTTGAAAAGGACTCGCCCTTTTAAATAAGAAAAGTTATAAAAGTTGTTTAGTCACTGATTGCGAGAAATAAAACAACTCGTAGAACCTTGCTTTCGTTTTATGACTTTATGCAACACTCGAGATTTATTCTTAACTTAAAAGCCTAACTCAATGAAATTCAAACTAAATTTACATAAATCTAAATTAAACGCCGAGTTTCAACTGTATTGGCAATTGTATTCAAATGTAACATCGCGAAATTAGTCGTCACAGACGAACAGATTTTCCATGTTTATTTAGTTTAGTTTTACAAAGGGCCCCGATTTCGGCCTGAAAGTGATTTCATGCATTAATTAATCAGGGCCAAATAGAGATTTACAATTACACTGGCATCTATAAACAAACTTGATTGCTTTACAAAAACTCAAATAACCTAAGGCTGTGTCTCAAGTAGACGTTCATTTAAATATCAAAGACGAAATTCAAATTACGGCGTTTACAATAAAGGTTCAGCCGGTAGGGTATTACGCGCTGATGTAAATTTCCGATACTCATTTTAGAGGATAAAGTTGAAGTCTAAGTCGCGATCCTTCCTTTTCGAGTGCAGAGCGCCTACTACAAACTCCTATCGAGTCTATCGGAACCTAAACTGAATATTAACTGTATATTCTAACTTATGATCTCATAGTAACGGCATCTGAAGCGCGTCTAGATTGGTATTTTATTGAAATATTAAATCGCTTTCAAAAAGTGCTAGGTTCCGAAGTTGTGTTAGTGGCGATAGAATATCATGGTAGGTGTCTAGAAGGGCCAAGGAAAAGGAGAACAGCGATCAGTTAGCTCTCTAGATGTTCCGCGTCTATTGAAAGATTGTTAAGTTCCTTAGCAATAAATCGCTTTGAAAAAGTGCATTGAACTACTATTCAGATGACAATTCAGTTTAGGTTTCGCGATAGGAGTTTATATTAGGCGCTTGGAATGGCCGAGGGAAAGGAGAGCATTGATCATTTAGCCCTCGAGAGGTTGCGTAATTGAACTAGAGTACATGCAAATCTTACAGAAAGGTTTTTTTTCAACTAGCTGAGGTACGGAGGGTTGTGATTTAATCACATATTATGTGTTGACAGGATCGGGTCGCCTTATATTATTCTCTATATTCCCCAAAAAACAACTTCCTTACTCTATGTTAGTGAAAGATCGTAAAGCTTCTTAATACTGATTTGCTGTTAAGAAGTGCATTGTTCATTGAATCGCTATTAAAATGATAGTTCAGTTCCGAAGTTAAGTCGCGATAAGAGTTCATAGTAGGCGCCTAGAAGGGCCAGGGGAAAGGAGAACGGCGATCATTCAGCCCTCTCGAGGTTCCGTGTCCCAGATTGTTGCCCATTTAAATCGTAAATGACCTTTGGAGGCCGTTTACATGGAATGCGAATTTGGAAGAAAACAACCATAATCTCGCGAGGGATTTGTCCGGAATGAAAACGTTCTTGCTCTCTGATTAATACGCGCAATGTAATCTTGAAAAAATTTTAGTTTCAATGGCAAATTAGAACGGTTGAACAAAATTAATAAAAAATATCGTTGTGTTTCCAAAACTCCTTTTTACCAGAATGTATGCAAACATTTGCCAATATTTTATAATTAATATATTGGAAGCAGAAGTTGGGTTGCTGAGTAGCGAAATATTTTTTTATGAGGTGAGACAGAGAAGTTATTTTTACCTATAGGTACGTTTAAATATTATATTTATATTTTACGAAATCTGAATGAAATTACACTTAATTATTTTAGAAAAGACACTGTTAGCAATGCCATTATGTGTGATACAGTAAAAAATACAGAAAATAAAATACCAAATCTCCTGGTAATTCATGCAGCAAGTAAGGATTCTTTAGCTAAAACTCATTAGCGCAAGGTCCGTGCCTCTTCTATTTTCATAAATCGTATTCAAAATTGGTAAATAGAACTGACATGTGGTAAGCGTGTATTTAATTTTTCTTTTTAAAATGTATATTTAAACCTTTGCCCTTTTTCTTTTTAAAATAAGGAACCCTATAAAGCTATGGAAAATACGCTTTCTCTTTATCTGTCCCTTTAGACCTACTATTTATTCGATGCCTTTACGGCTGACTTAAACGCCAAAGCAAGGACGTTAAATCGCAAATCAAGTTTTATTCGGTTCTTTTTTATCGAAAATTTGTTTGAAAATTTCTTTAAAATATGAACGCGATATAAATAAAATTAGCTTCTAAGATCGCTGGTTTCGATAATAATAAGTGACTTTCGAGTTTGTCTTTATAGAATAGCATTGCTGTTTGAAAATAATAACATTTGTTTGTGTATATTTTCCTGCGCTCGTTAAAAATACGATTTCAAAAAGCAGTTCATAGGTATATTTATTTGTCTTTATTAAATTGCTTGAATTTGACGTCAAATATGTATTCGTACACATTTACTTTATTAGGTACCTGAAAAGTCTGTTTACGGTAATATTTAACAGATTTCAGAATTGATTAATTTTTTATTTTTTCGTTTTAAGTTTTTTTCATTCTATCATTCTTATTTGTTTAAAAATCTGAGATAATTGTAAATGCTACACGTTATAGAAATATACATAAATATTTTAAACGTTGAAATAAAATTAAAAAAGCTATAATTTAAAATTAAAAAGTGCCAATGGTTTTTTAAATTAAAGTCGAAATTAAAAATAACTTGGTATGCCCTCACTTTTTATATTCACGAAGTTTTATAATCCACCTTTAGCTAGATAAGGCTCCATTAAGCAGCTGTAAGCGCTATATAGCGGTCACGAGCCGCTTCCTTTTATTACTGCTTGCAATGCTTCCTGTTGCTTTCTCCTTTTTTTCCTCAGAAATATTCTGCTAATTAAGGAAGGAGTGGAGGCTGAAGATTTCCTGCTGGTCCAGCAGATTACTGGCGGTATCTCGGAGAAAAATGTTCAGGCAAAATTCATTTTTGTGGCTTAACTTTTTGTGCGTTGTTTGGAGAAGACTAAACGTTGCAAATGAAACTGCATTATAATGGGTAGTAAGTTGTAAGTCATAATAATAAACAAATTCATTACTATCTTGAACGTATACGTATTTTGTTAAATAAATCCTGGATTTAGGGATAAAAGTTTCAATAATAACAAATTTAACACTATAACAAATAGACAATTAACTATTACAAGAATTAAAACCAACACTGTATATTTTGTGGGTCGGTTTTTAAAATGGCCTGGCCTAGCTCGCTGGTTTACTGTTTCCGGTAAACTTTACTGACATATTATTAAAGTTTCGGGGGTAAATAATGTACAAAGCACAAGCTGAAATGCAATTTTTACGAATAGGGAAGCGTTGTTGAAAGTGAGCTCTCCACCAGCCACATTTCCATCGCATTTGACTAGACAAACATATCAGACGCAGAAACTCACTATCTCCACCGACTTCATTGACTCCTCACTCCTTGCACTGGAAAAAAGCAATTTCGTTTGTCTTTTGCCCGTTGGCATATTAAGGAAGCAATATTATGCAGATTGAACTGTAAAAACTGCAGTATTTAACGAACTAGAGTTTGTAGTCTATTGTTAGAGGGCGTTATTAGGTTCTTAGTGAATTTCGATGTTGACGCTGCGAACTACTAAATGCAAGTTTATTTATTATTAGCTCATAATTTTCCCCTTAGACGGGATTAAGTTTTCCAATTAGGGTCTACAGGTCGTACAATTCGACTGAAACAGAACAAAAGTAATGAACTAAAAATGAAGACAAAAGATAAAAATCTTCAAAGTGTTACCGATCCGAAACAATTGGAAACTCATTTCCCGATAAAGAAGTTCAGTATCAAATTGGCCCTTACGCGCTTCCCGCGGTGTTCAGCTTTGTTTCACAGTCCGAGTAAGAATGTTAAGGAAGCAATATTATGCAAATCCAAGCGAGGTTCCCGCCCGCAAATATAAAAAGCTCTCGTTCGCCTCACACTTTGCATCTCAAGGCTATGCATCTGACTGATACCGAGATGCCCCTAGAGAAAAAATGAAAACGCCATTTGAAATTCTATGCGCTTTGGAAGCTCCTGCGTAACGTTACCTCATGTAGGTACAGACTTCAGAGCACTCACTTTACGTGAGCTTGTATGAAAGTCTGAAACTTTCATTTGCAGCATAAAAAGGCTTTTAAAGTATCACGTTTGCTCAATTATTTGAGGTCAATTCGAAAGCACTTGCGAATTGACTAACTTAACTAACGAACGCGCGAAATGTGAAGTTACAAAGTTTTTTTCTACTTTACCAGCAAGCCGCCTTTTTGTACACTTTGCTAGTTAGCAAGTGTAATTCCTTCGCTGTATTTTTTTGTGCAAAAAATATATTTTATTTTATTCTTTTTAAAATTAAGTCTTTTATACTACAAAGATGATTGATTATTCATTCTCAAATAAGAATCTTAGATCGTTTTGTCTTAACTGAGGATGTACGCTATTTTCGTTCTGTCCATCAATACGGAGACTAGCAAGCTAGCCGGGGCAAGAGATGCGAGGGGTAGTGAAGTGGATGCTGTCCGATCGGATGCCAGCAGCCGATGTCGGTCGTCAACGCCGCTTTGTCTTGTACTGGCTGCAAACCGAACCACTAGTATTTGCATCACAATACCTCGGATTTGATGCCTGCCTCTGCTCTACCTATAAAACTGATCTATATAACACACATCTTATAGAGAATTAAGCCATAGTTATCTCTGATGCTTAGAATTTCATATCGTTGGTATAAGAAATATCGATTTCGTCTGCAAGATTAAAAAAATAATAAAAAACTGTATTGCTGAAATGGAAAAGAAATTCTGTTTAAATACTGTTGAACTTTAAGGTTTGGTGTCATGAAATTTTCAAGAATTTATGAGCGGAGAAGATTTCTTTCGATAAACCTGCAGTAGCTATTTTCAGTCAACTGTTTTCCACAGTTAATAAATAATCCATTAGCTACCTTTATGAGATAAATGAACCTACCTTCATGCACTCAGGATTATTGCTAGGCTATTGATAGTCAACCGGTTGCAAGACATAAGATCATAGTAGGAATAACATATCAATAGGAGCTTTGAATCCCGATCCTATGTCTCTTCATAATAACTGCTCCGATAATAGCCCTTTGTCCTGCATTGGAGACGCTATCTGAACTAATTCGGTTAGGAGAGGTATGAGCACGAGTCACTAATCAAAGTAAGACTAGCAACAGGTATTTCTGATTGAGGTCATTGTACAAATCATATGAAAAAAATATTCGTACTACAGTAAGTATTCCGCCGGTCATTGTTTGAAGGAAAATATTTTTGTCCAATGAGATTTATTGATCAAAGAAATTTGATGATTTTGATAAGTTTCTAAAAAAGCTAAGAAATAAGGATTAAACATTGGTGTTCAAGATTTGGATAATCATTGATAAAAGGAATACCTATGGAATAATAAGAAACTGAAATTTTACTTCTATTTCTTTACTATTAGCAGAAATTATTGTAGCAATATTAAGGTGACTGATAAGATATAAAAATATAGCACAACAATAAAATAAAAGATGTATTGTTGGCCGACACGTCTAACCAAAATTTTATCAACATTCTGAGGATTAAAGAGTAAATCGTGTTCGCCTAATGCCGCTTACATTTTTTTCCACCTTTCTTAGTATGGAATAATAAGAAGACACAATAACATTACGTACCTTTGAGTAAAAAGTGACTTATTTCTAAGTATAAACCAAATCCCTAGATTTAATATGAAACTAAATGTTGAAATCGTTGGTGCGTATTATTTAAAAACATTTTATTTGTGGTGTGTAAATAAAATAACACTAAAAATGCGTATGAAATCTTAATGCAGAAAATACTTTAATGCAACAAACCTTCATTAGAAATTAATAAAAATTTACGTAAACGCATTATTTTAATTGACTTTATAAACCAAATATCAATGACATTGATTAAAAAAGTTCAATTTCATTACAAATCATACAGCACGTGTGTCGTATATTTTCTTTTTAATTGACCAACGCTTGTTTCGAAAAGGTACGACCAATCAAGCTTCACCGGATTTGTATGTCATTATCCACCTTAAATAAAAAAAGAAAAAACAGGTAACATCGAACGTAACAGTTTTTATGTCAAGTCAGCTCTTCTCCTTCGAAATTAACAATACCCAAGCTCGTTGTCACAAATGTGTCACATAATACAGGTGCTCTTTTCGTGACAAGCAGCCACACACGTGAAGATGACGTCGCTATCCGCTCCAGGTTTATTTATTCGAAGCTTGTGTCCGTTTCGGATGACCACTGTCCGCTCACAACCTGTCACTGTATTTTCCTGACCCTTTATTTTCACTTGACAAGAATATTTCGAGCGGCGTTCCCTCGATATTACATTTCGATACGACTTTTTATTCGTGATACATTTTTCCAATTGTCTCCGTCGCGCGACTCTGCGCAGCGAACTAACGGAATAGAATTTTCAAACAGTTTTGATTGATAAAGGTAGACAGGTTTTCGCTTTCTTTGTTTGCGAAATTAGATTCAGGAGGAAGCGTGAAAGTTCAGTCGCACTTGATTAATGGTGATTTCAGTCAGGTTGCAGAAAGAAACGACTGTAGGTCATCAGTTTAGACAGTAAACCAATTTTAGTTCTATCTTTATGGTTTGATGCGTTCAAAACGTTAATTTATTTATTCCACCGAAGCAGCACTCGTGCATTGTTAATATTTCATGTGTTCTCGATTTTTCTCGAATTTAACGTCCCGATTAAACAACGCCGACTGGGGTGAAGGATTTTTGTGAATATTTAAAATGCTTTATTGGTTTAAGTTCTGACGAAACAAATATTTTGTACACACAAAATCTTATTGATTGAATTACTTGCGCTTTGATATCAATACAATAGAAAATACTTCAGAAACTACCACTGGTAGGGTAAGGTAGTTTGATGAAAAGGTACAAAGATAGAGATAGTTTTATTAGTCATCATTATTATAAAAGTTTATTCTATTTTTAACCCCCGACGAAAAAGAGGGGTGTTATAAGTTTGACGTGTGTGTCTGTCTGTGTGTCTGTCTGTCTGTCTGTGGCATCGTAGCTCCTAAATGGATGCGCCGATTTTGATCTAGATTTTTTTGTTTGCAAAGTGTCACAATCGACAGTGTTCTTAGCTATGCTCCAAGAAAATATCTTCAGCCATTTGAAGATAATCAGCTCTTTTCTAGTTGTTGAAAGGATCAAGTAACCGTTTTGTGTCGGGGTTTATTAATTTTTTTAATTTAGTGTTATATTTATAAAGGTTTTATAAAAAAAACTGTTATATAATACAGACACCTTGTATATCTTATGTTTTGTAAATAAAATTGATATTTTAAATACTGATTGATGTTTTGGTTTAACTGGAACCGGTAAGCTTGAAAAATCAAGAAACGTCTAGTTTTCTTTTTTTTTTTCGATTATACATTGCAGCAAACAGTTTTAAAGAAGTGGAGAATGCGTCTGTGGGTCTGCTTGCAGCAAATTGGCTACATAGTTGCTTCCCGCAGGTTGGAGGACCATTAAAATGGAAGGATTACTTTTACGGCCGGTGGTGGTCCGCTTGAGATAATATCGCTATACTTTATGGATGTAATAAAGGGAATTCGATTTTAGCCGGTCATCTGTATGCGATTATGTAAGTTACCTAGTCCCGATTTACTGCAGCGCAAGCAGGTGAATTGAATAGAAGGTTACTGCCGCTTATGCAAGAACAGTCTGGTGCACAAATTGTCCTAAACTTTGTCTTGTCACTCTGGAGTGAGGTTGAAAAGTGATGACCAAGTTTTGCGTGCAACTTTTGCTACTAAAGTTCACAAGAAAAGTATTACGAAGGGTAACAAAATACATACTATTACAGAACTTTAGATGAAAAACAACGCACTGCCATCCGTTTTGGAGATAACAAATGGCTTTTAGTTTAATTCGAAGGTGATTCAATTTAGGGAACTCATAAAAGATTCCTCTCACTGAGAACAAGAACTTCCAAACTTTACATTCACACAATCACAAAGTGGGTTAATGAGATTCCCTCAAGAAAAACATCTCGTTAAAGCATACATTATTCAAGCTTTCACGAAGTTATTCCGTGTTCACGCGTTCATTAGGCACGGGAACAAACTTGCGATTCCCATACGATGTCCCAAGCACACCTACTTATCACCCGGCGAACTATTCGCAAGTATTTCGGCCCCTTCCGAACGCCCGCCTTGTTATTTAAATTTATCACTCAACTTTTATCCTCTAAATTCATTGTAGCAGGTAATATTTCACTGGTTATTAATTACGTTGCGCCGGCATACTCACCGTGTAATTCTTATTACATTATGTCAGTTGCAAATTGAAAAATTCCCGGGGCGTGTGTCCCGTCTCTCCGAAGTATTTTGCCAAAATTATTCTCATTCATTAAGTGGAGAAGTGGAGGCGCGCTCGCGAGATTGTCTACGTACCATTCACTTGTGAGTAACGAGGTGACTTCCTATTAGTTATGTCGGAAAATTGTTTTTCTTCCGCTTTGTGCTCCTCTCAAGGTTCTGATTTCGATGCTCACCTTGTATTATTCAGGGCTCTTAGAGGAAAATTTATGGAATGCTTCTATGTAATCAGTCTTTAGAAAGTTCAAGATTGCGAGAAATGGGAGCGTTAACGTTATTACCTTTGCCAGAAGTGGTCGAATGATAAGCAAAAATGGTTGGTTCATTTAGAATTTTATACATTAATATTTTATACCTATTTTTGTTTATAGCCAAATTACAGTATGACTAAATTAGTATTACGTTATAAACGCATAAATAACCTACGAGGTTTGAGTCCCTCATCTTTTTCTCCCTGCGTTTTCTCATCGAATATCTGTAGGCAAGTATTTTTAATATGTTGCATTTTAAATTATTAGATAGAAGTAAGTTCGTTACTGCATGTTATAATTGTCTACAAAATCAATATGACACAATTTTTAGATGTTGTTATTTCTTAAATTGGTATTCCTATTAAATTAAAAAAAGAAATACAAATTTAAATCTATTAGAATATTTGCGTAGGCGGGACCACATGTCCAGTTGACGTATCGGCACCAAGCGAAGTCCCCTGCGAATACACGCGTGCCTCTAAGTAGTAATCCATTAATTAAAACTTATTTTGTTGCGATCACAACAGCGCCGAGCCGACAAACAGCCGTTTCGTGCCCAATCCCGAACAACTTTAACACACTTATAGTTTATGGGGCACATTCAGACAACAGATTAGCTTAATTAAGAAGAATTGATTAAACTGCTATCTAAGAACTTTAGTCCACACCTAAGTCCACTCCGCCGCGCGCCGTAAATAGAATCGCTATTGTTGTTCGGTAAATCTCCTTACCGAGCACGACCGTTCAGAAAATGCGCTGCGGCCTCCGATTTCAACATCCAATACAGCCCCACTAAGCGTCCGCAAAGATGGAAAATCTCTCAAAAGGATAGCGTTTAGCACGAGACAAAGACTTATTCAGATCTCCTCTGGCGCGGCCCTTTGCCGGACCACTATTTACTTTTCTCAAGGGACCTTGCATTTCGTCAGTCAGGTCTAGCGTGACTACAAAGGCTACTTGCACCGAAGCGGCTTATCCGGATATAGGGAAAATTCCAGGTGGTTATTAACTTTCATGTCGTGAAATGTAAATGGTCTGCGCCTGGAAGGGGCGTTCAAGTACCCGGGGCCATAATCTCGAAGTGCTCTCGTACGTACGTGCCACCGCCGTCATTCGAAGATAATTCCTCCATATAATTTCCCATGCTTAACTCGGCGTGATGAAGTTTATTCGTCGCTACTTCATTGTGAGTCGTTCGCGCCGGCGAGGAATGTAATCAGTTGTGAACTAATACCGTGTCATTTGCCAAGCCCTCCTCGCGTATGGAAATGCCTTGTTGGAGCCGCCGTTAGTTCTTTTGATTACTGTTCTCTGCTCCTTGTCGAATTAAAACTGAGATCGAGCCGGGTGATTCCGAGAAAATTAAAGGACCGTTTCATTTTCCGCGATGGCTCCTCACGGTTGATATTAGTATGATTGCGGGTACTTCGCAGTGATGCTGAGTGCCTGCTTATTTGTCTACTGCTTTTATTTTAATTAAGTGGACCTGTTATGAAGGTGGTTGCTTGCAAGACTGCTCTAATATCCATAAATGTATTTTTGGAGCAACCTTTTACACGTATGTTAACTAAACGAAACTCTCAAAGAAAATGCAAAACATATTATGCGGTAGTAACGAAACTGAAGTATGATATTGCTGCAATACACCGAAGCTCATGTGAGATTGTAACAAGGTAACTTTCAACTTTAAATTGAAGGTTTAGAGTCGAAAATTTCTCTAATAGGCGAGTGGAAATAATATGATTAATGTATTTTAAGGAGCGTTTTAGTTGCTATACAGACTTTGACTTGCGAAGCGTGATTATGTTTCGGAATAGTAAAAGAATTAGGTACCTGAGTTGTAAACTATAAAACAGATTAAATTAACGTGGAAAAGCATAGGATTAACTGCTGCAGTAACAAAATTATTTTTGTCTCATAGCATTTAAACCAAGTGCAAATTAATTATTACCGTAAGCAATTTTTAAAAAGCGGTTTTCCTTTCTTCACAAGATTAAGACTGGTAGAGTTAGAAATAACCATACAAGTTAAATGAAAAAAAAAAAGCAACAGTTTACAAGTAATCCGGTTAGTTGCACTTTGAAAAGAATTTGCTTGACTTGTGTGTAGTGGAATATTCGAGTAAAAGGAAGCAGTATAACCCAGATAACCCAACCTTTGTCTCTGGAAGACAAAAACTCATTTGCACGTTTACATTGTTAGCAGTTCATGTCTCGACGCTGACTTATGCAAGTCGTCCACCCATATCATTTTCCACCCCTCCCCTCGGCCCCACGACTTATTTCAGACCAGTGGTTCCCAACCTTTTATCGACCATGGACATTTTTTTGTCAGCAATGACCACGAAAAAATATTAATCAATCTGAAAATAAACTTTAACCAATAAATAACTCAATGGTATCATGCACTAGCAATATTATTCTAAAGAAAATGTAAAATTTTAGTAGTATTTTTTTTACATTTATTCAATTTTTGATACAAGTTAATTCTGAGCCTAAAATTATTTCTAAAAGTTACACGCAAATAATCACTTTAAATTATTCGCGGACCAAATTTTGGCTCCTGCGGGCAAGTAGTTGAGGAACACTGTTTTAGACGATGCAAATTAAATTACAGTCAAGTTTTGCAGACTAAAGGGTAAACGGCTTCTTGTGGCCGGCTCCAGGAATCGGATAAGATTTGTGGCTTACTTACGTGTGCTTGTGAGCGATACAGTTTTGCAATGCTGGATTAATTTGTACGCCATGTAGCGATAAATAAAGAGAAATAAATATATTCGAAGTTACACTTATACGTACGTACTGTTATAGTACGACAGACCTCCACAAGGCGTGGACCAACGATCTGGTGGTAGAAAGCATTGTGACAAGAAATTATCTCAAAACTAACAATATACAGTGAGAGAGCCACCATTTTTAAATTTAATTCATAGGTTTGTATTATCACGTGCGAAATATTTATGTTACCTGAGCTGTTGAGCGGGCAGGACCATTGCGTTTTCGGACCAATCTATATAATAAAAGTGTACATTGAAAAAAAATTGCTAAAACTGAATCAGGCGGATGTAAAAATTTGAATGAAATTTTGCATGGTTGTATCTTATATCCTCGGTCAACTTCTATAACCTTTTTTTACCGCGAGAAAATATCTCATCCATACGGGAAACTGCATGGAAAAGCCAAAAAATAACGCATGCGTAGCAGCGGGCAGACAGCTAGTGAATTAATTAATAATGACGATAGCGATGACACATTTATTTGACGTTAAAATAATTAAAAAAATATAATAGGATTATACATATACTATAAGTGACTAAAGTGACGAATAAGATATGCTAAGACAATTACTAAATAGTCTTAGGACTCAAAACTTTCTTATCAAAGAAGCCGGTAAACCAGTGAGATTCTATCAGCTACGTCCCTCCAAGCGGACATAGCCGAGAAAGCTTAGCAAAATAATACCTCCGCAGCAGTCCCCACAAAAGACACCATCCACAAAACAACAATAAAGTTGGCCGGATCTGCTGACCACTGCAAAAAGCACATCCCCCGCCGCCCGAGCACAATACCAACTTAAATTGTTCGTAAAAGCGTTATGCACTCAACGGTTTCAATTTCCCGCGAACTAGCCATTGTAAGATGCTCAGACGACACTCGTAAATATGATTTGAAAATAGTTTTATGTATAAGCCATAAACTTTTATCTGTAGCGGAGGGTCTGTCTAAATGTCCCTAGTTAGTTTTCAGTACAATAGCTGCGGACGTTTTAATACTGGACTAGTATCTGCCGCGCAAAGGATGCGGTGAAACGGGCGGACAGCACGCCACCTCCGCTGCTGGTCAAATAATACCACCTAATGGCTAACTATTACTTAATGTATTTTGGTGGAATGGAATAATGTAGCAACCTCGTGCAGTAGCGAGGCAGCACCTAGGTGTGTAGCTTCCCGTCTATGCCGGAGGTTGCGATTTAGTCCGTACTTAGTGCAGTCGGGACTCTCGGAAGTACTCAAGTTGCTATTCAATTTTGGTTTATTATGGACGCTGCTAGAGAAACCGGTGAATTTGAACTCAAAATTGTATTTATGTAAGTCCAACACCGCTTATTATTTACTGCCAGCGACGTTCGTTTTAACTTGTATATGGACTAAATTTAAGATTCGACATGCCCTGTCACAAAGGCACCACTTTGAAGAGTATCATACAAAATGTTATCAAACTGAAAAGTGAAAAATAAAACATTGTGTTTGTTATTGTACTCAGTGGAAATCAAACCTGTACCTTACAGCTGTAAACCGTACATCTACCATTCCATCAAGGCGTTTCCAGAAAATTCTCCCCTAAATTTCACTTCAAGTTGCCAATTACGCTTAAGTCAAATTGAGTAATATTTCGCCTTCCCACGCAAAGTAATGCTGTTAAATAAACACATTCGCCCGTAAATATTTTTTGCAAGTCCAAACGGCACCTCTCCATTACCACTTAGTCGACAGAGCTATTAGGTCTAGAAAAATGGAAGATATTTTTTTAGCTCACCTTCCTCTCTCGGCTATCATTCTTTACTCCCATTTGAGAGCGAATACGAAATACTCAATTAAGTATGTACCTGGCGGCCTACTTTAATAAGAATATTCTAGGATAAATATAGTATTAGACCAAAATAAGTTACGTGCCTAAGATGAGGCAGTTCTTTTTTTTTTTAATTAGGGACTTTAACTTATTTAAAAAAGATTTCTAAACTAAACTGAATTGTCATCTCATCATGTCAGCTAGGTTTCAATTGTAAAATTTTTTGTCAGCGATTCAGTATCAAGGGGACTAACCATATATATATTTTTGTAAATTAAATAATTGCTCAATACCACTGACCGTACATTTACTAAACCGTCTCTATAGAGTGAATGATTATTATTATTTTCATGAACATAAATATATTTGTTTCAAACGAAAGTCAATATACATTGAATAATAAATAAAGTTAGGACTAACATGCACACATATACACATTCCACCTACATTTATATAGGTACTGGCATCATTATTTATTTGTTTGTAACACGTAGGTAGGTACATTATTTTAGCGCGTATGACATATCGTTTCCTGAGCTAGTACAAAGCCAGTAAATTCAGGGTTTGTTTTTGCGTGTACACTAATTTATTGTTCTTCGGTTTACAGTGTTTTACTTTTAAACGAGCAATTTAAATAAAAAAGCTTAAAAAATAGTAATCTACAGAATTAAAAAGATCCTTTGGGATGTCATGTACATAAATAAATAGAAAATATTATTTATCTTGATATACCATCATTGGCATTAACCAAATATATATCTTATATGAATATCTGGGACATCTCACACACGACCATCACCTGTCTCCATGCCTAAAAATACCTGTATTAACTTCTGCAAATCAACTTAGGCTCTGTTCATCTCTTCAGGAATAGAGACGTGATCAAATATATGAACGTGGCACAGACCCGATTAATTTTGTATGAACGTCAAACAGTGCATTTGGAAAATTGTTTGTCACGCGTTCTGCGTCGCAAAATAATAAATAATTAACTCAGTTACGTAAATAATACTCGTAAATGCATCAGCTCACTATAATATTTCACTCAATCACGATATTATAAAATATTGAATAAACGTATGCACTAAGTGATGTTTATTTTGCTTTTCATTGTTTACGGCAATGTAAACAACTGTAAACAAATATGACGTCGTTCAAGTATTTTATTGTTTAATTTGTTTGTATAGAGCTCACGCTTCTGCAATTTATTTTTTTGCTATTTAATTAGGATGTCATGAGTTTTCGTATTTACTACTAAATAAAAATATGTCGGATTTTCTTTCAATCAGAAACAATAGTGATAATATCATTAAACATATATTAAGCACAATTAAAAGAGAGTATATAAAAGCAAAATCAAGTACTGAAGGAAAGTGGTGACACCTAAGGTGCATAATACTGGCTAATATTTAAGGGAAAACTGATAAGAGTTTGATCGATTCTAATAAATAAATAGTTTGATATCAAAATATACCCTAAAACATGAACAAATAGTCGATCAATATGACCTAACATGAATATCGCATAATGTAATTATTAACTAAACACACATTGGCTATCGCGTGTCCTTGTACTATACGCATTTCGTAAACAGTGTCCGGGGTAAACAAATAATAGCCAGGATGAGTTATTGTGCCTGCTACAGTGTGTTGTATAATTAAGTGCTAAGTTTATTTACCTGTGTAATGCATTACAAATAGCTGATTTACACTGCAATCAGACAGGTTTGTCTATTCTAATTATGATAATTAGTCGTTTGCTGTAGTCATCAAATACAGCATTATTAATCAAATAAAACTCATAATACTATGCAGTCTGATTTAATTTATGTGAAAGAAATCCTCATTTTTTTTCAATTCTTTGCCTCGCTACTGGGCAAAGGCCTCCTTCCACTTATCCCAATCCTAAGCAATATGTTCCCACTTGACATAGTAGGCAACTATTCAATATTCTAATACATTTGAATGTTTCAGTAGTTTCGTTACTTATTCTTCACAATATTAAAAACACCAAAAAATGGGGACAAGGAGAGCTAATGCGCTTGTTTTGGCCCGGATAGCTAAGGAGATGCGGGTTCAAATCCTTGCGTATATTATATTAGCTTCCGATTGAAATTTCATCGCAAAACTAACATGGTACCTAATAGAGCAACATCTAAAATGTAATCAAAACCATGAAATTTATTTTACAGCCAATATAAAACTACTTATCATGCTTATTATAATTTGCATCTGCATAATTAGGTGCAAAGTTAATTGCAATATGTCATTTTGCTGTCGGCAGGCAGGATGCGATGCGTCTTGACGTTTATGAAATGCCAGCTCACTGGAGTAAGCTGTAGGGCTGAGCTCATAACATGTATTATTTTTACGTTATATCGATATTTGATTCATAATAATAATAATAATAATGTTTATTTCAAACAAAGCGTAAAGTTTTTACAGTTGTTGACTAAAATAGCCTGTGTTAGACTGTGTTAAACTTATATAGTTTTCAAAATCAAAAATAAATATAATTTTTCCTCCAATGTCCCTTCAAAGATCTCTTAACACATCTTATTAATTAGGTAATATAGATATTTTGAGGACATCTTGCACATATCACACACACACACAGAATCTGTTACAGTTCTATATTCTATTCTATTCTGCTTTATCAACCAAAACACAAAATTACTTTAAATAGTAATTATAAATTAAGTATGTAATGTAATTATATTTTATTTAGTTATGTAAGTATATCCAAAGCACACCACCCAAAACAACCCGTAATATCTTTATAAGTCACCAAATATTTGATATTAGTACGAATACACATTATACTATAATGTTGTCTCAGATTGCAACAATGTCTGCATATTATAAATCATCAACAGAATTATTACTTGCCCATCCCTAGCACTCGACATGACATTTCTCAAGCCTAAGTTGCAGCACAATACAAGTCCTAGGACATAGCACATAGCGGGCCACTAGGTTGGTAATAAATAAACGGGTGTGTGCAGCTGATAAGCTGTTCGGAACATCGAGCGACACGAGCAGTTGACGAGACATCCCGCGTCGATAGGTAGGTGCTGACAGCACTAGTGATTTGGAGCTTATGCATGTTGTATAAGACTTGCAGATTCGTTTGTATATCGTACTGGGAAATACTAATCTGTGGTGCAGGTTTGAGGAACACAAGTTCTAGCAAGAGGTTAGTCAGAATATTAACGGCAGCTTAGAGATTTTATTACTTTGATTAATTATATCTCTTTTTTATATTTTTGCAACAATACATAAAATGTACAAACCCTAGATATTCAGAACTACAATTCTTAAATAGATTTAAAATCAATTTACAATGATTTACGGATTTATACACTATATATAATATATGCTACACTATTCAGTTTTATTAAGTTTTTTGTAAAATTTTGTGTTTGGAAGCAGGTTGGCAATGCACTACCTCAGCGCAGCGTCGAGATTAGGCCATCTCAATTCGGGTTTAAATTATAATCACCGATTTAAGCTTCCACCCGAACGAAGGCTGCGTTTAATCTTCCCTTAATTAAACATTTGCCGCTATTTTCTTACAGTTGGGGAAGCAAAATGGACCTTACAAAATACAAGCTTCGTAAACAAAGCTATAATAGTATAAATACCTCATAAAAACGCAATTCTTAATTTACAAAACCAATAAGCTTTTAAAAGGCACGAGAAGTATGCAGGGAATTATTTTATAATCTTCTTGCTCTGGTCTAAATAAACTCCGAATACAAGAAAAATTATCCAAGTAAGTGGTTCCAACAGAAATCGCGAGCAGTTATACGCGTTATTTTTCACTTGGCTTTATTTTTACGGAGCTACATCTACGGGCAGCGTCGAACGGGATTCTAATCAATTTAATTTATCAGGGATCCCCGGAGGCAGCCATTCACTTCATTTAATGCGCGTATTTTGCGGCAAAGCTGATTGTTTTGAACCATTCGGCTGTACGGTCCATTTAGATTAATTATTGGATTACTTAATTTCGTACCGGATTATTTACGTCTATGCGTACTCGCTCCGTACTGAACTCCATAAAATTATATTATATTCGCAACAGAGAAGGCAAATTCAATATAGCTTGCACAATCGGTTCATTGATTACGTTCACGGTGGGCAAATTGCAACCATTAGTAAATCACATTTCAATCAGAGTGGCCAATATAACGGAAGCTAACTAATTCGACGGCGGGAGTGACCGCGTCAACCCCAGAGCGTGGGCCGTAAGAAGTATTAATTATCGTCAAGATTAAATAAGAAAGGCGGCAATCGAAGACCGAAATAAGGGTGGAATTACGACACGGGCAGCATTTGTCCCGGCAACTAATAAAGGAGACAATATTGCACTCGATACGTATAAATGTGCGAGCAACATTTGGGGCGTGATATTAATTCCGGCAGTAATTGCTATCGGTTTCACCCGAGGCTGCAGCCATGAGCCATGAATACGGGAGTTACCGCTATTTGTTCCTGACGTTGCGGTTTAGGGTTTTACCTCGGCCCCGTCCTATATTTATTTTCTTCGAGTTTGTCCAAACACACAATGGCCGGTGGATTATCGGATTTTGATAGTTCTGCCCCAGCGCCGCGGAAAACAATGGGCTTATTTCAAATAACACTATTGTGCGTTAAGCCTACAATTAACGTCGGTATAGTATGCCTACACACAGGCGTCTATAGAGAAAAAATATCGTTCTATTTTTCGAGAAGAATTTTACGACGAGCATAAAACAGTGATAAGTCTTGATTTTTCCGTGTTTAATAGAGTTTTAGTGCGGTCGGAAGCATTTATACGTCTGAAACTGATATCTTGACTCAGAAGTGCTTATAAGGGTTGGTTTGCTTAACATTATCTAAATCTCAAAGTTTTTTATATGAGCCAGTAACCGTAAAAAAACTACAATTTAAGCTACAGCATCGCAATAAAGTAATAATTTATTTTACTGCTTTTTCAACAGACTAGTGTAAGCCCAATCTGCCAGCACTCATTTAGTTGTAACAGCTCCGGTTGCACAGTATCAAAATCTCGTCATCCATAAATTAAGGGTGCGCGGTTTGGGCGTGCTACCGGCTGAGCCGTTTAAGCTCCATTGTGCATAACCGAAGAGGCCAGGAAACCGCAACACAGTTCCTGCGAATGCGCCGGTATCGTTAGCGCCACCGTAAATTATGCGGTGCACTGACCCTCCTTCACCAAATAATTACAATAAATAATAGACGGAGACATCATTAGCTTTTAGATATGCGTAGTAGCCAGTACCGTTTCACTTGATCCGAATGACGGCGATCAAATCGGGGAAAACTACATGTGTTCTCGATTTTTACTCGTAAACAGTCGATATAATGTCCCCACTTCCCCACCAAGGGGCTGGAGCCTAATTGGCCTTTTTTACTATTTTCACAGAATAAAGGATACCGGCTAATGGCTTATTGTTGTCCAGCCTAGGTGTAACTTGCTCGAATTTTAATGCTCCCGTTAAATTACCTAATTTCTTTTTAAGTTTAAGGCAAATGAAATAAATATACTAATAAAATTAAATAAATAAATTTTATTTTGTACATTTCACTATGTAATATTTGTTAATTAATAAAATATACAATAATGAACAGAAACTATGGTCGTAGGCCTACAGAAAAAAATAGCTTGTGCCACCAAAACTTGTATTGCTACGGCGTAGCAGATGCTACGAAAATTTTATAACTCTGGAAGATCAACTTCCTTATGTAGGACTTCGGGTCATTACCACATTTTGCAAAACAAGATTGAGTAGTACTGTATCTCTCTTTGTGGTAAGAAAATAAGGCATCGCCCCCCTTACAAATAAGTAGGACGTAACTCCATTCGGTAAAGGGCCTCTCCACTCGTAGCCGGCGTACTGCTACCAATTTTAAGAAATCTTCCTCTCCCCTCTCATTGGTTTGCACCGGGGAACAAAAAGGGGTTATTGGCTGGTCGAATAGGGGTCTATTAAATCTGGTCAAGGCGCATATAGTCGGCTTGATGCGCGGTGTGAACGGAGGCCCCTCGTTATTTTCAATTTCCATACACGAGCACCTAACGCCTCTCCCTTATACATTTTACTATGTAAGAAAAAATCCATGAATCTTTTAAAAACTGATCTTTTTTGATTTAATATCTCCTTCAATAAAGGTGATAAGTATGTTACGATTTTTATAAAAATTTTAATTAAAAAAATAAATATTAACAAACTTAAACTTAATATCGTCTGGAAAATAAAAACTGCCATATCAATTGAACGATCATCGTGTAAAATTTGATTTTAAATATATAAAGAATAAACAAATAAAGTAGTTCAGCAGATCTGGAAACGGGAAAATACATATTTGTATTAAATTACAGCCGACATAATTATATTTAGAGATCACTTTGTTCTTTGTATACGCTATCAGTCTAATAAAATTTTGATGGAAGGCAGTAGACGAAGTATTTTTCCGCGGAAAACCTCACTCAGAATTATGAAGATGTGTTAATATAACGCGTTCTGTACCGCTGTGGCTTCGGCGCCTTCGTAGGTACGTACAACGAGAAAATTGTATTTCCATTTTTACAATTTCAATTTAGTATTAATTCGAGTCCGGAGCACGGTCGGGTGCGCCGCCACATGTAAAATATGGATCGGCTAAGTGAAATTAAAACGCTCTATAAATTGTGATTTTTGCAAGTCCTAAAGTGGAGAAGGCTTTTTATTATTTATCGCCGGCCGCTCGTGGGCAGCGCCGCTTACTGAAAATAGCTGCGATATTATTCAATTTACTTGTTTGAAATATTAAGTTGAATGCCAATCTGAATAATCGTTACACAATCATGGTTCGAGGAAACCTGCGTCCATATTTTATGGTAATGCGGTGTCTTCCGTACCGAGTGGTGTGATTGCTGTCATTTCATACACGGGCTGTTTAAACTTGCTCACTGCGGCATTCTAGAAAAGTCTTTATATTTCTTATTTCTATTATTTTAACCGATACCTTCAATGAAGGTAGAATTAAAAAGAAACTTTGAAGAATATTTTTTTAAGTTATTCTATTTATTTTTTCATGCCAACTATCTGTGGCTATATTCACGAAAAATTCACCATTGTGACGTAGTGACATTCTGCGGTGAAAATTATTTTTCTAGACAATAAAAGAAAGGCATTAAAAAAAACTAAATACCTATAGTTAAATGGTGATATACATTATACTTCCAAAAAATACACCCTTACTGGCCCCCTATCACCAAATCTATTCTAAAAAATTTGTCCTTATTGTAAAATACACCAATGGATTATTCTCAATCTAATAAAAAGTATAGGTAAGAAGTGCATTAATTAAAATCGCATAAAGTCATACATAAGATAGACCTGAAAATGTGTAAGAGTAGATGTATTACAATTACTGTACATTAATAATAAACATATAAAAATAAATTGAGAATTACTCTACAGCAGAAACTCAGCTCGTAACTTCGAGAAAGAATAATCTAATTAAAATATATCCTGCGTCGCAGACATAGCATTAGATTTTAACTAAATTAAAGTAAAAATATTTTCAATGTAAACTTGAAGGAAAAATTTATTTGCGAAGGCAAAAGAAGGTTTAAATATTCTTAAATGAACTGCTGTCGGAACAAAATAAATACAAATGTCATTAGGGTGTGTCCATCGTCGCAATCAAGCGACAGCTCCTATCAGCCTGTCCGCGCCTTTACGAGCGCACTGCTGAGATATTTCAACGCTTTTTTCGAAAAAACAGAGGAATTCTATGAGAATTTAAACTAGAACATTGTCTTCCAAGTGAAATAAATATCTTGCGCGAAACGAGACTGTTAAAGTTCTATTTGTTTACTGATGACACTCGTGCGTTGACGTTGTTTTGTTAAATACAATGTACATAGAAGACAGCACATGCGGTTGGACATTCGCACTACGAAATTCACCCCTACTACTAAGGAGTACGGGAGCTCTCAAGGTGAATATGTCCAGCAGCATGTGCTGGCTATTTACTTAATTTAATACTAGAATTCATTAAAGTATATCTTGTAATTTTCCAAGAAGTAAGACTTTAAATTTCGAAAGAAAATAGCACTGTCCTTTGTAACTTGTATTCGTAATAAAATCTTTTCTAAAACACAAATATAATTAATTTATTTAAAAATATCTTATTTATAATAGGATATCTTATTTATAAGGAAACAAATATGCAAGAGAAAAATTATTAATAAAAACATAGTTTGGCGAGTATTTACTTAATTCCCGTAGATATATTTTGTGCGCCGGACCCTTTCAGTTCGCAGCCGGCACTTTACACAAAATTTCCCATCAAGGGACCCACATTTCATACCACCTACCCCTTGGTTTTTCACTTGATAAATTATTTCGAAGAATTATTACAATCGCCGCTACTTTACTACGATGTATGGTGAGAAATTGTGAGGTATAGAAGAATATCATTGTGCTTTTGACTGTTTATTCTCTGAACATTGTGTATCTTTTATTTATACTCTATATACATGTATATATTTTAAGAATATCCTATTTTAAAGAAAGCCTCAAACAAACACATTTTAATGAAGTTCTGATATATGAAAAAAAACAGGTATTTGTAAAACTACCAACTAATCTAACATACAGTCACGCCTCTTTCCCAGAGTGGTACGCAGAGTATAACTATATTATTATCAATGTAAAAAAGGTGGACAAGCTCACTAACCATAGTAAGAGTATGAAAAATTTGAAGCCAATAGTTCCGTGTCGGGACTTAAGAAAGTTGACTGCTTCCTAGTTGGTAATACATGTCTGCCTTTAAAGCACAAAGTCGTTCGAATGCCACCCAGGGCAAATAATTATTTTGCCTTATGTCACAGAATAAATAATAGTACTAGGTACAGAAGGCGCACTCTCTGATAGCAAACGTGCGAATTTAATTCTAGCTACCACGCTACTAACGTTCAAATTACATTGAACGCGTCGAACGTGACCCTGGCTATAATAGTCGTGTGATAATAGCCTACCGTTTGTCGGTGCGCTCGTATCAAAACAAAACGCACCTTAAGACCGCGCCGCGAGAGTTCGTATTACCACAGACTAAATAATAGCGTCTTCACAAGCGCGCGCGTTTTTCCTAGTAATATCCGCCTAAAGGGGGACCGCCCGGCGTAGGTACATTCTGGAGCTCTGGCGCGAAGTGCGCCGGGCCTGCTTATGTCTGGATGTTGTATATTATTATATCTATATCAATTGTCATAACACAGGCCCTGCCTAGTTTAGGATCAGAAGACCATGAATGAGATATCCCCACATATTTATTATTAAAGTAGAAATTTCAATGCTGATAAAAATCGGTTTATATCAAGTATGTCATAGTATTTTTTAGTTTGAAATATAGTAAATAAATTTGTTTTTGTTCCAGGGGCTTCGGTTTTATCACATTCAGCGACCCAGCTAGTGTAGACAAAGTATTAGAGCAAGGAACACATGAACTAGACGGCAAGAAGGTGAGTAATCACTACATAGTATAAAACAAAGTCGCTTTTTCTGTCCTTATGTCCCTATGTCCCTCCCTTTGTACGCTTAAATCATTAAAACTACGCAACGGATTTTGATGCGGTTTTTTTTAATAGATAGAGTGATTCAAGAGGAAGGTTTATATGTATAATACATGCATAATATGCTTAAGGATAACCCACAATAACCATTTTCCCGTGCGGAGCCGGGGCGGGTCGCTAGTATTATATAATTTACTAACTAAACAATACAAGCGTTATTTATCGAAACCTGTAGGACAGTTACAATTTTCATGAAACAAGGAGTTAATGGGTGGCTTAATTGTTAAAACAGCAATCTCTTCTAGGCAACCAAGCATATCATTAGAAGAAAGTTTTTTTAATGTATGATAATATAAAAAACACAGTTATTGGTGCAATGATAGGTTTACCTTTTCACCACACTAAAATGTTTGGTTTCATATTATTACAATAATTTTATAAACACATACTTCTAATCCTGAATAATGCTTATTGTCCAACACAAGGATGTGAAGTTTATAGAAATACAGGTTCAGAAACAAATCTTAGAGTAAATATGTAGTTTTTTGTTTTCATTTATTTTATAGGTAGCAAGCATTTATTTGACGCACATTCCTTTCCCCAGTAAAATAGCCGTCGTCAACCGCAATAAAATGTAAAATCCTTAAATTTTTCCACACGTTAATTATGTTCCCCTACGTTTAAATTTACGCTTACAATTTTAATTTCCGCCAGTAAGTTAAGTAATGGCGAAATTGCAATTGTTAATTTTAAACTCAAGGTTTTTCATTGCGCCCGGAATTTTCACTTAGTCAAGGAAAATTAAAAACATTACTCATTTCAGGTCATTAAAAAAAAATATGTGCATGTCGCGTTTCGCGAGACAAAAATACTTTTCTTTATATTAGTTAAAAAATATTACCTACAACATGTTAATTAAATACCGCAAAACCCCTAAACACCTTTTGTTCTGGAAGTTTTCTAAAATCGATTTTTATTTACTTTTCATACAAACTGACTTGGCCAGCTTATCGATTTGTATGAAAAGTAAAAATATATATATTACTATTTCAGAAAACTTCCAGACCAATAGTTGTTCAGTTACATGAGCTGAGTCATCAACCGAGAGGTTTTGTGTTATTTAATTAACACATTGTATAAGTATTTTGTACTATAAATAGAGCATTTTGATAGCATTTTATTTTCTAAGCACTAATAAGTTCAAGCTAAAGTCCTTTTTGCAAATAATTAGTTACCTAATTATGCTAATGTTGAACGTACGACCATTGTCCATTTACGACTCAAAATGTGGTCTAGAAACGTAATAGCGAATGGGTCAACTGTTGCCAGCGCTTTAGTAGCAGAAACTGCTTCGATACACCAAATAACTCCACCAAATCTCCCAACAAAAATATAAGACGGCTGTTATTTATATAACGTCTAGCCATTTATGCAGATAATAATCATCTTTGTGTCTTGGGATCCGAGACACATTATGTGCGCGTACTGTGTACATATGGAGAAAAAAGTCGATTACTATCGCTCGCCGCGAAATAATGTAGATAAATTACTGCGCTCAGCGTTGTTTGCTTTGATTAAATTGTAGTCGACTGGCGGAAGATTAGCCGAAGCCTCGCAAATCGAGCGAGAAGAGAGAGCATTCCCTCAATTTACATAAAACGAACGCGGAAGATCGCGATAGTGTTTACATTCAGTGCGCTTGTATTGGCTTTTCTTTCTATTGTTGTACGTGCTTATTATTTCTTAGATTTTGTAAGGTTATCGTGTGATCAGCGGATTTACATACTTTGTATCTTCATCGCAATGGATTTTATTGTAGTGCTGACACTAGTTACCTGCAAACGAGTTGTCTGCTGCTGGAAGGTTACTATCGTGGTGATTATCATCATAACTTTCATATTTAATTCAGATAATACATAAAATGTAACATAAAAAGTATATAATGTGACATAAAAAGATTAATAAATAGATTGAAATTCTGAGATTTCAAGAAAAGTTGAAAGATGGTGGATTTGTCGGTAAAATGTATTTATTTCATAGCCTTCATGGATATGACGATGGTACCCGGACACTCTGTAATTATTCCCGGTTAACCCGGTTTTATACCAATCGGTTTGATGATTTTCTGACAAAACTACTTAAGTGACGCCTTAAACAATTTCAAACACAATCGTGTATAAGTTTTCTGACCTATGACCTCGGCAACTTCGTACGCAAGGGAAAGCATGTGAACAGTTTAGTGGGCCAATCGTAAACATCTCTATAAATATTGATGACGCAGAAGGCTATTATGTTCAGGCATACTCCCGAAAAATGTGCACGACAATTTATGACGTGGGGACATGCGACCAAGTTCCCGCAAAGAGGCCGTCTACGACAAACTATGTTATAAACTGTTGGCATTTTTTGGGATTTTCGTATTATGACGATAATAATTTACAGAGTCGATGGAAATATGACAACTTGCAGATATTTTGAAAAGCTATTCTCATTTTAATTGACTGCGTGTATTGCTAAATTGTCATATCAAGTAACACTGGACTTGTAGCCTTTGTTTTACTAGCTTTTTAATTCAACATATTTAAATTTAAGCTGTACAATGTTGTACTCCACTCAATCGCTCTATCAGAGTATTTGGTATTTAATAAATAAAATAAGCGAAGAATACTATAATTACTATACAAAAAGTGAAATAAGAATACTTCATACTTTCTATCTGCATCAGTTTCTCGAAGCACTCCATCCTTCAAATAAGTACAAGTAAAGTTTCCTCATTTATATTTTATTAAGAGGAAATATTGAAACTTATTTACTTCTCCATTCAACTTTGTTCCAAGGCTCATCGATTGGAAATGTTTCAAGCAAATAGGTTAGCGTATGAAAGAAGTTTTATTTTTGTTTAAACTAGAAATTAGCCTTGGTAGCACAGACGGAATATTAAAGTAGCTAGAGGTAACTTTACATTATAAGTAAGTATACCTGTGTATTGTAATTTTGACGTTTTATTGTATTGTCGTAAAGCACACAAATGTAAACCTGGTTTATGTATTTGAACACTTTGAACGCATTTTAAACTCTTTTCGAATGCGTCATTCGATGAACCATCGAAGATAACAGGAAGGCTGATAATAAATTGTGGAGTTTCATTGAGGCGACAAAAACTCTTTAAAAGATGTCATTCAACCTGTCATGACAATCCACCTTTAATAAAAATACTAAACTAGTAAAACATGTTTAAAATTCTAGACGTTCAATGAAGACTTAGATAAAATAAATAAATATGAGGGACATCTCACACACGGCTACCTGACCCCAAACTAGGCAGAGCCTGTACTATGGGTGTCAGACAGCTGATATACATACATATATAAATATACAACATCCAGACACAAGGCAAACACAAGTGCTCATCACACGGATTCGAACCCGCGACCCCGTGCTTAAGTATCTACTTTAATTTGATTTTGATGTGTCACGGTAAGCAATTTATTTTTTATATTGGCATTTTAATACAACCTGTCATAATTTGATCCTCTGTTAAAAAAACCTTATCGATGTATCCTGAATGTGACACAAATGTTTCCCATCTCCTCGCTAAATGGCATTTACGCCCACGTATTAATAAATCACGATGATTTAAAAAATAAAAATTGCTCGTTCGCTTTTTGGAAAAAGTATAATTTTCACTTCCACGGGAAGTGCGAGGCATTTTATGCGGTTTCATATCGACGGTGTTCAGAAATATAAAACTCTTTGTAACGATGACTGTACGGAAGCTCGGATATTTTTATTTATAAATTGGTTAGTTGGAAAAACTGTACGTAATTGTTAATGGTAGGGCAATATTTTTTCATTGTTCAAAAATAAAAGCTCTATTTAGCGTGTCAACATGAAACATTCAGTAAAAACAGTGATGTTCAGTTTAGTATTTTTTTGTTATCGAATATTGTTAAATTAGGCACTGTGCTAATGGATCGTGATATATTAATTTAGTTACAAATGATTTTCTAAGTGACTTTTTAAATATAAAGTTTTGTTTAAGTTTAAGTACAATAGATAAGAGCGTCGGTGGCCTAGTGGCTAGGGCCGTTGACTTCCATTCAGAAGTTCGCGGGTTCGAACCTCGGCACGTACCAATGTGTTTTCGATTTTCGAATTCATATGTACGTTTATTCGACGCTCTTACGGTGAAGGAAAACATCGTGAGGAAACCTGCACACACCTGCGAAGTAATTCAAGGGTTGTGTGTGAAGTTGACCAACCCGCATTGGGCCAGCGTGGTCGACTAAGGCCTATTCACCCTGGTTTCAGGGTAGGCTCGAGCCCCTCGGTGGGGACATGTATGAGCTGTTAATGATGACAATAGGCTCTTTGAAGTTAAATATTAAATTTTATAAAAATGTTTTTTGTGTCACTGTTCGTTAATTATCTTTTGACAATTTTTCATAAGTGCGGCTGCGTTGTGTGACGCCAAGTTACGTTGCAAAAAAAAAGGTAATTTCGTCGTAATTTGTATGAGCTTTTATTTCGAGGCCAATTAAAAAATCCTCTTCCCGCCACCCTAGCTCCCTAGGGTTGTCTTTTGTCGCGGCTGGGTCCGGGATGAACCCCACCACACACGTAGCTATAATATGATATGAATATAACGCTATACAGGGTGTAAGTAGTGACTAAGCAAATACTGAAGGGGCTTGCTCCATCAATAGTTTTGGGCAACTTTCCTAAAGAAACTTCCTTGGTTTCGGAAAAATAGCTCACTGCTCGACACTCTCATACATGACATTAAATATAAAAAAAACCCCGCCACAAACCCGTTATTTGATCGTTTCAACAACTGGAAAAGAGCTGATAATCTTCAAATGGCTGAAAATATTTTCTTGGATCATAGCTAAGAAAACTCCCAATTGTAAACCCTTGCAAACAAAAAAAAACTAGATCAAAATCGGCTCATCCGTTCGGCTCGGCTTACACACGTCAAACTTATAACACCCCTCTTTTCGTCGAGTTAATAATAATAAAAAAATACCTAATTTGTTTAGTTTTCGAGAAAAGTTTCTTTGTGAAAGTTTTTGAAAGTCATTGATTGAGCATGTCCTTTCAGTATTTGCTAAGCTGCCGCTGGCACCATGTATGTTATATTATAGCTCACCGCCACACACTGTAGCAATATTTAAAATAAATTTACGCCCTTATCGCGTACGTTCGATACAATACAATACAAAATATACTTTATTGACACCAAACAGAAATACAACACATATACAGAAAAACAGAACAAAACAGAAGAGTCAAAAGGCGGCCTTATTGCTAAAGTAGCAGTTTCTACCAGGCAACCTTTGGGTATGGAAATAGCTTAGGTAAAAGTTGTGCGGGTTGGTGGTTTATATAGAGTAAGTTTTAAAATAAATTAAAATTCAACTTCACCAGACATAAAATAAAATACTTATTAAATAATAATATATTACACAAATAGCCAAGAATATAACTAAAGGTACGTTCTACCTTTAATATATCGAGATAGGGCCCACAACAACAGCAAAAACCCAACATAGGCATTCTGGAGTCGCCGTCACCGGATACGGTGTGGAGGACATGATGATGATGATGATGATATCGAGATATTAATCTATTAATATGCCTTGATATATCTGTCGATATATTTTGGTGATGTTAATACCTATTCAATGGAGCTACTTGTGCGGTCACGAGCAGATTTATAGGGAAATATATTGTTACATGTGTTACTCTAATATATTATAGCTACTTATGTGGTGGATTTAACTCTTATATTTCACGCAGTCAACCCAGCGAGACAACAACGCACTAAAATTAACTACACCCCCCCACTCTTATTACCTCTTTTCTACCAACTTTATTCAAGTTTCACAAAAAAAGAAAAAGCTTCTAATTATTTTAAACCTATTATCTTAGTTTGCGTACTTAATTCGCGTTAAAAATAACTTTCCGGGCTTAAGAAGGAAGCTGAATAAACTCTGCTTCAGATTCTTTGGAACTGTGACAACAGAAGCGCTTAATACAAAGATATTTTTATGAAATATGCAGTGACCGATGGAATAACTTAATGAGATTTCCATACATTTCCCACCAAATCACAATTTAGTTTACCTTGATAATAAATTCATATTGCCACCTAACACGTTCGGAGCTCTCTGGCTGAATTCGAAAATTCGAAACTAGTCGCCGACGTCCATGGAAATAAAATGCTTTCCAATGCAGCCATTGAAGTATGTTACCGTGCAACTGCATAAATTTGCTGTAGTACGCTATTTGAATTATTGCATAACTTGTAAACACGTTTGAGTCCAGGAACGCCTGCGCTCAGAATTCTTGCACATTTTTTAGCAAATTGATGCCTCTAAACCGAAATTTTAAGATGTGTAGTAAAATAAAGTATGAGAGTACCATTTTTTGGCACTGAATAAAAGGGCATGGCAACAAGCCAAAGGATTAAGAGAGGAAGATTGCAGCTAGGCAGGAAAATAATGGAACCAAATAATTTCCTCAACGTATGACTTGAGATATAACCGAGGCAAATAAAAGCTCTTGCTGTCTTCATTATCGCTAATAGAGTTTGTTTTGCGTATAATATATCTGAAATAAGCTGAGTAGAATTATAAAAGACGAGCTGAGAAGACGACTGGACGGTCCGTTAACAGTCCCCACTGAGGGGCTCGAGCGAACCCTAAAATCAGGGTGAACAGGCCTTATTGGTCAACTTCACACACCACCTTTGAATTGCGTGCAAGTTTCGTCATGATGTTTTTCTACATCGTAAGAGCATCGACTAAACGTAATATAAATTCGAAAATCGAAAACACATTTTTACATGCCGAGGCTTGAACTAGTGAACTTCCGAATGGAAGTCAACGGCCTTAGCCACTTTAGCTACCGACGCTTTTGAGTGGACGGTAAACAGTTACTAATCACTACATAGTATAAAACAAAGTAGCTTTCTCTGTCCTTATGTCCCTATGTTCCTATGTATGCTTAAATCTTTAAAACTACGCAGCGGATTTTGATGCGGTTTTTTTAATAGATAGAGTGATTCAAGAGGAAGGTTTATATGTATAATACATGCATAATATACTTAAGGATAACCCACAATAACCATTTTTCCGTGCGGAGCCGGGGCGGGTCGCTTGTCTCTTATAAACACTCTCTGTAGTTAGCGGTTACGTCTGGAGCTGTTCTAAACGCTCTAAGTGATTTTTATCGTGCGACGATTACGCTCCGACAACATTGCGAACACACATTTGTGTGCCGCCACTACATAATGTAGACTCGGCGTGTTTTTGCGCCGGATTACCCGTTTAAACAAACCGAGCGGCCGGAACACCAAATAAAGGGAAACACTAACCGACGGCCGCGTTATTCTTCCAAAATTAACTCATAACGCCAAGAGCTCGTTGATTTTTTCGTCCGTAATCTGCTTTAATGGGCAGCGGGCCAGTAGCTTGTGTATATCGGTTGCACGCGAGTACCGCGAAGTGGGAATATCTAAATAGTTCTACCATACATTTTTGATGCCATTTTAATGCCACGCTTCGGTCCGATTGTGGTGAGGATTAACGATGTAACAGGTTCATTTGGGCTGAAATGTGGTCTTTTTATCTTTTAATACGATCAGATACAAGTTTTGAATGTAAAATTCTATGGTATTTCCACATTTTCACATGTTGAACTGCACATTTACAGCTACATGTTTTTCGGGGCGTTATTTTTCTTACGTTTAAAATATTTTAAATGAAGGACAGCTAAAAATAAAAAATGTCTAAAGAAGCAAGAATACACCAAAGAATTTAATAAAATGAAATGATTAAACGTATGTACATACGTAAGTATATTAGGCTGGGGGAGGATAAAAACAACGCGTCGCATGCGGCCCCAAATAATAAGTTGAAGTTGAGTTCATGGTCCCACCTGAAGAGATTGGGGACAGGAATGCTTAATATAAAGTCTCTTACTCGCACCAGCTTCTCAAATAACATCGCCCACTTACCCACACTACTTCAATTTCTGACTGATTCCAGGCATAAAACTGTATTCAATATCAAATATTGCATGCCTTGCAATAAACTCAGCCAAATAGACTCCAAATATCGCCACGTGATACGTAGTGTAACTGAAACTCGAACGTATGAATCTTATCCATTCTTATTCCACTCGATTTGAACTTTTAAGAATACGCTGAGAATAGTTTTAAAACTGCATTTCGTTTTCCGGTGGTATAATAAACAATCCGGCTTGGATATGCGGTAGACTAAATAATACACCAAGTATTTCGGCTCCATGTTTGCGTTCGGCTGACAGGCATTCATTCTATGCACGAAAAGTTTCTCCCAGTCGTGTCAGTCCGCGGCAAAGTTCTCGGACATCAGGAGCGGCGTAGATACAGTTGCACAATGGAATAAAGTAACATCGGAAGCTCGTTGGAGTTAATAAATAATACAGAGCAGAGTGACATGCGCAGAGTGGTGCACGAAGCGCCCTAAGTCTGTTTTGACTGCAAATATCTGCACCGGATGTCTGTCGGTATGCCGGGCACGGATCACGAGCTGTTTGCTGGATATGACACGGCGCACATGACAATGTAATCGGTGCAACGTTACACGAAGATACAACTTAGAAACGGTCCCAAACATCCCAAACTGTAGGCAGCTTGTAATAATTGTTTATTTTATGTCATGAAATAAATATGTATGTTTTTGGTTTATTTCACATTATGTGCAAACTTATGTATAATAACAATGAATGCATGCATAGAACTAGCAAGATTAACTAAATTTACTCATTCATCTTGTGTCCAGAAACATCATTTTAACAAATTGTGCTCGTTAAATGTTGACTGACTTCTGCTTACAAATAACAACAAGGTTATTTTCCAAGTCATTATTAAATAACAGCCAATTTATAGAAGACGCTGGGGAGACCAAGTATCAGACTAATCTAGTTTTTAGTCAATTCTGTAAAAGGAACAAAAATGTATAAGTAGATGGCGTTGACGATATTAGACCGATCCAGTTAGGTCTCCATCCGTGGTTTTATCAACGTTTTAGTCGAGCGAGCTCGAACGATGGAGGGCTAGTGCGTAATCTTTGTCTCGAGAGACCGCCACCGCCACCGCCGGCCGCATTGTCCGCCGCTGCCAGCTTTGTGATAGCCAAGTCTCGATATTAAGCTTAAAGTAGGATTACACCCACAAACGAAATGTTTCAATAAGTTGATAGAAAATTGCTTCTAATTTAAGTCCAGCCAAACTCAATTTACCGATAAACTACTTACATACACATGATAATTTCGAAACTATTTGATTAGACTTGTAATTTTGTTCAGTAAATTGCTCTTTATTTTGTAAAATTTCAGTCGTCGATTTGTATAAGAACACATTTACTTTTAAAAACTTTCACGTAATAGTAATGTTCTTGTTATTTTTCTAATGATATAAAATAATGAAGAATCTATCACTGGCTACAGAAACTGCGAACTCTAGAAAGGAAATGAGTAAGCACGAAACTTGTTAATAGTCTCGCGTCTGACTACAAAGGACCACACATTTAGCGTATAACGAATGTGATTCGGCTTCCGATGAAATTACGTCTTCTCCCTTCCGTCCGCTTACGTTCAGGAGAAAGTAATATCTGACCGTGGAGCGGTGAATATATATTTCAGCTGCACTTAGGTGCGGATAGGCTGAGAAGCTCAACGTGTCAGTTCCCACGCGGCCGCCTCTCTCCTGTTACACCCAAAAGAATCCCATTTTTTTCTCACAGAATTAAACGAGCGATAAAATTCTTGCGACGTCGCATGAAAATGTGCGTTACCTGCCTTGCATATTTATGCGAGCTCCAGTAATGACGTTTGTCGAGCCTCCTCCCCAGCGGTTTCATTACAGCTTGTCTTCGCGCTAAAGCAAAGACTTACTTTACTAACAATCTGTGTCAAGTGTTTTTCGATCGTTTTGCAAACTTGTTTACATTTTTCCTTGTCGAAGTCAAAGTGATCAATTAAAACAATGCTGAGCAACTATGTCGCCGTTCTATTATTTGTCTGCCCGGTAAGTCGCGGCTCGTTAAGTCTAGTGGAGGTGTTTGGCGGACTCGTATTTCTCTTTCTGTTCTGCAAAGTTTGTATTAAGCCGTCGCTTTCACGTAGGTACAGCATTTCACTAGCTTATTCTAAGAATGTGGGTACATAAGTCGTGACTAAACATTAACTCTGGCTTAACTGTGCAATATCATTTATCTCGGCTGCGAGGGTAAATATTGTTCTTAATTTAATTCAAGTTATTAGAGGAGCACGTGTGTGACGGCGCGGGCGCTGCCGGCGCGCCGCAACTCGCGCGTTGCACATCGAATATTTCAGAGGGAACGGCCCGGAATATACTCGCAATAGCTCGCCCCTAATCTTGAGCCAAGTCGAGTATTGCACCTGCAGCCAAATTCGTTCCAATTAGGAGGAGTTTAGAGTGCGCGTTGCCGACTGAGCAGCAAATGATGCGGTCCCCACTTAACGTCGCCCCGCCGACACTCACGCGTCGTCTGCACGTAAATAAATTCACTTACCGCCTGCACAGAGTGCACGTCATTAAACTTTCTTGTCCTCAGCTCTACCCCCGCGTGTGACGTCTGTTAATTATCGGTATTTTAATTGAAACCTAAGCAGGGCTATCTGGCAACACCCTGACAGTAATCGTGTAGAGCAACAATTTTTTACTTCAGCACGCGAAGAAAGTAGTTAACAAGTTTTACGGCAGCTTTTTCCCTATTTCCTGAAATTGTTTCTTTACCTTGTTTACTTACAGCACTTTATCAGTTAAAAGGTTTCCTGTGATTTTGTTGCTTTAGGAAATTTTCACGTTCCTATCTAAACTGTAAGCTTTGTTATGTTCGTGGCGCAATCGAATAGAATTAGCAAAAAAAAAATTTACAATAAAAAACAACACTAGCGCACTACTTACAAACCATTATAGCGCAATTTGTACTTTATACAAGTCGAGTCTGAAACCGCATGAGACATCGATATTGACTGTTTACTTAATATAAAATTTAACGTAATCGACTTTACGTCGGTGCCATGCCGTCGCGTATGTAAGCGAATATGCTCTTTCCAACCAGTAGTGATATCCTACTAATGTACTTTCTCCTACAATCTTTTCTTATGATGACACGCTAGAATTGACGACTGAGCGATTTATTTTAGTTACTAAGAAGGTGGATTTAGGTGCATTTTGGTTTGTTAGGTGTGGGTGGAGTTAGGATAATTTGAAGTTTAAAAGGCAATGTCAATCTTTATCGCAGGGAAGCTAGGGCGGCAAGGTGGGGCGCGGTTCTGCGTCGATTGTAATCACGCAAATGGCTCATATCAAAATGTCATGTTCGTATTGATGTTTCGCTATCATATATGCTCTAGAGTTTGTTTTGTTTTAGCATTGTTATAGTCTCCCACTACTGGTGAGCAAATACCTCCCTTTTCTTCTTACATTGCCTACTTCTTTTCTTAAGCTTTTTGATTACACCACCGCCCCATACCTTAAGTTATTCTCCAAATTCATGATCGAACACACCATTATATTCAATAACAAAATATAACTGTTAAAGAAGAAAATAATATACCTTATGGTACACAAACGTACGGGGAAATAATTAAATTAATAGTGCATTAGATTAAAAAATTAGGTATAACTGTTAACAAACCCTTCATATTGAATTTCTATAAGTAGCATTATTGTTAAGACTCACAAAATATAAAAGAAAAACTAGTAAAAATGAAACGTTTTCACTTCTAAAAATGTCAACCTTCTTTCGGTAAGGGTTACTTGACACTGGCACAAACAAACTCTAGTGACATAACAAAAAAAAATCGAGAATATCAAAGTCAAATAAGATAAACCCGACGAAATTAGGAAGTCGCCCAGTGTTTAGGGCGTGGGTATTGGGTAAGCCGCGTTTTATTTTCCTACTGAGCATGTTCCTGGCCGGTCCACCGCTGGCCGCTGACTGCGATCGCTTCCATTAAAATAACTCGTTAAAATTTATCATCGACCCGCTTAATCGCTTTAGCGCCACCATCTGGGGTTTTATGATTTTTCTGCTTACTCTGTATACTTTCGTGGTTATTTCACAACGTTTACAAAATTGCTTGCGTGAAGTTAAAAGCTTTCCAAAAATATTTTTAAAACACCTTTTTTGTTTGAGCAGACATATTAAATTATTATTTGAAGTTTATTAAGCTCGATGCTTTTAAACAGCGCTGCGATCGTTTATGATTTTATCATTGTAGAGCAAAATGGCATTTCCCTTAAAGGAAATCCGATTTAATCAAATTATGCCGGATTTTCTGCAGCTGCGGTATTCCGTAGCGCACTCAGAAGATAATTAAATAATTAAGAATGTATGTATGAATGACGCTGTAAAGTCGTTTCCCTGATATTGTAATAATGCAGTCCTCTTGGGCAAAATCTTTTAAATTATTCTCTCACGGTTGCTTCATAATTACGTTCCGTGGATGCCTACGGCTCGCGCATCTATTGTGTATTACACTAAAAGAACTTTTTCAAAATTCATTACAACTTCACTAATTTTGTTTTGCAAATAAACTGGTACGGCGAGGTGTAGTAATTTGTTACACTTTTTCGTTATTTTGCGTTTTATTTAAGTATCAATCTTCTTCGTTTTGAGAAGTTTCTTTTTTTTTTAAATATTTAATATATTTTTTAAGGTTACCTTAAAATTATTCTTATGCAATATATTATTAGATTTTACTTGTAATTGCCTTTTTTTCCGCAAAAAAAGAGACAAAAATATCATTGCTATAAAAAAAACTATCGTGACTACTCTATAAAAAATATATGAAACTAATGCTAATTTTACACTGTTTCACATCACAAACTCGAGGTTATTCTGCTGTAGACATTCCTGAGTCAAATACCCAAGACAATGCATCAAGTTTGCCAGTGGGTACCTACTTGCCTTATTGGCGAAGCTAGTGTTCAACAAAATTATATGAGTTAGGAAATAAACTAGCTTCAAAATCTCAATTAAAAATACAATGAAAAAAAACACGTACAAAAAATGAACATACTTAAAATGGGTCGTAGAATGGTTTTCTCTTCAGTATCGGGTTAGATTAGGTTTTAGAATATATAATTTAAAAAAACATAAGTATAACCTCCTTCTTGGAAGTAAGTTTAAAAGCTTATAGACTCATGTTTTTTTCAGAGCTAAATATCTAGTGACAAATGCGCGAAGCACGTGTTTGAAAAATCAAAAATCCAAATCGCCACAGCGAGTGAAAATTAAACGTTTCAACTCTAAAAATGTCAAATCTTCTTTGGGTTTATATTTTGCGTTTATAGCGGTCAGCGCGAGTCGATGCGGCGGCAAAAAGACCTGGGGCGCTCGTCCTCTGCCGAGAGAAAATCTGAGGGCTTAAACACTGCCACGTATGAAATAGTGGCGCTCGGTTACATGAAAAAGACGAGAGGCGAAATCGAGTGACAGGACCACGGGCAGGATTTTCAGTCCGATGCTTTTTTGCAGCCGGGATTTTAAGGTTGGACCGAGCGAGCGCCGGGCGATGCGAATTTATCGTGCTTGCCTCCCCGCGCGACGTGCGGTCCCTGATTACTCCGGGACCGGTACTCTAAAGACGGGTTTTTAGACCAGCTCTAAATACCTCCTAAATTTTGTTCATGGTCGTTTTATTTGCTACTTCTTTTCTTGTTTGTTGCTTTTTAGTTCTGTTAAGTACCTATACGTACCATAATAAATTATAGAATAAAATTGATTATTTCACAGGAAATATCACATTGCTGTCTATACAGAAGTTAAGAAGTAACCTGAGTCATAGGCACCAATCGAAAATTTTAAACAAAGTTACATTATTTAAATTACTAATTCCTACAACTGAGTGGGATCTTTTCATTTCACATTATGTATATTTTACGTTCTATAATCATATGAATGTTAAAATGGTATGTTTTCGTTTCAGATTGATCCCAAAGTGGCCTTTCCCAGAAGAGCACATCCCAAGGTAAGCCTTAGATAACAATTCAGCGGTGAAACATAAATTGAAATTTAAAGCTCGGTTTATAATAAACTCCTTCCAACATTCAACTGCCTCAAAACGACAAGAGCAAAGTTACGACATATTGCGAGTGTAAAGCACCAAGCCTGGACGCCGTTTGTTTATTTTCAAACATTTACACAAAATATTATTTTAGGCTGGACATAACTCGAGGTTGCTATTAAGATGTTGGTTCATGATGCATAAATAACTAAGGGCTGATAATTTAGTATGCGGGCTGTGATCTTGGCCCGTCCGGCTCCTAGATAGTCGTCTGATTGAATCGCATAACAACCTATTTAGTTCATTTCCCTTTCCCTTCTCTATTTACTTTGCTAATCCAACCCTAAGGGATTTGTTTTTTGCTACGATGATTGAAGATTAATGTAAGTACGTTTATGTTACACTCAGTTTGTTTACATGAGCTTATATTTGTATATGTCGTATCGTAAACCAGTAAAAATATTAATTTAAATCAAATTATGTACCCGCGGTGTTTCAGCGACTGTGCAATGTTTTTGTGCACTCATAAATTTGGGAGTTCGTATTCTGGGAGCAAGTAATTATCATTTTTTTAACAATTTATTTTTCTAAATTGCATTACATTTTAACGATTGACGGTGATGATAAATGATGTTGACAGTTTCAAAAGATGTAATGAAGAGCAAGAAGAAAAGCGCCTGAAAATGTAAATACATTGATTGCCTTTGTAAAACTGAAAGTAGTGTTTCCTAATCTTGAATTACAAAAAATACGAGCAAAAGTAAAAAAAAGAACATACGCAACACGTGAGACTACAAAGAACCGAGTAACTCTTGATAATCACACTTTGAGCTTAAATTTCAGCAGCTAGATAAAGGTTTTGTGGAGTGAAATGTGAGTTATCACTGGAGGGGCAGGCCGCATTTAATGTAAATTGGCGTCGGCCCACTCGGCCGCATCGCTACGTTTTTACATTCAAGTAGCTGATACTTGAAGCTTTATTCGAGTCCGCCACGGCTAGTTGAAACGCTTTTTCTTTTGTATTTGCACTGCTGAATAAACAAGTGCAGTCGATTGATGATTTTAAAGTTCTTTAAAAATAAAGTACAAGTACTATAAATACAATAATTAGACAGTATTGGGCAGCCTCGTAGAGGTTGGCGTGACGACTTGGACGCGTACTATAAGCGTAGCGTCAATCGGTGCACAGATACTCTTGACCGCGACACATGGCGTAACCGAGGGGAGGCCTTTGCCCAGCAGTGGGCCATGAAATAATACAAAATAAACTAGTTTTGCACAACTTTTATATTGAGAGGCGCAAATTGCATTTCAGTGTATAATACTCGTGTTACTAACCATTTAAATTACTTAAAAGTCTGCTGATATGAGTGACTTGAATGTTGAAATTTGTATGTTAAAAGTCACGAACAATAAGTATCTGTGTAAATAAAATAAACTGCTTTTCATCATGAAGCAGAAATAAAATGCAAATAATGTTTAGGAAAATAATTTGAATAATCAAAACATATAAAAATAAACCAGGAAAGAGTTGGCATGCCTGTTCTTTCTTTATGGATATAAACGTGATGGATGGTTTTAAAACATCACGTTATATTACTGTATCCGGGCAGCCAGTGCGGTGTTGCGTGGCCGGTCAAAGGGGATGCCGGTTATGCGAATTACATGAATACATTAAGGGAGCACTGCCTCGTACATGCTACCTACACTGTAATGCTCACGAATAAATTTAGAGCATGTTCCTTCATCAAACCACCACCAAACGGCAACTATGTATGTAAATTTTGACGTTTCTGTATAGATCCATCTGCGATAACAATGCTCTTTCAAGGCGATACAAAGCCTTACAATGCAGCTTTGGAGGCGGAAATTAAATGAAGACAGCCAAAATAAAAGTCAAGTTTACAATCGCACAAAATTTTCACTGACACAAACAATGCCCTTAAAAAGAAAGATAATAAGTTTTTGTTCGCTTAATTAATTGTGATGATAAACGACGCACAAAATCGGATAATTTTGTCAGTGCGGGGGAGAAATTCAAATTTCTGATTATCGTTTGTCGCCGCTCGCTCGCCGCTCCTGCGTTCCCTTCCTACGCAAACAATGGAAAAAAGGGGACACCGCTCTCCAGGCGCAAGCTAAGAACAAAACAAACGAATTTTTAATATCGTCTTTATCGATAATTGAGACTCTCGCGAAAACCTCTTATTTTGAAAAGTTTTAGAGACTGTAAAAGAGAAATCGTGAAAGAAAATGAAACTGGAAGAAAAACTTTTTTCATCTTCTTTGTGTGACATTGACAGTCACTAAACTTTGTATTTTCACTGTAGGTAGACCTATTTAATTTAGGGTTGACCCGTGAAATTTAATTGTGCAGCATCTGGTTAGATGACAACGGCAGATATTAAAAAAATCTTGGAGTTAGGGTCAGGTGGCGGCAGTTTATTGTGCGGTCGATATGGCGCGTTCCAATGGCACGGATAAGACGGGAGAGGGTTCGCGCCCGGGTCGCGCATTGCATTCTTGGCGGCGGTCATAAATTATACGTGTATCTGGACTACACCTATGAGTTTCTTGCAAGTGAATGCCGGCGGGGCGGGAGGGGAGCGGGAAGCCAGGGAACAAAGGCTAATATGTCATCGCGGCCAAGTTAATTGACGCGGTTTCCGCACCGACGCGGCGGAACGCAGACGTCAGCGTTTCCTCCGCTTACATATTTATATGGAGCAAGCGCGCTCGCTCGCTTACCATGAAATAAAATCTATTCGCTTTTAATTTTCTGGGATGCTGCTTTTTAATCCACGTTCCAACCTTCTGAGAAATATTTTTACCATTTATCTCAAAAACAAAAAGGGATAGAGGTCTGCCTAAAAGCAGTAGATTATTTTAAATCGCTACGTTATTATTATACGCAATGAGTATAGTATTTGGATATATGCTCAGTTTTTTTCGTTTTTATGGAGAAGTCTTTTTTTTATTTTCGGAAGAAGTTTTTTTGTGTTAGCTGATCAGATCCACTGATTGAGCCCGCCCTTTCAGTTTTTGCTTAGCTGTTACTTACACCCCTGTTCATATGAAAAATGAAAATTGTGCAATTTACTTTATATAATTTCAATTACAAAGCTCTAATCGACCGTCCGCCAAAATCGGCGGCATTTGTAATCACCGCGGCGTGAGTTTATACTCTTTAATGGACTTTGCAGAAGTAGTTCCAACTCTCTTTACGGCTAAGATATTTGAGGAAAAACTAGGCGGCACCTACCGCAGTAAGTGGCGAAGTTCGGCAAGTATGGCAGACATGGCAGAGGCCGGGGTGGCTCAGGCCCAGTTGGCGCGACTTAACGTGTTTCATTAAACGTTTTGCCGGTGTAATCGCAAGTAATTTAAGTGAAGAGAGCCGAGCTTCCGACTTTGTAAGCATTTTGTGTTTTCTTTTTTAATTACTTCGTTTTAACTTTGTTGTAGGGCTTTTAAACGCTGACTGACGACGGCCAAGTAACAAAGTACTTTACAACTATTTAGGGGGCGCTTGAAATTGTGTGATTTTAATTACTAAATTAGTTAGGCACTATAGAGGCACTTTTGGAGATGCTAAAAGTATTACTGTCATCATCATCAACATGTCATCGTTTTTAAAGTTCTATTTTAATTATGTTTGTTTGAGGCTTTCGCGCTTACTACATATGTCTATTTTAATTATGTTAACTAAAAAATGCTCATAGAAACCTGTCGGTACGCATGTTAAAAATTAACAGGGTTGTCAATTTGAAAAAAGAACTAGAAATATTTTTTGGTCCACATACAGTGTTAGCGGCGATTTTTTACTATTTTGTCCATATTTTTTGTATAAAGGAAGTACTACAGAATCCTAGTTATTAATTCATCTTTCATATTAAACACTTTAATTTTACCCACAAACGAATCGATTTCCTGAATGTGCAAACGACCCCTAGGTTTATGATCGATGCCTCATTATTATTTTATGTGTAACCGCCTCGTCATGTCGCCTTATTTCAAATTGCTCCAAGTTCTATTTTAAAGTCAACTTACAACATGTGAATCGATACCGATGGCCGACTGCTTACCTTATGCTTTGAAAAAAACTTTGTATTTTTTAAATCCGTACCTTAAAAATAAAAAGTGTTCTACTCATCCTTACTTATATTATAAATGCGAAAGTGTCTGTCTGTCTATCGGTTTGATAGGCTTTCACACCAATAAAACTGAACCGATTTTAATGAAATTTTGTACAGAGACAGAATATACATTAGGAAACCTTTTACCGCGGGAAAACACCTCCTTCCTACGGGAAAAACTGTTAACGGCGGATAGCTAGTCTGAAATATAATCACTTAGCACTCAGTCAGTCTCTAAGAATAATCTATCTATAAGATTGTTACCTATTGATCCTCTTTGAATAATGCGTAAAAAAATACTTATTAAATGCATACGAAATGCTGGTGTTATAGTGTGCTTGCCTTATAAATCGAAAAATTATAAAACAAAAACTGCAAACCTAAAATCAGGCGTGAAAGCTCTCGATAATATGTAAAATTTTAATGCGAGCCTTTTGTTACTTATCTATTTTCCAGACACACCTGCCCACAAAAAAACAAATACCTATCCACCCGTTTGAGGTAAAAAGTTTAAAACTTTGCGGTTTCAAATCTATCCAACTGTTAAGTTTAGCAAAGCATATACAAAGAAAACAAGTATATCGCACGCTAGGCAAGTTCGGGCATGGCGTGACGCGGTCAAACCGAAGCAAAACTGTGGTTTCCGAAATGTTTCCAAATGCTTGTGAAGTTTCGAACAACCGTACCTACCCTCCACATCCCGGACATTATACAAAACATTTCCTCCTAAAAAAGGAGAAAAATTAGTGAATTGCTTTACAGTGGATTTATTAGTTTGTGTCGCATTAGTAAGGCATGTTCATCCTAATTCAGGATAGGTTTAAGCCCCTGTCTATATGATCTCACAAGAGGAATAACGAATAAATTGATTTTACATTAAAAATATAAAAAAAAAATTTAGCTACGATTTGTTCTTAATTTTATGGCTTCCTGCCTGCCAACCTGATTTCACTACAAGATATAATATTATTATTTTTGTGCCATACAACAATTCCCAAAAAAGATCTAGGCCTTGTAAAAGAAAAAGTTGTACGTGAAAATATTTGCACGAAAAAAATGTATTTAATCATTTCGAAACCATCTTGTAAACTTTGCTCTCTCATGTAATAAATTTTAAGAATTCCTAACGTGCTTCTTGTCAACAATTACTTTATACTTCGCCATCGTAACGTATGAAGTTTTTATAAGTCGTTGTTATGAAGAAATATTTTTATAAGGGAACGCGTATATTATCCCTTTCTACTTCGGGTTTTATAAGATTTTATATCGCAAGGGCAAATAACAGATGTGCCCTTCTTTGCTCCTTTAATATTACTGGCTCAAAGTTGGTCAGATTTTTTGAATTTTCCAATATTTTGAAGGGAATGTAAGCTTTTTATTTAAATAGCCGTCTGTGAAATCAAAGCATTCAATATACCTACAAACAGTATAATTATAATCGTTATTACAATTCTGAATGTAAAAGAATAATTTTCAGATAGAATGGTAATTATCTTAGCTTAAATAGGGACTGATGCTGATGATATTATATGAACTTTTATTTATTATTCTATGCTTATATGGAATTATCTCTGGTCAGATATTGTTTGCTTTATCAAAAACTGGTGCATACCTACTGTTTATCGTGACTGAGTTTTGTTTGTCGGCGACGACGTCGTTGTGGCAACTTTTAATTAATACCCGACCTGTGTCTGCTGTCGGGGTCGATACTTGCTACATTTTTACACAGAAACTTAAGAAGTCAGATCAGATTATTTTATTATCTTAGATGTGCACTTTTTTCATTGTACCTATCTGATGAAGGTACAAACAATACCGTATAGAGTTTAGATAGTACGTACATTCCTTTGAAACGAAAGCCGGCCTTGATCTGAGAAAAGTTTCTTTAATTAACTTTCTTTAACTAACTGAGTTTTAAAAAAGCTAAAATTATTAAGTTTATTTGACTTTGACTTACGCCCGTCTGTATACCTAGCGCAGTACATACATATAATAATATACTGCGCCAGGTAATATCCCAGTCAGTCGGTCACATGATGTTGAAAAGTATTTACTTACGTCATCAAAAATTAGCTATTTGCTTTTGTTTATCGCAGATGACGTAGAACGTTCAAGAGTCACATCATTAACGTTGTTTAGTTTGACTGTGGTGGAATATAACCGGCAACGCCTGCCAGCTGATTAGCAATGGCACTAGCTAATAATGAATAATGTGACTGGAGGAAAAATGTTCGCTGTATTTATTTTGTGTCGATTGTACTGACTTGTACTTTTTTACATAGTATTAATCACTACATAGTATAAAACAAAGTCGCTTTTTCTGTCCCTATGTCCCTCCCTTTGTACGCTTAAATCTTTAAAACTACGCAACGGATTTTGATGCGGTTTTTTTTAATAGATAGAGTGATTCAAGAGGAAGGTTTATATGTATAATACATGCATAATATGCTTTAAGATAACCCACAATAACCATTTTCCCGTGCGAAGCCGGGGCGGGTCGCTAGTAAAAAATATTGCTCAGTTCGCTCAAGTCATAAAAAATAAAACAAAAAATCCATTAGATATCTTAACTCTTCCACAATCTCCTTGTGCAGTTGCGAAAAGCTTTCAGATAAAACTAAATTTGAAACCCAAACTTTCCAAGTGTAGCAGTTCCATTTTCTTTCTTATTCTAGCATTAGGGCCGTTATAACAATCTATGGCTTCAAGGAGTGGATTGAAGGAAATCGTTGCAGTTTCTAGAATGGTCGTCTGGAGCATTGCATTGGTAGTCAGATCAGGTGTTTTCGGTGCAAGTGGTCTTATACAGGGGGTAAGTGACAACAAACACCGACTTTTCTCGGAAACGACTGAAAAAATTGACTTCTCGATTAACTATTTTGTGTGGAAATATTTTTTAATTTCTTAGATAAAAAATCCTAAACATTGTCACTTATATCCTACATTTACATATATATACATATACATTTTTAAACAAGCTTTTCGCCCCGCTGCTCCGCCCGCGTTAACAGATTTTTCCCGTGGGAATGAAGTTTTTTTTCCCGCGGTAAAAGGTAGACGATGTGTTATTCTGATATAAGCTACATCACTGTAAAGTTTCATTAAAATCCATTCAGTAGTTTTTGCGTGAAAGAGTAACAAACATCCATCTATCCATCCATACATACATTAATCATTACAAACTTTAGCACTTATAATATTAGTAGGATAATTAGAGAAGAAACAGGAAATAACTAAATCCATGCCACATGTTGACCTTGAGAGCGCCCGTATTTCGTAGCGTCGTAGTGCAAATGTCCAACCGCATGTGCTTATTTTTGTTTCTGAAACAGTCTTGACGATAGAATTTGAGATGACATTTTAAGAAATGATCATTAAAAAAATCTCCATCAATTTGATCACATCTAAACTTTTTAATTCAGATAAATATCTAGATATATTTTACATACGAACTTCTCATCGATTTCTACTACACAAACATCGTATTAGCACGTATTTCATGTTGAAACTTACCCGGTGTTATAAATAGTGTGAACCCAAACTATCCTTTTAGTTTTGCACAAACTCTAGTTGGGGTGACAATGTTGGTATAATAACGTACACATAGTGAAGCCTAAATAATAGCAGTATTAATTAATAACTTGAAAGTCAACACCATGCCCTGTCATTAGTTTTGGCGGAGATGTATGAGTATATCAATCACAGCCTATCGCCGGCGTACACTGTTTAATTCCTACTATATTATGTCGTTTCACGTTCGTCATATTAATAACGTTTCAAAATAAGATGTTCGTTTCAAATGGTAAAAGAGATCCGGTTAAAATCAAATCTTGTTTATTTTCTGTTTTGTTTATCATGACAACGGACTTAATTCCGGCGTAGCCGCCAAAATCTCTCAATTTAAGTTCTTGGTCTTTTTCATTCATACGGGAAACGAAAAGGAAGGGAGATGAATGAATCTAATATTGAATTAATGATATTTAAAATAGGAGCGCAGCTGTCAAATTTAGCTTAATTTTAAGTGGGATGTTTTCACATGTTTGACGCTTCTAAATTTAAATTGACAATCACCTGTCCCTTTTTGTTTCCCCTAAGAATGAAAAAGACCCAGAATTTATTTTATTATTTTTGAGATTTTAGTGGCTATGCCGGAATATATACGCGATAATCCAATAAACGCGGAATTTGAAATAATGCTGTTTTAAGTTAAGTACCTGTACAGATGTAACAGTTTGTAGAATGCAAATGCAAATGCCGAACAGACCACTTTAGATTAAATCCCCATTTGAACAGAACTTATTATTTACAAATAAACTGTTTTCTTCTATAATACTACCATGAATAAGTTAACTTTGTTCTCAGATAGCCAGAGTAATTGTTTACACATGTATTTAACTTAGTTTCTTGGAACACATTCATACGTATAATATGTGTGTGCACTATGTAAGTTATATTTGTGTAAACTATTACTCTGAAAATTCATAAGGGTAGGTTAAGGACGGTGCATTTAAAAATGTGTAGGTACTCGTAATTACGTCATATACTTCTATATATTTTCTTAATTTTTTAACCTAAGTTGGCACATACTTATGTACATAGTTACGTGTTTACATAATATAAATAGTTTTATTTGAGACCCCAAACTAAGTAGATCCTGTGATAGGAATGTAAATCGGAGAGCTTAATAATTCCTAAACGAACCAAAGGAAATTTTCAGCCTAAAAATAAATTTCCCAAAATGTTCAACGTCACTAATTGGCCGACCTTTATTTTCACTTCCTATTTGAGATGTGATAAAAAATTCCACACTTTTGTTTTAGACCGGATGTAGGCGTAAACTGAATTCGGGAACAAGGGTTTTTAGCGCATGCGTAAAATGATCACTGGGCAATGGGCAGTACTGGGCACTTACTTTTCAACCCAAAATTCCTAACCACGAATTTAATATTTAATCCTACCCTTGTCTAGAACATTTACCGCTGGACGGCCAGTGCCGGAATAAGCCGATCGGGCTATTCCTGCTTGGCCTCACCTGGATTTTGTGATAGATGGCTTTACTAGCCTTCCGGGGATGAATGAATTATGGTATTCTCTTTAATTGATTACGAATTAGTAGCCTAACTTATATTATTTTACAGTAAAAAATTACAGACATTTCCAGCAAGCATTTCAAACTTAATAATATAGATCTTTTAACGTTTGTTTAAATTTTTTTTTGGTTACATTAAAGCAGACATATCTATGCCGATATATGTATGACACCAAAACTATCTGTTGGAATTTAATTTGCTAGTGGTTCGATTGAGAGTAGAGAGTGCTATCTACTGGATAGGCACACATTTGGGCTCAGTTTTTTAATCGCCACCAGCTCTTGACGGCGCCATGATGGATGGCGGTCGGCGGACGGTCACGTTTTGTCATTTTATTAATACTAAAATTGGCCACCGGTGACGCGGACCAAACGCGAGTTAAGGCAGTTGTGACGTCATGAAAGAGGTTCTTTGAAAATCTAATTCACACTCGATGTTTTCAGTTTCAGTCCTTCAAGCTAAAAGGAATTCAAGGTAAAATGCTGCTTTAACTATGATTAAAGTTTAATTATTCATCCGGTTGGTTTTGATGAAAATTTAATTTTATTAATTATTTAGCTTTAAAACTTGAATGTAGATGATAATATAATTTTTAATGGGACAAAAACTATTTTTTAAATAATTTAACGGGAGGATACTTTAATATTATTCAAAAAAGCAAAAATTAATAATGTGTTTTTTTTATATTTCCAAACACTAGTATTTAAAAAGCACGCTTCTATAATTAAATGTAACTTTAGGAGACAGAACAACTACCTACAACAAGTAGGCAGGAATTTAATTTCAGCACTTTAATAGTTGTCTAGTTTAATGTTTTTGTTACGACTTGTAAGGCCGGTGTTACAGCGTTTATAGTCTACCTACCTTGTTCTTTCTTTAAATACTTAGAAAAATAGCCTATACCATTTTGTGCCCCTACAATGTTGTTTTTTTTTCAATCAGCTCCCTAAATGTTTCAAAAATACAATTTATTGTTACACCAAGAGGAATAGGTAACTAAAATATTTTTGAATCAAACATAAAAGTGTCTATTTTTAGTCTAATAAATAATATTTAAAAGAAAAGCAAAATATGCTAGTCCATTTCCTTGAAACATACAGAGCTTCACAATCAATACATTTTTCATCTTTTACTCAATAATAATTGTGGAAATACAATAAATTGATTTGATTTGATCAATAAAATGAATAAGATTGTTTTTCACTAGAACTGCGCCTGCGTTTCTGAGTTCAAATCGTTAACAGCTCATAATTATTATTATATGTCCCCACCGAGGGACTCGAGCCTACCCTGATACCAGGGTGAATAGGCTAAGGTCGACTAAGAGCACGCTGGCCCAGTGCGGGTTGGTCAACTTCATACACAACATTTGAATTTCTTCGCAGGTGTGTGCAGGTTTCCTCACGATGTTTTCCTTCACCGTAAGAGCGTCGAATAAACGTACATATGAATTCGAAAACACATAGGTACGTGCCGAGGTTTGAACCCGCGAACTTCAGAATGGAAGTCAACGGGCCTAGCCACTTGGCCACCGACGACGATGCTCTGTCTGAGTTCAAATTTCCTTGTAGAATTGAAGAGAAGGCGATAGCCTATCATCGGTTTCACACCCCACATGCAAACTACCTCACACCTGATAGTACTGCAGGCAATGGTGTTGATGCATAGCTATATTTCAGACACCCTCTCTTCATTTAAACACCGTACCAGGAGATATTACCTATGATATAGATAGGTATTTATGAGCGCGAAAAGGGTCTTAAAACAAATGAAGAATTTTGATATGGAGTAAGGCTTTTTTAATTTAGTGAGATACGATAATAATATTTTTTTAAATAGTCCTATTTTAAATTTCGTTTGTTTATTGTAATTTTTGTTTTAAAAAAGGAAGTCTGTAACCCTGTGGAATTACCTGATAATATTTAATGCATAGGACAGTTGCAGCAGGTGTTTTTTTTTTTAATATGATTGTACTGCAGTTTCAGGTATTTACTTGAAATAATTTCAGTACAATGTACTAGAAAATCTATTTAGAATTTATGTATATTTTTGCATAAAATAAACGTAATATCAGGTTTGTTACCCGGTATAGACTTCAACGTTCACAACTACATGTACGTACATGTCTGAAAACATATTAGTGAAGTAAGTTGGCTCACCCAGTGGGCTTGGGTTAATGGGGTGTCATGGCAAATGATGGGTCGTCCAGAGTAACTGCTCATCAAGACCACGGCGAGCCAGCTTGACACCTGTTATTGACACTTATGCTAGAGAACGTAACTTTGCCCAATTTTAAACTTTGATTAAGATATTACAAAGACTTGCAAGTGTGTTTGTAGACGCTTATGAGTTAAAAAAGCTTTTGAATTGATCGGTAAGGGATAGAATATTCGAATGTCAACGATATCGTGTTTTAAAAATATTACGTAAGTGCTTTTGAAATAAGTGTAGCGAGGAAAGTGCAACGGTTCAAGTCGCTGCGCCGACGACGATCTAAGTGAATTCAAATCTGCTAACCGAACAAGCAATTCGTCTGATGTCATTATTCGTCTGATACACAACCCTGCAGAACGCTTATTAGTTATTATTATTATTATTATTATACTCTTATCTCTTCTATATTAGTTCCCCTACGAAGGGTTTAAGTCTACCTTGAATATAGGTGAACAAGCTAATAATATTATGATCATATATTAAGATTCTATACAACTTTTATTATGGTGATAGTTTGATTGTAAAAATAAAACGTAATCCTCGTAAAATGAATAAACTTACTTAAATTTTTCTTCACAAGTTTTAATACACTGAAAGCTTTTCGGTAGCTACTTAATAGCTGTATAAAGGTTTACATAGTGCAATAATTTTAGTCAACCTTTTCTAAAATTAGTTCACCCGCGGCAAAACTAAAAGCTGCCGCATTAGCGTCCTTCAGGTAGCTCACGGCGTCGCAGGGTGTGTCTTCAAAGTTAAATCGGGTGGTCGATAAACTTATTACGTAGTGAAGTGTTCAGTGATCGGCGAAGCGAGAGGGCGGGCCCGTACTATGACATGTCATTAGTGCCTCAAGCTTCCGGACTCAGCCACGGAGCTTGTGGAAAACAAAATGGATCAAAGAACAATTTCTAGGGAGCTTAGGTGACTTTGCGGTTTTTAGAATAAGGTACGGGCGCCAAAGGCCCACTTAAATTTTTATATATTTTGTTTCCCAAAAAAATATATTATAATTTCCATTATGTTTTTTCTTTACTTTACTTAACTGCAAGATTTTACAAGGATTTGTCCTTGTATATTTATTTGGGAAACAAAATATCTAAAAATTTAAGTGGGCCTTCTTTGGCGCCCGTACCTTAGTTATTAGGCTATTATTTTTGGTAGTGCAAATTGCAAGCGCCTTCGAAGCAAAGGGATGCGGGTTCAAACCCCGATTAGGGCAAATATTCATATAATGAGCACTTGTGTTTGCTTGTGTCTGGATGTTCATATTTATATATGTATGCATTTATCTATATATGTATGTTTATTAGCTGTCAGATACCTGTAGTACAATATCTGTCTAGTTTGTGTTCAGATGGCCGTGTGGGAGATGTCCCATACATGTTTTTTTACTAACGGCTGCTTTTAGTAACATTAAAATAATTTAAACTAAAAATTACGAAATACTTTTACTAGTTAGCACTGAAGGCTTTGCCTGTGTCGTAAAATTGAATTTGTGCTAGTCAAGGATATTTATTTACATAACAGTAGGTACCATGATTTTGTTTACTGTATAAAAGATCGTACATTACACTAATGACATCTAAGTAAAACAATAAAAAATACATTATTACGATTGTTTACGGATCTTAACGCGATAATTTTAAATAGGTAGGTATGTATTACGTAATGTGTAGTAAGCGCGAAAGCCTCAAACAAACAATAATAAAATATTTATTTTAGTACAAATTTACCAAATATTACACTAACAGACATTTTTACAAAAACGACACTCTAAAAATGTTTAACTAATAATCATATACTTAGATTAATATTATAAACTAATGAGTTTATCGCATTGCGATAGATAGGTAGATACACATCAAAATACAGCAGAGCTCATAAAGAGCCAGACTTAATTAATTCTTTTATACTTGAGCTCGTCTCGACGAGCATTGCAAGTTCTATCCCACGCAACTCATTAAATTCTTTCTTTATTCGCCCGCATTAATCCAAATGAGAAACTACATCGCTGCGCTTGCCAACAAGGTAATACAATTTTTCCTATTCCGTAAAATATAAAAATCTCAACGTGCAAAAGTAAATGCACCTTCAAAAAGCGAAGAGTAGCAATCTAGCGTGGAATAATTTTTCCGTGCGATTGCGATGCGATGTTTTGGCGCATCGTTCGACAAATAGCCGCCGCGTCGCAGTCCGCAAGGCGGTAGCTGACGTTACAATTTCTACCTCCCAGTAGCGCCGAGCACCGGCAACTCGGAAAAAATGTCGAGATTGGCGAACACCGAGCCTTGGGGTGCCGCCCGATTCGCCACGTTGCTACACCGAGATTGTGCCGTCTGTTTTGTTTGCCTCTTACCGTCTTATTTCTGACAGAAATTGTATGAAAGTGCATCCGACGCAAAATTGCTACAAACTGTGCAAAAAATTCTAATTTTATTCTATGTTGCAACGTGTGTCCTAAAATTCTGTGTTTTAAATTCCGAGTGCGACATTCCAAATAAAGATTTGCATTTTAATGTCATGAAATGATGTTTAACGCTATCTAGTTAGTAGTTAAATAGCTCATTCTCATTCTTGGAAACGTTCCCTAACGTAATAAACGACAAGAGTAGGAAGCTTCGCGTGAAAGTTGAGAGCGTATGCTATCTCATGCAAATTACGGCAGATTTATCATAAGACGTCTCCGTAATTGCGACGTGAGGAGATATGGCGGGAGCGCTTTAAGCCACTCTCCAGAAAAAAAGGCAATTAAAGGGATAAACTGGAGCAGTTAGGTCCGCCGTCACGCTTAAGATATCTCTGTAGAGCGCGCGGTGAGCGGCGAGCGGAGAGCGGAGCGGGGCGGGGGCGGCGTGCGTGCTCGCGCCTCCTTCAGACCGTTCAGACCCCGCCGAACATGTAAAGGGCGTGGAGCAATATCATAGACTACAGACTAGAGACGGGGGAGGAACATCCACCACTGACGCTATTGCACTTGAAGCTTTACAAAGCTAAAAGCAATACAGTTATTTGATTTAAGTCGGGTGTGTACCACCGCCTTCCGCTGGATTGTGTTTGTTCGGGTTTGGCAGATGTCAAAGTTGTATGTTTTGAAACAGAGACTCGCGTTGTTTGCCATGTTTGTTTTGAGATGGAAGGTATTACTTTCTGTGTAGGTATTTTCGCCTACGTTTTTCGGAGTGGCAATGCGAAAACTTATTCCGGTGGAAAGGTTAGGAAAAGTTCGCCCAGTTTTCATACCTGATTATTGACACAGAAGGGAAGAGATAAACAAACGTTACTTTTTAAAATAATTAAATGTAGCGAGAAGTTATCGTAGTTTTTCTTCAAATGTCGAGTTTGCTTAATGAAATTTGCTTTTTAGTTCTGCAGTTTCAAAGCTGCCATTTGCTTATTAGTTAGTTGGAAACGTTCCACGTTTATACATGAAGTTGTTTGAATGATAAAACGAGAGTTCATCAAAATAATGACGTTCTGTAGAGCGTCGGCGATATGTGACATTCAGTCCGTTAATTAATGCAAATCAATGGTGGATGTGCGATTGATTCCGGGCGATTCGGAACGATTCGGAACGATTCAGAGTGATTCAGGCGATTCCAGACTAGCGGAAACTCGATCAATTACGTTAATGAGCTGAAGGTTCGTATCGCTGACGTTTCAGTATAATGCAGCTGCTTACCTCTGCCCGGTAATACCAACGCATTCGCTGCACTTTTCAGTTTGTTCTGAAGCGATTTAATTTTGTGAATTCACCGTGATTCTGCGGTCTGTAGTTATTTTTATCGTAATAAATATTTTTGTTTGGATACGACCGATTGCTTTATAATCTTGATTATTTACATTGCACTGACTTTAAGACCTGAAATCATGTCTTTTACGAGAGCAACCGTTAGGATCACATAAAGACACGCGAATAAAAGTCTCGTTATAAAAAAAGTATCTATTCGTAAAGTAGTAGTACTTTTACTTTCATAATAAGAAGTAGTTAAAGGTCTATTTAACACAATTTGTTTCAAGAAGCCAGCATTCTTAGTCCTTGCTCTCAAGTGTACTTGTCTAAACTTGCCTTAGCTAGTTATTAGTTCCTCGTAATTGACATGAATTTTATTCTTCTCTATCTCCAACGAAAGCTGCATGGCTACTACGTAAAACGAGGCGAGAGGCGACGCGAGACGAGAGAGCTCGCTCGCCTCACTGCATTTTGTCGCTTTTGTTAGCATGTAACTCTACCGCGACAACATTTTGCAGCGCGAGTCGGCAGTCTCGCGGTAGAGAAAATGGTGTTACCATTATAACAAAAAAAAATTCTACCGTATTCCTACCAAGTAGACATTCCATTCATTCGTTCGTTCGCTACCCCAAGTAAAGTGTAAGAGCGAGATAAAAAACAAGGAATGTCGTATAGCGCTATCTTTTTTCATCACTCCATCCATAAATGTTCGTCTTAACTTAAACGCATATGTCAGGCAGCATAAATAAATAAACAAACTGCGAAAAAAAATTCGTTTAATTTCGTTTTGCTTGTATTTATTGTTAAAACTCGTATAATAAAATTAAATATCTTTTTCTTGATTGCCTAGCGATTTTTATCGGTAGATAGATGTACCCATTGTGGTCTACAAGTTAAGCTTCGAAGGAAATCCGCATCACTCGCTAGTTGGTACGTTGGAAAGTACATTATTACATTGTTTCGTATATTTTCCTTGTATTATATATTATTTTATTGTCTAACATAATACGCTTTATTCTCTAGGAACCATCCTAGCACCAGTTATGATCGTGATCTAAACTTTGATACCAATGTGGACGTTCAATAAGACCTTACCGTGTGTTCAATAATTGCTGACCCTTGAACTATATACCTACTTAAACTATTTTCGAGGATATCAATGTTGATTCACAATGCAGAACATGAGATATTGAAGAATATTTTTACAGGTAATTGTTTTACGTAACTTATTTACTGGCGAATAATTAAATGAGAGAACTGATATCATTGTACATTACAAAATAAAAAACTAATTATTGTGTCTATTTTAGGTTCTTCATACCAAAGACAGCGGTGCTGACTGTGCTCTTGCCTTTTGTCAACAAAAGTTGGATTACACGGACGGCAACTGTATGAAAAAGCCAACATATTATTTGGCAATAAAATTGAAGATGCCATTTAGGAGTGTCATTGCGGAGTGCCATAGTGAATGTGCTGCAGGGAATGGAACTTCAGCAAGCAGTTGTAGCAGTGTTATTGTTAGTTAGTCATTACATTGACTACAAAAGTATAAACAATTAAATTTCAACACTATGGTGCATCAACTACTATTTATTTCGCTTATAACAGTTTACTGCTGGACTTATGCCTTCCCAGTCTATTAATAAGATTAGTTAAAATACACAAAGATGTTAATAAATTAATTCTTTATTTTCTTTTCCAACATGTCCCAACCAACCTAAAGATAATACAAGAAATAATACACACAAATAATACAAGAAATATTAAAATTTTAATTGATACTATAATCTAATTTCTGTTTGTGGTTTTATGTAAGATATTATTCAATCATGAGGTTTGAAAATCTCCACAATTACGCTATAATCATAATGAAAAAGCATATACAATTGCTTGAGAAAAAAATTGCAGCCCCGCTACTAATATTCATAGCCAACCATACATATTTACTTTCAGAGATGCTTTACTATTGTTTTGTTTATTCAATATAGAATTAATATGTTCCTACTTAACTTACAAGTATAGTAGTATATATAGGTAATAATAAGTTTTCTTTATTTCTTTTACAATGGTAAGCTAAACACTAGACGCAGTCTTATTAAAGGTTCAACATCATTTCTGATATTTTTGTTTATGGTATTATTGTAAGATTCTATTCAATCATGAGTTAATCTCATGATAATCTCTATAATTATCCTATAGGTAATTATAATGAAAAGCATTAGGAATTGCCTGAGAAAATTGCATACATTTGGAGTAGCCCCGCTACCATCATATGAAGGAGTTGACCATCTTTATTAGTAGCCAACCATACATATTTACTTACACATTAAGTATTGTTTATTAAATATAGAATTAAGGTAAGTACTTTCCAAGTGAAAGTTACCTACTTATGAAGAAAATTATAGATTTTTCCAATTACTTTTCAAGTTAACCTCTTTAATGAACGTTCTCGCCTTGTTCTCGCGCACTCAGAACGTGGAAGACTTTATCACGCGTAGAACTGTCAAAAAGCGAATGTCTGTCGCTTAATGAACGTTACGTGCTAGCCAAAGCGACAATTCCGTCGCGTTCTCGCCGATTGACATAAGGTCGCCATTTTTGTGTCTCTCTCGCGGGAACTGTGCTAACTCCCCGCGACAACCCCGCGAGACAGGCTCTATGTCGCGTTTTGACAGCTTCTCGAGCCTGTCGCGGTCTTACGTGCTTGCCCTGCTGGACTGTTATCTGACCAATAGTAAATGAATAGATCTTAATCGACCAAGTTGTCCTTTTTCTTGTCACATGAATATTGAGATCAGATCATATTAGAAACGGTGTCAAAAATATTTTACATGTTATTTTCACTCAACTACTTAAATCTTAATTCATAATCTTAACTTGTTTTCATCGCACTTAATCTTAGTTATAATTATGAATTACAAATTTATTTAAAACAAGCAACACATAACATTGTAATATACAAGTAGAGCTATGTAACGGCAGACACGGCCGAAGGCTTTCAAGCTAGCTGATGGCATTTGCATAATATTGGAGCGGGCGGATACACCTAGTGCTCATTAGCCTGCTGATCGGCTTACGATATCGGCTCAACTGGCCGACGAACAACCGACGATGGTTATTATTCTTAGGTTAGTGTTTCATGTCTAAAACGTTTTGCAATCTATGGTTGAGAAACTTTTTTGGAGTGAGTATGTTGTAAATTGCTTCGCCTTCATTTTCATTATTTGTTTTAATAAGATTTTCTTTTTGTTTTAAATGATTGAAAATCTATATCGATTAATTGGGCTGAAACTTAAACATAGATTTTTCACAAGGCTCGTATCTATGTTATTTCAAGAAATATCTAATAGTAACAATAAATGTTGGTGAATTAATACGTAGAAATACTGTAATAAGTCGATAAATACCATTATATTTTTGACAGAAGAGAGAGCTTAGCACAGAGAGAGAAAAAAACTTAATATGACTGACTAAACTGACTAAACGCATGATAAAGAATTTAAGTACATTGATGAGACGTTAGATTATAATAATACCAACGAAATAGTATTAATACACAAGTTAAGGCGTGTGCAAGTAATAGGTTGTTGGTATAATGTGTGTGGTAGCGTCGGCAGTCGATATTGACTTTGATAAACGAGCACCCAATGTCGCCTTACAAGCCACGTCACCTACTTTGGTGCACTGCGTACATCTCAGGCTTAGATCTAAGCAAAAAGATGTGTGACGAACCAAGTTATACCTTTGGGGTAGAGTCTTCCGCTCCCCCACAGGTCCGGTAAAGCTTGATTCGTCCTACTTTTGCGACTGAAAGATTCTAACGGTTAAATAAAATCTTTAATGACGAAGATAACCGAAATAACGTTATAACGAATGAAGACAAACATGAAGACCCTGTACTTAGAAGATATCTTACTGTTCTGCCTTCTTGTTCATTGATTCCTGAAAGACTTGCCAAGGAAGAGCAGACCAGTCCCCCAAAGAAGCTGGTGCTGCTTTGGGGGACTGGTCTGCTCTAGTCGATTGTCGGTTGTTTTATTGGTTATATAATTTAGTTAGTCTACTTTGACTGGTTGCCTTCCTCTAATTGCATATTTCGTTTGCACTCTTTGTTATATTAATCAAATTGTATTAAATAATAATTATGTAAAAATATTTTGAAAATACGCAACACCTGTGGAGTTTCTTCACGAGAGTTCTTCTCCACAGAAGACAGCCAAATCGTGAACTCTCCTCGACATCGAAAAGTGATTTGTAAAAACTTGAAAAAAGAGTATTTCCGTTATATGACAGTGAATCAACTAAGGCATAAACAAACTGTATGAAATTCAACTTACAATATCAAAAGGAATCCTCCCATCATCAGCCATCTTCAGTACTGGAACCATGCATCAAATCCTACCCTTGTTTACACTCCATCCTCGTACTTTTTATGACTAGTAACTCCATATTACATCCGGCTACATATTACACAATATTACACACTACTTATGGCAGTGCCATTCCTCAGATACAGTTTATAGCACCTAAGTTGAATATTGTAAGTGGGAGCAATCGCCATTTCCTACTGGATGTAAAGGTTTGATGCGAGAGGTTACTGCCGACTTGGTTTATGTATCTTCCTCATATTTACTGGTTTGTTTCATATCGTTTGAATGTCTGTTTACGTCACAAATGTTATGTTTTGGTTTATATACAGCCAGATTCACAATTCCAGTTGGTTTGATAATGTTGAAATTTTTTAACCACTTCGGTCTCCTACCAAAGAGCAAATATACTAATTCTAAAGATACACCAAAGTAGAATAATGTGCCTAGTGTATAAAGACTATCGTTTTATCCTATTTTTGTTTTTTTCTCTGACAACCCTGGATAGCAATATTCAGCTCCATGGCATTACCGTGTAGTTTTTACCAAGAAAATACCTCAAAAGATATCACAAGTTTAATAATATTTTCAAAGTCTATTATTACGAGCCGAGAGAGCAAGTTTGTTACTTTATCTGAGTTCGTAATTAAAAACTTTTCCAATACGAAAATGTTGTTTTCTTAAAATACCGAATTGATGTTTAATGGAATAAAAACAACCATTTCGAAAGTTTTCGAGATCCATAAAAGAGTTTAACGGTCTTTTTGGTCTATAAAATATCTCAATATTTACTTTTTAACTTGCAACAGGTTCTCCATGACTTAGACATATGAATGTGATTGAGTTAAAAAGCATATTTATAGAAATCTTGCTCTTAGTCCTGGTGTCGACTTTGCAAACACTGACAAGACTTTTTCGTTTAGGCCACAGTTTGGAACAACTTTTTCAAACAATATTTTTATTCTAAGAAATATACAATAAAATTGACTCTCTCGTGAAAAAAGACAATGTTTTCTTTCGTTTCTGGTAAAAGTTTATTTGGGTAAGTTGATCATAATGGGATTCAATGGTAATAGTATATGGGATCCATCGTTAATATCTAAAATGTGGGATCTTAAGATCTATCGGAATAAAGGTATTGATTAGGCGTCCTCTCAGTTTGTGCTAATATCATTTACACCCTGCATCATTTCATTTCTAATGTTTAAGCTAAATCTTACTTGAAATAATAATATGAGTGGACATCTTACACAAATAAATATATCGGGTAGCTGTATATTCGAGATACGGAAACAAATCATATCCTTTATGTAAACACACCGTGAGCGGACCAAAGGCATTTGACAGAAACAGAAATAACCATCGCATTGCAAAATCGAAGGAAACAATACAAGGGGCGATACTGACATAAATCAGATTTTTGTGCGAATAAGGCCCTTTATACCCTGCGACTTTTTGCAGCGATGCAAATGTGATTTAGTCCCGATGTAATGTTGATTAAGACGAATAAATCTACCTTTACACACACGCTCCACTCAATCAACCAGTGATACAATCGCGATGCAATAGCAATACGAACTTGATAAGCCTCAATTCAAACGCCAGTATCGGTGCATACGTGATACAACATCAATACAAATACGTGTATGCATTAAATATTAACGGATTGCAGCATCGATTGCAATGTGAGAGCGAAAAATTTAATATCTTAATATTATACTAGTTTTAAATCGTTTAGAACAATTTTTCTTCTGGGTACATTAGCAGCTGAGATTCGCAACCAAATGCAAAAAGGAGGAAATGTTTTTCTCAACCAGTTGCCAAATACGATAGCACAATGATAGTCTCTCCTTTTTAGGGTTCCGTAGCCAAATGGCAAAAAACGGAACCCTTATAGATTCATCATGTCTGTCTGTCTATCTGTCTGTCCGTCCGTCCGTCCGTCCGTATGTCACAGCCACTTTATTCCGAAACTATAATACCTATACTATTGAAACTTGGTAAGTAGATGTATTCTGTGAAACGCATTAAGATTTTCTTACAAAAATAAAAAAAAAACAATAAATTTAGAGGGTCCCCATACATCTAAAAAAAAAAAATTTTCATCAAACCCATACGTGTGGGGTATCTATGGATAGGTCTTCAAAAATGATATTTAGGTTCCTAATAACACTTTTTTCTAAACTGAATAGTTTGCGCGACAGACGCTTCCAAAGTGGAAAAATGTGTGTCCCCCCCCCTCTAACTTCTAAAATAAGAGAAAGATAAAACTAAAAAAAATATATGATGTGCATTACCATGAAAACTTCCAACGAAAATTGGTTTGAACGAGATCTATTAAGTAGTTTTTTTCTAATACGTCAGAAATCGTAAACCTCAATTTACCTTTCACTATTATTAAAACATCGATCTAAGTCACAACGAACTACAAAAACTTCTATACCTATTATCTGGCTGCTACGGAACCCTTCATGGGCGATTCCGACTCGCACTTGGCCGCTTTTTTCACAACTAGTTGCCTACTGCCGCCACACATTCGCTCGACTACTGTCAAACGCGAATTTGAATAGCTACACGAAGTCGTGGTGTATAAAGCGCTTTACGTCTCGATATTTCTAATATTAAACACCAGGCACGGCCCGCGTCAGATAAGATCACAGCCTGTACGGGCACTATTAAAAATAGAGAAAAGTTTGGACGCAGACGGCGACGTCGCGATTGAATTCTGAACGCCATTGTTTTTTAGGATTCAGTAGGCAGTATCACCAAGATGGAATACATGCTCGTATGCCCCAGGCTTACTTGGTTACTATTGGACTACCGGGTTGTATTTAAACAATAAGATGCGAGTATATTTATATATAAGTAAAGAATTTAATCGTTCAAAACAAAAATAAGGGATGTTTTACGATATGAACGACGGGCGTCTTGAAGGCAATCTCGTCATACAAAATTAAGAGTGCCATTCCAATAAAGCTTGAGGAGGCTTCACACCCGCGTTTCAGTTGTCATATTTCACGGTTTGGCCGATGTATAAACACGTTCCCCGTTCAATCATCCCGCGATAGGCGGCGCCAGCGCGAATAAATCAAACCTCTCACTTTTTCACCTGCCACGCACAAAAGCTTTCGCACTGAAACTTGATTCGGGTTCTTTCTGACGAAATATCAGCCTATTTGTTATACTATTGATACGGCCGCACGTGCGCAGCGTAAGTTTGTACTTGTTGACGAGAGGGATTGAGTGGAAATTGCTTCCCGACAATGTGCATAGAATTTGATGCTAACAGTTCCGAACCCTCGCCGCCGGTATTTGCAATGTTGCAAACGCTTATTGATATCGTACGTGTTGTGTTTGTTTGTGTGATTATTAGCTTCGTTATAACCTGCCGCAGGTACAGCTGCACCATTCACTTGATTAGTACAGTCAATACAGGCACATTACATAAGCCTAGAGTCATACACGTAATACCTGTATTTTAATGCGAGACATAATTCAACAAAGGATTTTTGCAAAAATCCTTCATGTGAGACAATATTACTCCACAATTATTTTTGTTTGCTTTCAATGAAAAAAGAAGTATATTTTCTTTATCAAGTCACATCACAAAAACATCAACAGATTCCGTCAAAAAGACATAAATATCGTTTAGAACACCTTCCCGAAGTGTAATAACTCAATTATAGGGTAAAAGCGCGGCGCGCATCGCCGGTGATAGTACAATCTCGGAGTACAATCTAGCTAAGGAAGCTGTGAGGCATCATCGCGGTGTCGGTAAGTGCCTATTTGAGGCTACGTAGCCACTTACGTACGCGGCCCGATAGCGTAATCCGAATCGACGTGTATTGTACAACGCTCTGCCAAAATTTGTATACCGAAATAAAATTATTTTAAGCAATATTATATGGCGTTTAAAGAAACTAAAAAGGCACGCTTAGCATTTAGTATTTATTTCCTTTGAATCAGTTTAATACTCTTGTTACGTTTCACTTAAACCACAACCACAGAAGCCACAACACCAGTCAGAGAATTTTTATTGTATTCTTTTAACTTTGTAGTCATAAGGATAAACTTGGTTAAAAAAAATCCCAAGTCCCAGTAAGGCGGAAGCAGTCAGATACGAAGGATATATATATAGGTGCCCAAGCGTTATAAATAAAAGTCAAAACCTGTGCTACTTAACAATTTTATTGTTTTAGTTATTGTCTCATCGAAAATATGCAAATTTACTCATATAAAATGTTTTTTTTTATATAAAATAAAATTTTATTTTTTCTTGCAAAAACAATTATTGCACAATATACACAATGTAGTTATTATTAAGAAGTCAACCTAAAACAGTAAAATAAATCATCATCATTAGCAGCCTGCGGCAGTCCACTGTATAACAAAATAAGTAATAAATGTTAGTAAATAATATTTTTCTGAGATACTTCGCTTTGCCTCCTGCGCTTGTATTGTACGTTGCGATACGGCTGGCGCCAAGCAGACTACTCCGAGAGCCTATAATCTTCGTTGTAAATGGATTTAATGCAAATTCGCCCGGTCTCAATAGGTGTTCGATAAAAATACTTAACTCGCTTCGTGGTACTCAAATTGTTTTCCCAGTAGAATAGAGCCTATGTAAATTAATTCAAACTACGTTCCGATGGATTTTGTTGTTTAATTTTATTATAATAACATTGTACGAGCTTTGTTGGTAGAGGAGTGTCCACAGCTGTGGCTGCCAATCTCGGAGATGCCGGTTCGATGCTCGATACTTACAACATTAGTAGGAACAACCATATTGGAAGAAATAGTTAATATATTTTGAAAACTACACATTGTTAAAAAGGTAATATTAATTAGGTCATGACGAATTTATTTTTAAATAAAAAGAGGGTAATTCTGTATACTTGTAAATTCATCTTCATTTTAAAATTTCAAGTAATGCAAGAAATGTGATTTTGAATAAATAAACTCATTCTCATAAAATTTCGTTGAGAAATTAAAATTCAGTCATCATACTATATTACTATATTATCATACTAATATTATAAAGAGGAAAGATTTGTATTTGTGTGTGTGTGTGTATGTTTGTAATGAATAAATTAAAAAACTAATGAACCAATTTAAAAATTCTTTTACCATTAGAAAGCTACTCGTACATTCACCCTGAGTAACATAGGCTACCTTTTACTGCGGGAAATTGCCTCATTCCCACGGGAAAAACTGTTAACGCAGGCCTTGGCAGAAAGCTAGTTACTAATAAAACCCTTGACAAGAAATTTAGAATTAAACTGCGATCAAAATGAAGGCAGTGGGTTCGGCGCCGGCTAATCGTCGGAGGGTCTGACTGAGGCGAATTTACATAAACAGAGCGTGTCTTGAGGCTGTTATCATTCAATTATAATAAGATATTGCGATGCCGAGACTACACCTGTTCTGCTAACTTTAAATCTGGCTGGATGGCTGACCCACACGTCAAACCCGTGAACGTGGTGCTGCTTGGGGGGACTGGTCTGCTTTAGTCGATTGCTGGTTGTTTTATTGGTTATATAGTTTAGTTTTTTCTACTTTGACTGGTTGCCTTCCGCTAATTGCATATTATCGTTTGCACTCTTTGTTATATATTAAACAAATTGTATAAAATAATATTTTTGTAAAATATTTTTTGAAACGATGCAACGCCTGTGGAGTTTCTTCCGGCGGGTTCTTCTCCACAGAAGACAGCCAATTGTGAACCCGCCTCGACGTCGAAAAGTGATTGTAAAATCTTACTTCGAATAAACATATTTCATTTCATTTCATTTCATCTAACTTCATATAAAATGACCACTAAATACATACATACATACATAAAGTCACGCTTATTTCCCGAAAGCAGAGACCACTTCCTTCCACTTGCTACGATCCAAACACATTTCTTTTGCTTCATTCACATTCATTAATCTCCTCATGCATGCTCGTCGGTTTAAGAGTACTCTTGACCCGACCTTTTGTCAGAACGTCCCCGATTTGACCACCACCCCGACCACTAAATAAAACATATTATTTAAATTATCTTGTTTGCTTATCGTGTGGGTCTCAAAAACCCTGTTGTCAGAATTATTGCGCCGCCTATGGCTTCTGACATGATTCATGTAACGAATTCATCCGTAAATAGTAGCCAGCGACTTTACGTGCCTTCGAAGCACGAAAACATGAAAAATCTGGTGATTGAGCCTGGAATGCCCTAAACAAACTAGTCTTGATGTATTTATTGATTTATAGTTTTTTTTTTTTCATAGTTTAAGTATTTCTGAATTTAAAAAAAAGAGCTTTCTATGTTTTTAATTGTACCACCTTAGTAAACTTAAGCATAATATTAATATTAGTTTCAAAATGAAATAAATTTATTAGAAAACTTAGTTTGAATGAAAAATATGCCGAAACAATGTTCAACGTTAATCGCAAAGGTGAACTTCAAGATACCATTTTCATATTCGTAAGCCATATAAAGAGCAGTTAAGTGTAGCAGCTTTCAGATACATTAAATAATTCACACACTCATAAAGCGCATAATTTCAAAATCGCAACAATGTACACGTTTTTACGGTTTGATTGTATCCTTAGATTACGTGGGAGCGTGCTGGCTTGTACTACATTCTTGTATTCAGCAGTGCAGTATAATGGAATAGAGATTGTATTGTGCAATTATTGTGTCTCTTTGTAAACCAATTTTTACAATACGGCATGGAAATTCAGGCTTAATAGTTACATGATGCCTGAAAAAAAAAATTAATTTCGATGCACGCTCACAAAAGCACAATTATTAATACCTACAAGTTTGAATATGTTGATGCAATGTTGAGTAAAATAGTGACAAAATTAGTAATTAGTCAGAATATTACAACTGAGAATGCCAACGAGTAGAAAATCTTGAACAAAAATTTTTTTTTATTATTTTATCTACCCTTACATCGAATTAGCTAAAAAATCAAAATTTGTCCAAGATGTTTTTGATTTGAAATCTATACTCCTCAAATGGACATAGTACACATCTTTTTAGAGAAGCCATATGTAGCAAATAAGTTAGAGTGCTGAAACGGGACGGCTTGTGGCGCTTTGTCATCGCGTGTTCTACTCGTAAGCTCTAGCTTGAAATACCTAGAGCAATATAGTAGTTTGTCAACACGCCGCCTTATCCCTACAAAGATGCATTGCCATGTGGATACTGGATTACTGCTTTCGTCAAAAGTGTACCATACGTCATTTAAAATATGGAGTGTTGTTGTGTAACTGTCTGTTCTCTATCTAGGGTAGCTTTTTGAAATGCATGTCAGAGTTTTTTTTATTACTATAACAACAGTCCTCTCAATATAGGTCCAATGGCCAAGGTTTTTCCTTTCAAGGAAAACACTTACCAAGCTGGTTGGGTATCAAATTTCTGCCGGGGTAATATGAGGTTTTACGTATGATAAGACATAGTTTTCTCATGTATATACTCGTATATATACTCTCATCATATTGAAGAAAATTCTAATATGACAGTTTTCTCACAGCACTTTGATGTTTGACTGTGAGAGATAATCTTGCCACTGTCCTTCATGCTTCTGGAGCTGATGGTACATAGTTGAACGTTGGAAACCATTCCCATCCCTATGTACCCCAATAAAATTATTATTATTATTATAATTATTATGTTGTAAAGTGTACAGGCTATTTTCCGCACCCTACTACGTGGTTCCGTCGTCGCCGCGGTCCCAAACATATCCTCTCCCAACCTGACGACGAAATCGCTGATGCAGTTAAAGCAGCCAAAGAATTTAGATTGCACCTAACAGAATGCCCTTCTGGTAGCAAATACCCTTCAGGTAACAATGCTCGTACCCGCCGGTGGGGGCGCGGCCAAAATCAAAACAAATAATCATTTTTTTTTTTTTTTTAAGATAAGATAAGATCTTTATTTGCTAGAACATAGTGATAGGTACAGTTCTTACAATGAATTATAATTTGTTCTTATGTTCCACCAGTAATGGCATGCAAAATTATATAAAGCTAATCAGTGTTTGTCATTAAAGTATTCATTAAGTGAGTAATAAGATTTATTAAGAAGCCAATTCGTTATCCTTTTCTTAAACTCATGTGATGGACAGTCTTTCAAATGTTTAGGCAAGCAATTATAAACTCGAATGGCCATAAAATATGAGTTCCTTCTGTATAATTCTAAACCAGCTCGTGGCTGGTAGAGAAAATCTTTGTATCTAGTGGATCTTGGATAGAACTCACTGTTTAATTTGAAATAATTAGGGTGGTCTCTTCCAAACATACTAATCTGTTTTATATACAAACAAAACAATGGTAAAATTCTCGTATTTTTAAACAGTGGTTTACAAGATTCCAAACAATGGGCTCTACAGACAGCTTTAACACATTTCTTCTGTACCCTAAACACCCTGTCAGCGTCAACCGAGTTTCCCCATAACATCAAGCCGTAACTTAACACAGATGACACATAACCATGATATGCCATAAGTCTTATTTCTGTTGATGCTGTTCGACTTAGTCTTCTTAATGCGTAAACAAATTTATCAATTCTTTCACAAACATTATTAATATGTTGATTCAATCAGACGGACCCCACAGGCGTCTTCTCCTTCACGATGTTTTTCCGTATCAAGGCGCTAGGCCTAGGTTCGAGGCTCCCTTGAGCCGCCCCTAGACGCGTTGGTATATGACTACTTTGGGTAGAGCCATCTGCTCCCAAGTCCGGTGAAGCTTGATTCGTCGTACTTTTTCGACACAAGCATAGGCAATTTAAAAAAAACCATTGTCTAGATTAAGTCCATATACCTAGTCCACTTTTACTTCGTTCTTTCGTACGTTAAGAGCCCATATGTGTTCCCACCGAGGGGCTCGGGTCTACTCTGAAACTTTTACATCACAGAAATAATAAAGATGGTCAATTTTTTTTACACCCACGACCACACCATAGAAAATTGGAACACTTGGCGCTGACAGACTGACGGACAGATATTCCAGCGATCCTTTAACGGTCTGTTTCTACGTTTTGAGGTTCGGTACCCTAAAAATAAAACACACATTAAAATGGCTCTGTATTACATTTTGTACAAACGCCAGCATAATATACGGTTTGATACTCGCACTACGAAATTCACCCCTACCGCTACGGAATACGGGCGCTCTCCAGCTGCATGTGCTGCCTACTGTACATTCAATAGTAGGTGGAAATTAGTTATCTACATAGTAATGCAGTTAGATGCAGTGAATGAGTAGCTGGCTGCTGCCCGCATCCGCGCATTCGTTCGTACATGCCCTCGAATTCCGCAAACCGCATGCGATCCGTTCCACCTTTACTGCGAACTTTGTTCGGTTTGGTTAATCAGAATAGTTTAAACGAGCTTGTTCTGAACGTATTCCTTTTTTGAAATTAATAAAATGTTTATTAATAAAAATAAGTATGTACTTTTAAATTCTTCTTTTTTCACTAGTTATTTATTTATTTCAATACAAGAATACATCTTAAATTATGTTATATAAGTACCTATTTGAATTTTGTTTTATTTCAAAGGGCGTTAGTCGGCGCTTTTTTGTGGCTGGTTCTAAATGGCAATAAACGAAATCTTTCATGCAGAAACTGCGTTGCGCACTTTTTGGGTTGTATGCAGATTAGAGCCAAGCTGTTATTGCGTTTGAGTATTTGATCAATCAACCCATAGTCCTGTGCGGTTGACTATGATTTGTAAATTTAATTCAAGAGACGCTTACACTCCTTGGAGGGGGCATAAATATGTCTATTTCTGAAAAAAAAACACCTTTTTTCTCACCACAAATAATATAATCTTCACACCGTATTTTCCCTAAGCCTTCTTGATGACGTCAACGATGAAATAGATAGGATATAGCAAAATTGATGTCTAATGCATTAAGCCATAACTTACACCACCGGTCCGGAATCGCCTAGTGTATTGCCTGTATCTAGGTCTGCGGCGGCGTGCCGTGGTATACGCAACATCGGCTGCAGTATTCAAATTCCGTCGACTCCGCAGTGAATAGATAAGATTAATGGGAGTAGGCTCGTCCGTCCGTCAGCGCCGCCGGTAGAAGCTAGCTTCGATACTCTAGACCTGTAGCCACTGCGACATTGGAATGTCAAAATGCCTCTCAGTACTCTTGTCAAACTAACGTGCCCTAATAAATTGCTGGAATATAACCGTACATTATAATATGATTATGTCTTACTTGACAATAATAATTGCACTAAGTATTATACTTTACCTGTATAATCTTAGCTGGCCTGACAGAATATAAACCTGTCAAATCCTGAAAAGGATATTTTTAGTTTTTCATCGTTTTATATGAATAAAAGAATTTCCTATACCATTAATATTAAATCAGTCCATCAATTTCACCAGTATTTTCAATAATGTACCTACGTGATTTTTATGGAAAAACTTTTGCTTTAATTTTTCGCGTATCTGCATAGTTGATGTTATAAGTCTTATAATTTAAGAGACCTGTATCAACACGTTGATTTAGGATGACGGGTACTGTCACTTTTTTGTATATTCCATGTTTATTATCTTAGCAGACAACATGACAACTTTTTATTACTCGAGCTACAGAACTATAGCCTCGATACTTGCTGCATGATTACAGCATTTCCAGCTACTGTTCATACCTTGCAGGTCTTTATCTGAAACTGCAGTTTAGTTTGAACCACTTTGCTACTCACCAATGCCTATTTGACGCATTCAATCAAGCCAGATTGGGTAAAAATTATCAAATTGATCAAAAAATGTGTCCGGTTCCTATTATAATTTAAACTATTCAAATTCAATAATAATATTTGTTTAAGAGAATTTAAGCCAATCATATGGCTCCTTCTAGATTAGTTACTTTTATACCTTTCTTCTCAAAGAGGGAAAATATAAATGTTTTTCGTAGTAACAAATGAACTTTGACGTAAATGTTTGATCGGAGAGATACACGACCTTTCAAAGAGCCTGGAACTAATCATAGACGCGACTGAATTCCAAGTAAAGGCCAATTGGGCTCTGCTGTTGCTTTGAAGTCGCTTAGATACCACAAGGTGAAGTAAAAGAAACGTTTATTTCTTTGAGGAAACCACCGCTGTAAATTCATATATAAAAACTGCAAAATAATATACAACAAAATTATATATTACTTTTTAAATACGGTAAACGACCCCGTAGACAAGTTGGTAGTACGCTTGCCTTTGAATCACAAGGGCAAATATTCGTGTGATTGCACTTGTGTGTCTGTCTGGATTTTGTATATTTATATACGTATACATATCAGCTGTCTGACACCCATCCCATAGTACAGGCTCTGCTTAGTTTGGAGTTAAAAGACCATGTGTGAGAATGTCCTCACAATATTTTTTATATCATGAAAAGTAAAATAGTGCTGAGAAAAATTGTAAAATTTTAAAATATGTTGCAATCCGAAAGAAATAAACTTGAGGGCACTTAAACGAATTCAATTCAGGAATTCTACCAGAGCAGCAGCATTTGCCGGAGATTCGCCATAATGGCAACTACGGGGATGCAAATACAACTGATTGGCTCTCCTCAGAGCCTCGTTATATCCGTACCTGTCTTTGGTATCTGCATTTACACTTGCATTCGAATGTTTCGACTTGTTGAGCGAAGGCAGACTTTGAATAAGTTTGCTTTGATGAACAGGGAAATGCTGTTCCCTTAGTAAACTGTAAAAGAAAAGTGATGTTTATTCGAAAAATATTGCATCCCGTGATTTCTACAAAGTAAGACTGATGGATAAATGTAACACGAAACAGCGTACAACTTCCTAAAGCACGGTTGTTGCAGTTATATAGATATTGATTAAACGTTATACGTCGTAAATTTTGCATCTACTACTCGTAAATCTAATAGAAAAATTGACACTGAAAATAATAAAGAGATTGGAAAATAATTTCGGCAAAAAGCTAGTCTCCAACTCATGTCGGACACTCAGTAAAATGAAATACGTAGCCGGCACCGGCCTTCGGCAAATGGTTTAATATCGAAATGTGATCACTTAGCGCAATCTCTTACAAAAGAAAAAATAGAAAGCCCGAAACGTACTTAGCTTTTGCCAGAAACCGAAATATGTTTTCAATTTTTATGAAATGCACACAAAGAGATGAATTGGATTGACGGCTTTTCTACCAATTCCTTTATTTGGGCAGATAAATGAATGAAAGTGTTACGTTTTTTGTTTACATTTTGTTTGCTTTGTTTACAAACTTTTATTGGATTTACGAGTATATGGAATCGCCTTTTTTGTACGTCTTGTCAAAATTGGGCAAGTTGGTGAAGAATTCTTATACTTTAACATACTAAATTGGTAGGGACAGACATCAAAAGTAAACTGAATTGTAATAATTTTATTTACACTAAAAAATAATATAAACTTAAACCTGTACATGTGTGTTTTAATTTTAGTGTATTTTTTTTGTTGCACAATATTATTTAGATATTATATAAACGGAGTTCTAAGTTTAGCAACAAAATATTAAAGCTTTGGATAAGTATTTACGCCGGTGGTCTCAATCCAAAAAAAAAAGAAACCTAACTTTTTTATGTCGATACACTGCGAAAAATTTCAGAAATAATAAAAGTAATCCTGAACAATCAACATGCAATTCGTACCGTACAGTGTAGTCGATTAAGATTTTTTGACGCTTATTTAAGATGAGGTCAGTCCTTGATAGATACTTACATACATACATGATAGAACAAGTGGGTAAAAAGTATATTAAGGAGAAAAAGCATTACCACACATGGGTTGCCTGGTAGAAGTTGCTACTTTAGCAATAAGGTCGCCCATTTGTGTACACTTTTACTGTTTGGACTGGACTTTTTGTTATTTCTGGTGTGCAACAAAGTCAATTATATTTTATTCGCAAAGTTTAATTTCATTGGCAATGCACCCGAAACGAAAATATTTACGCTTTTTGTTTTTTTTTTGGGAATGCTGAAATCAAGTAACAGGGAATCGGTTTTAGCGGAGGAGTGCTGGGATGCCTGAGATCGAATGTTGAATAGGTAAAGCGAGGAGTAGGTACGAGTATATCTACCATAGACGAGAACTCTCACTGACTTGGCAATAGGAAAATGTTTTCCCCAAATAGTAGTGTCACATAATTTTTATTCTTGTATTGGGCATATCTATAGATTAAAAAGTAAGATTAGAAGTATGATTCGAAATGTACTAATGATTTTTTAATAGATAATGAAATATATAGGGAAATAGGGAAATAGAAATAGATAGGGAAACGTAAAGCAATCACCTAGATGAAAAATAATAGTACGTAAATGAAACATGACATGAAATTAATTTTTATTTGTCAGTACTATTAATGAAACTGATGAAAACGACAAAGACTTTATAAATTCAGTATCTGCTTAAACAGATTATATTATTATAACTAGCTGGCCGCCCGCGTTGTATTTCCCTGCGGTAAAAAATATCTAAGATGTAGCCAGGGGATATAAGGCACCACCATGCAAAATTTCATTCAAATCCATCCAACAGTTTCGGAGACTAGACCGTACAAACAGACAAAAAAGAAACAAAAAAATTGAGAGAAATCTGAGTATGTTCTACATCACTTCTTACATCCCCCATCGGTTTTTAGATTTTTTTTTCTATGTACAGATTTTCAACTTCTACAGTTTTATTATATAGATTACATTTAGTTTACCTGTCAAAATAAAACATGGCTCAGAACATATTTTCCAGGCTATAAGTACCTCTACATTTTACATAACCACAATATCTTCGGAGAAAAGAAAACGTTGAAAATATACTAGAATTTAAATCCAGCGTACAGTACGGCAGAAGGAAATGTTGCCAGGGATTATTATACGAAGAACTACGAATAAATATCGCAAGTAATTACAATAAGAAGTGAGATTGTGGAAAATCACTGGGTAGCGAGTCGCAATTAGCGGGCGAACACCCAACGGAAATAAATAAGGATATTAGCTCCCAGCCTCAGATCCGGTAAGGATAAAAATTATATTATTGTGGAAAACAAGGAATCTTATACAACAAAGAGTAAAACCAAATTAATAGAATAAATAAGGGTGAGTTTCATTCATACTATACATACAATTTATCTCGGAGATAGTGTTTATCTTATTGTCTATCTGCATCGTCTTACAAGCATTGTTTTTAAACTTTTCTTTTTCTTTTATTATTTATCTAGGTATTTCTAAAGTTATGTTTCGTAGTTTATGACTTGAAAAACGTGTTCTAAATATATAGACGACAGGAGATTCTTCAGAAGGCGTAGATGAACTGACAAGATCTGGTGAGGATCTCGAAAAACGCTGGATGAGAGTAGCACAGGAGTGATTGCTGGTCTTTGGGGTGGCCAGCAGTGACGATGATAATAACATCAATATGTTTCTATCTGTAACAATAATTAAGAGCCTTTTATGAAGGGTTTGATTTCAAGATTTCATATTTCATTATTATTCGTGTGAAGACTCGATAAAACACAAATTAAGTATATTGTGTTTTGGCTCACCGCTCAAAGATTATCAGCACAATAAGAAACTGAGTTGTATCATGGTGGGCGATCAAAGGGGTGGGCAGCTGGGCAGGCAAATGGCACACGGGACCACACTGTGATGAGGTCGGGGACTGCGACTGCAACGCACTACTATCATCTTTTATCCTTTTAGAAGTAGGAAATTGTTCCGGATGAAAGCTCTGCCTTCAAACGATAATATTGGTAATATTCGATATTTTTTAATGTTATTTATTGGTCTTCTGATAGAATGGTCGAATGGGTTTTAGATGATCGAGGTTTTGTGTGGTTTTGTGATAAGGTGAGTAGTAGTTTAGACGGAAAAGCTATTTAGTTTTACGTACTTAACGAAATAACGCGTATTTATTTGTTACATGAGACTCGCTCAGCAAAAATAAACAAAAATGAGAGCATTAAAGTCAACTGTTGTTACAAAAACAATTCCAATTGCGATTTTCTTACGTTTGTAAAACCAATTCATATGCAATAATTTCTCTTCATACAACTTTGTGTACATATTTCGAAAAAACATTGTAATAAACTCTATTAAAAAAAACTACTCGTCTAAGCTACCAAGTCACGAGTTGTGTGTGTAAATGTTATTATTTTAAAAGTAAGTCTATTCTGGTGCAACAAAGTAGTTTTTTGTGGTTGTGGCCAGTGAATGGCGCGAACAGAGCGCTTCCTCTCAAGACTTCTGCCGCAATCCGCAATTGCGTTCCGCTCCACGTCCGGGCTCCTGCAAATCCCAATAAGTACCTAGAGTTTTTCCTTAGTGCGCAGAACTTTCAAAATCTAGTTGGAAAACTCCCTTTGTTTATATCTTCAAGTAAGTTTAACTGGGTGACCGGTAGACAGAAAGATAGTATGTTAAAGTTTTTGTACCTTTCGATCTCAGTTAAATCTTAAATCATTGGACAATTTTCGAAATTTATTGTGCTGTGCATATTTTCGTCCCGAAAAGTTGTAAGAGTAGCATTGTAGTCTCAGCAGTCTAAGATTGAAACTTGCGATGCTTTTGTGAAGTTCCCCTCGCTACACAACTCCCAGTTTCTTCTCTCATTAAGTTCATTAACAAAATTCTGCGTCAGTATTTTTGACGCTCACAGCTCGCTTTCAATATTTTCTATTCGTATTTAATTGTGTTTTGCGTCTGTGTAAGCGGAAATATTCGAGAAACGCTTTGAATGTAGATGTTTTATGTTTGAGGTAAATAATTGGAGCACTTGCGAAAACTTTGCGTTCTTGATTAACACAGCTCAATTAGGTAATGCTATTTTGTTTGTAATATTTAGCAATGTATTATATTTCTTATAGTATTTTTTGTTCTTACTGAAGATGATCTTCTAGCACTATCCTGGATGGAATTTCCCAGTAAAGTTTGCCTGATCAAATCTAAGTAGTTAGATGATATCTTTTTAATTTTGCAAAGTGCATAATAATAAAGGAACCGCAGCGGGAAGACGGTAAAAAGACCCTTGAGAAATCTTAGACACATAATACAATGCCGGGATTTAGACTCAAATTTCAAGATTTTAAATATTACAATGTACCTCGTCGAACTGCACTGCGGGCTCTGTAAATTCCATTTAACTAAATAGCTTTTGAGAGAGATAAGAATCTAGCAATACAATGCTTCCTTGCTTCAAACGGGAAACTAAGAAAATTGAAAAGAGAGTCGCCAAGTAATGCTGCATTGCCGATAGTACAATTTCAAGAAACCTGAGATTTCGTATTAGAAACCTAGTAGTACTTGCGACTCGATAAACACTTCGAAATTTTGGTCGAACAAAGTTTTTGTGCGAGACAATCCCCCCGGTCTCACAATCTTGGTTTTAATAAGTATATAACGTTCCCGAGATGTACCTGTGAGAAGGGGATTTACATAATCATTACCATATCTGGCGCACTGGCGCGCGTATTATGCCCGAGAGGTTAATAATGCTATTTTCTCGCCACGTTTTCACGTTGCTATTTCACGTTATCGAGCCCCTTTATCTGCGTCGTCATTGTAACTAGCCACTCGCGGAAAGACTCCATATTGCCCTTTCATACTCGTACCTCGTAGCGAAGGCTGTCCCGGCTTTTCATTGAAATCGTTCGGCTCTCGCACATTATATTTGGTTGCTTTAACACACACTATGTCGTGTTATCTGTTTCAATATGATGTACGAGTTAATATCATGATTTTTTTGTGTTCAGAATTCAATGTAGATAAATACAATCCATTTAGTGTGTGTGTGTGTGTGTATGTTTGTAATGAATAAACTCAATAACTACTGAATCGATTTAAAAAATTCTTTCTCCATTAGAAAGCTATATTCACCCTGAGTGCATAGGCTGCCTTTTACCGCGGGAAAATGCCTTATTCCCACGGGAAATACTGTTAACGCAGGCGGAAAGCTACTTTTGTATATTTTTATATTAAATAGAAGAATGTACGCATAAACACTTTGCATATCAAAACACGAAGTTCACAAAGGAAGGCTAAGCAAAACTCTTACAAATTCAAGTTTCATTTTTCCCGTGTAGTCTCAAGGCCAAGCCGGCACTCTCTCAACGTGTTGGCAGAGAATAATTTCTAGCTGTTTTCGTGAACAAAACACGATAAGACGAGTGTGGCGGTGCGTGCGAGAGGAACACATGCGCGGAAGTCAGCCGCACTCGCTGTAAGTCTGATTTAACGGATCGCCTACTTGCCTGCCTTCAAAAATAGATACCTAAGTAAGCGCTCATGCGTGTCACCACTTCAAATTACTTTTTGCATGCCAGAATGAATGGAGGAATTGAACCGATAAAACGGTCCCATTGTCGGTAACGAATGTGTCATTTCCAGCTGAAATGTGAGCTTGAATCTTAATTCGTATTGTGGCTATTCATGTCGAGTTGATACTGTTAACTTTTTAATTGAATATATATTTTTTTGATATAATACAAAACGCGTGAGTGCTTTGACGAAAACAAAGGTATTTTATTTACCTACGTTATTAACGACACAGTCGGTTTCTCTGTTAGCGTTACATTGTTTTCATTCGTCAGCAATCGCTAATCATACAGATATGATTTAGTATTAAGAACAACTAAAAGCTGCTGAGCAAACTTACGCAATAGGCAATAAATCTAAACTTTGAGAGAAAGTAATTCTGTTGCTATGCTCATGCGATATTCCTGTCTCCAGAGATAATACTTTGTAATCTGCTGAGTGTGCTACGCGATATAATCATATCTGTTTGTTTTATCACATTTACTTTATTCCCTCTGCTGTGTAATGGGAAAATCATGAAAGGTAAAGTCATGTTGTCATATTCCAGCAACAACAAGCCGATAGCATCTGCGTTCTCGTCAGGTAAATACGAGGTCTCGCAGAATTTACACTTGGGTGGTTAAAAGTGTGCTTTGTCACAGAAATAGGAGGTTTTCAGTGGAACAGTTACCTTTATAAGGACTTAACGTCGCAGGAAACGGCCTTCTAAGTATATGAGCGTGGGGCGCCCTCTCTCCGCTGATAACAGAATTATCCGAATGACGCCATCTATCTTTTAAATGTGCACCTTACTTTTGGACGCGATGCGTTGTTGCCACGCGCACATTTTCTTTTATTCTTTCACACCCTATCTTTGCAATTGTTTTGTGTTTGTGAAGAACTTGGTAATGAAAGACGATTCTACTTTAACAAAGTATTACGAAAACCTATCGTATAAATATCAACCTCGTAGAGATGGGACTCTATTATAGTATAGCATCACCTGGATTTTTCTTTTCGGATTTTCGCGAGTTTCGGAAGTCGCAGGTTTTTATCCTGTCCAAGATAGACAAATTTTTCATTGCTCGTTTTTTTTTAAAAGAAATTGATGATATATCATGATGATATTATATATTTTCATTGTGGTCACTATTTTCACAAGTAATAAAACTTCATAATTGTCAATTAATCTGAATGTGAATCAAATTAATTTCACTACGTAAGCAATGCATAGGTACCTATAATTTATAATCTTGCAGCTACTGAACAATCTCACTCAAAGACAGCATAGCTCAAATATTAAGACGCTTTACTGTAAGCTCATTGGCTGTGTTTGTCCTTGCTCAGCTTGACCGCTTTCGGCGAGTTTACACTAGCAACAAGGAGGTGTCGCTGCCTAATTTGTATCAATATTTGTGTGCACCGGCACTGTCCTGCACTAGATAGAAATGCATTAACTGATTACCGCTGCGATCCATCTTCTTGCCCCACCCTGTCCTGAGTCGTTTGTTGTATTAGTAAATGGGTTAGTTGGCTGGTTAGCATTCTTTGACAAATTGCTTACAGATTGTCGAGCTAATTAGATGTCGTGTGTAAAGTTTTTTAACACTTTGTAAATGTTTAGTTGTTTTTTCTTTTTGTGTATCGTTGTATATTATAAAGCTTTTAGTAGTACTTTAAAGATATGCTTTAAAAGCATGTATATTTATGGTGTTCAATTCAGAAAGAGTTTCAAAATCGTAGTTCTGAAAGTAACATAAATTATAATAATTATTCTTCTAAATAGAGAGTGCTTATAGTAGGGGATAGGAAGTAGAATAGCAGCTACTTGAGCAACCCGAATGGTCCATTTAGGAAGTCCGAGATAGCGGGGGTAGTTATTTTAGAATGGACAGGTGTTCCCATAATAATTCCAGACCAATTTAAATTTAGACTAGACGCTACATTCATTTGGTTGTTTCATAAAATCACATTATTTTCTAAATATTTTACACGCGTGGAAAATTATGGAGAATGAAAATGTTTATGAACTTCGCGACGAATGCACAGTACTTGTTAAGTATACGTCAACCCATTGCATTAATTTGTAGCTTGCAAATCTTAATAACAATTTCATCCTCCGTTTGGTGCTTTACGGCAAATTATCCTTAACGTCGAGCGTGTGAGCGAGTCGTGCCCGTCGTATGCCAAACACATATTTACAACTCCATCATTTATCCCCTTAAGACTAAACATGTAAGCCAGCAAGTATTACCCTTAAACAAGAATATGTAAAACATGTACCGAGATGGTTTTTGTTGTTGAAAGACGTATTCAGAACGATTTGATTTCGCGCCAATGAACACATTTTTTTCACTTACAAGAAAACCAAGCAGGTATGTAAGAGCATTAAAATCTTTTACATTTCCATACGTACCTTTATAGCTTTCAAAGATACGTATTAGCGATGGGAACATTCGTGATGTTTTCTGATAAAATGTTTTTCTCATCTTTTACTCTAATGAGAATAAGCAGAGGAGGCGATAAATTGAAATTTATTTTCTCCTTGGAACGCGTACACATACCTACATAAATATTTATTATTTATTAAAGTCGGTAGCAATTCATTAGACAGGTTTTACGAGGTATTATTTAAATTAAATTTATTATTCTGAAATGTAATAGCGTCTCATAGATTGTTCTCTGAAATTATATAAAGAAGACGGCTCAACGACAATAACGAGCATTGTTGTTTGATTTCAGTACAAACTAAGTCAGATAATATTAACAAACGATCCCAGAGCGCACTACACAAGTTTGATAAAGTTTTCTTATATTTAATAAATTGGTTGGTATTTGTCCAACTTTTCCAGAGCTCGAATTATAAGTATAGAGAACACAAATAATAATAGTTGACGTAGGGCAGAGGGGTGCCGGATCCGGGAGGTGAGGGGAGAGAGAGGTAATCAGCCCGGACAGTAATTCGGGAGCCTTAAGGGTGTGATCGGTTAGCGCAGACAAGGGTAGTTCCACTACCATCCTTGGAGAGTACGAATACTTTAGTCTAACATTTCCAATGTGGTTTTGTTTTGTAGCTCTTCGAGATTAGGCAATTTCTCAATAAACATGCGACCGTTCTGGGCAGCTGCTATTGCTTAGTTCGCGAGACGTCTCCGGAGAAATTAATGTAATGTGGAATATAAGTTAGGGTTCGTAATAAGATTGGGTTCGATGTTTCTGTCTGTTTCGCCCAACAGTTTATTTAGCAGCGCGATGTAATGGCCCGATGCGAGTTAGCTATGAGAGTTCTCTGATAGCTTCTGATGTTATGGAGCATGTTTCCCAACTTTTATCCCAACGATATTCTCTGATATTTTATTCATTCCACTGTTCGAGAAAATTCCGTTTCCAGAGATGAGTACAAAATATTTCAGTGACAAAAATCCAAAGTTAACCCAATTAAAGAGGCTTTGAATCTTTTGAACGCATTGAATAGACAAGAGGAGCGGCCTACGCAACACTCACCAACTCCAGGCTCTGAGTGCGGAGGCCACGGAGGGCCCTCGAGCCTCTCCAGTCAGCAGACTTCGGGTATCTTTGCACCTTAATTACACTCAGCGTGCCACAAGTACGACACGTATAGTCTCCATCGACTTCGCCCAAAGGAAGACGAGGAAAAATTCGAATATCGAAAATTGGGATTGATCCCTACGAAAGAAAGACCCTTTACACGGGATGTAATTTGCCAATTCTTATTCCTTTATTAAAAAAGAAAGGTATCGTGATATTTTCATAGGAAACGTGTATTCAAATGACTTAGGTACCTACTATTGAAAAGAAAAATAGCGATGAATTTATTAGATTAAATGAAATGAAATTGGGATTTGAATAAGATAATGGGGTAGTCGAAATACATATTTTATTTAAGTTACAGTAAAGTATTGATAGATTGAAAGATAATTTTACTCGCAGTAAAAGGCTTTGTTGTGATTATCATGTAGATAAATTACAAAATCTGGAAGACTTTAACAAAATACTTCAATATTCGTTTAGAAATTGTCACGAAGATGATTCTACATATATATAACTTACTTGTATATTATTAAAATGTTACTCGACATTTTGTTCGGCGGTGCTGAGTATGAGGGCAGAGCAGAGTCTTATTAACTTTGTAATTGAATAATTATGAAGGATACTCTCATTTTGCAGCGACTTGTGGCCTGAAAGGAATGAGGCCTGGTTTTGAAAACGACTACGTCGATATCTTTATGAGCACTCTCCTGGGGCTAAACGTATACAATATCAAATTGCCCCAATTTATTAACGTAATGCAAAAGACCAGCATTCTCAGAGTGGCTAGTTACATTCAGTATAGGGAAAAACGTATCGTAAAATCTTCTCTTCAGACATGTAGCCATTTTTATCTTTCTGCCTTAATCAACTAAAAACGTGTACCTACCCTTAAGTTATCATCATCGAAACCATGGAACGTGTACTCCTAGATGTCTCTTACGCCCCGGTAGTATAAAGCACTGTAACAATAAATTAAGTCACACTTCATCATCATCATTGATGATCATCATCATATCAGCCAAAAGACGTCCAATACTGGACAAAGGCCTTCCCCAAAGATCTTTACAACCATCTGTCCTGCGTTCTCACACTTAACAGTAGAAATTCAGTGTGAGACGCGTCGTATTGAATGTTTATCCAATAGGCTGTGAGTAAAAAGGTGGTAAAACGTATCGCACGCAACTTTCATATGATAAATCTTATATGAAGTCTGTTTTAATGTCGTCGATCAATTTTACATAAAAATACTGCCTTAGCTTCACTTTTTGACTCAGACCACTCTAGCAGCTTAGTCTACTCGTATTATAACTGATTACTTCAATTTTTTTTAATTTATTAGTGCGTTTTTACTCTGGTGTCTTTGTTGATCATATGGCCGTCAGTTTTGAGAACCATGTGCCCTGCTCATTGCCACATACGTTTAGCAATTTTTCTAATATGGGCTCTGCAGTGGACTAAAACATTCCTAGTCCTCATTACCTTTAAAGTGAACTCCTTATTGCACTAACGTTACTCTAACTGACCCTAATTTATCACAGTGTGATGCTGCTTATTTACTTGTAATATATGGCAAATATCCGATTCTTTCACAACATGAATGTTAAAATATGACAAGTTATTAAATAATTTTATAATATTTTTATTCCAGTTCCAGCCAAAGTAATAGAAGCGATTCAAAAAATCTCAATAATAACATTGATTCCAAAAATTTCATTATACAAACAAAGAGGTCTCGGTGTATTCAAATAATGTAACTTTGTAAAGTTTCTTTGGAAATGGCAGATAGTGCAGTTTTGTTGCATAATAAGACAGTAACATAACCTAGCTAAAGTCTCCTGATCTCCGTAATATTCAGCCATGCCGAGCACTCGAGCCGCTAAATCCCGTCTTATCTGACAACTTTTACATTATCTGCCGAACTCTTCCATAAATTCGAGCCCAACTCTACTTACGCTTATCAAGTCAAAACTACCTAAGCGTGTATTTATTTGTTTCTATTTTCTGGCTGATTGACTCTAGAACTAGTAGGGAAGAGTCGAAATGCGACGGTGTGGGTTAGCCTACCTCCAACTTTCTCACCCCTGATTCGGAATCAGTTAATGCAAAAGTTTATTTTTATAAGTAAGATTACACGGGAGTTTGGATTGAAGTTTTTTGGAGCTACCTTCTTTCGGAAATCCCGCGAAGTATGGATGGAGCGACGCGCCGGAGCGCTTTCGAGGATTAATGCTGAATTTAAAATAATTTTCCAACTGTGTTCAGTATTGAGAGGAGGCGAAGTTTACTAACCCTTTTTACGGCCAAATGAAAGGGATTTTTGTCGAAAGTAGTCGAACCTTTTAGTCTTAATAATGTTACACAACGTTGTCATATAGTATGTTCAATAAAACTTATCTTACTTCAAAATAACCAAAAAGTACAAAAGTAAAGAGAAAATGCGAAAACCTTTGCCAAGCTCAGAACCATTTATGGCAGATGATAATAATTTGCCAACGTAGTCTGCATAAAAGCATATTGGGGTTATCAACATTTTGATTATCTTCCTTTATTTTCCTTAAACAAATCCGAGTAATAAAGGCCAAAATGGACCAGCGAAAAACATAAAACACGGTATTTGGGCGGTCATGTTAACAATTAGCGGGCTTAATATGGTAAAACCATTGTATCGCGTTATCGTTTGTACACGTCCAATCGTCAGAATTTATGTACGCTTCCCGATGGAGCTCATAAACATTGTAAAACTTCCGGCAGATGGCGGGCGGGCGCCGATTATGTGGACCCTACATTAATATCACGGGCCCACGAAACAGCCGTACACACACAGCCGCCACCGCCGCCCGCGCCGCCGTCGTCGCAAATACTACACGAGGACATTCAAAAAGGACTGTTTGTTAAACTGATTTTTTATTAACAATGAACCACACAAAACACTTTTCTATATAAAAGTAAAATAAATAATACATATAATAACTGTATTAAAAATTCATAGCAATAAGATTTTGAAAAGATGTTTTTAATTAGAGCGAAAGTAAAAAAATAATTAATAGGGTCCCTAGTCCCTACCCTCTCAAACCCACATCTCCTTGGCTATCCAGGGCAACACAGGCGAAATACTAAATTGTGCCACAGTACAGCAACGGTAATTGATGAATCATTGTTGAGGACCTCCCCAATTCACTATAGACGTAATGAATCTTACCATGGTTGGAAAACTGAAAATGACTTCATAATTTTTATGGGTGACATCCACTCCGTCATAATACGCCATTAACGGCTGAGCGACGGGGACTCTAATTCACGTTTAAAAGCCTGCACTTGAGGCAAGTCAGCAGTAATTTCGTCTTAGCCAGCAATACCTAGCAAAAATCTAATTTGTCAAAGAGTACGTTGCGGCTACTGGAACGGCTGACGTTATTATTCTTTGTGGAATTTCTTACATTGCTCTTGATATTATTATGACAAGATAGAGCTATCCTTAAGTGATTATCTTAAACTTAGCAGAGACGAGCTCTTTGAATTTTATTTCAGTCTCTTGGAGCCAGTCTGCGTGTGTTTTTATTGTCGCTAAATTGAAAAAGCAGGTTATTGTCAGCAAGCCGTCGAGGGCGCCCAGTAGAAATAATAGGTACTGAGAATATAACTGTCTGGGATTTCAATCAGTTTTTGATTGAAATATTGATATGAATACTCAGTAATGATTTTAAAGTTATATTTTGATCAAAATTGTATGTTTTTACGAAAGAAGCATTGATTAAAAAGTGTTGTGACCAATTTATAAAACGCTCGTTGACAAATATGCTTGAACATAATTTAGGTACTGAATACGTTTTTTAAGTTAATTTAAAGCTCGGTAAAAACCAATTTCTGGTTGATATGGTTAATATGATTTACTATAAGTATTAGGTATCAAAAGAGACTGATGAAAAAAATACAAATTTAGTAGTTTTGTGATATTATGAACATTTATTTTAAGTCATACGCTTTACATTTGAATGTATCAAATCATCAATTTTACAACTATATTCTTCATTAGATTATATTCGTGACCAGTCACAATCTTAGTCTCTGTAAAGTGGGCAAAACATCGAGTGGTATATTAGTAGCGATTTGTTTCCATGGGCTGTCAGTTACACGCAGCGCGCGGGTCGCGTCTGGTCCCTTACGCGTCGCTGCGCTGCCCCTTAGACCTTAGTAAGGGTACGTTCAGAACATGAGCGGCAGCGATTTGGGATGTTATAATGTCACAATATGTTTGTTTGTTTGTCTTTTTCGACACTGAAACTAGGCAACAGATTGATCTTATTTTTTCAGTGGGTGACATAGGTTACTTTTTACTGCGGGAAAGTATCGCATTCCTACAGGAAAAACATTAAATTTAACATTTAAATAACCCCCGCCACAAAAACGTTACTTAGTTAGATTCTTTCAACAACTAGAAAAGAGTTGATAATCTTCAAATTTCTGAAGATATTTTCTTGGATCATAGCTAAGAACACTCTCGATTATGACACCTTGCAAACAAAAAAAAACTAGATCAAAATCGGCGCAATGATAAAGTAAAAAATAAAAATGATAAGGACATTATACATATTGTTCCGTAAAGATGGCACTAATTTATTTAAGTAATGTGAAAGGGACAAAAACTATTTAATTGAACATGAGTGCGAATTCATACAAAAATGTTTTGAAAAATACTAGCTGCTGAAACTTACTCCACAATTTATTAGGTACATTTTCATAGCTGGCAGCACCATTAAAAGAAGAAACGTTGCATTTAACTTATTTTAATTTTAAAATGGCCAGTTTGTAGTCAGACGTTCATTAAGTCTTTTAGTCAACCTGTCTTGCAGCATATTTTCGTACTAAATACGTAACGTAGCCAGTCGGACTAATGGGTTAAGTAGGTGTAGAAAGTTGTAGCTCAACCCTCCTTTGGGAATCATTTAAGACCATTGAAAGACGATTATGAATTATTCATATTTAAGGTTTGCTATTGACTCGACTCGCAAAGAAAGAGAAGAATTCGTAAAAAATATAAAATAATATTTAATTATTTTGTTTCTCTATTGCTATTTTGATGATTATTTATCTTTATTATCTATATATTTTGTTATCTTTAACTCCTAGATTTAGTTAGTATTAATTGTATAATTTAAAGAAATAAAGCGAGGATAAAATAAAACTCTACCATTTTGTAATTTTGTTTGTTGCAAAACTTATAGTTGACAACAACTTTTTAGTTGCTATGGTTGTTGAACATCTTTTTTAAATTATCTCTTTTTATAAAAGTTAATAAAATCATTTCCTATCAAGGAATCTTATTTTTTCTATTTCTTTTGTTTCAGGTAAGTTTCTGAAAGGGATGGCACGTCACTCCACCAGCATTTCTTCAAGCTTTTACTCGATTTATATCTTTGGTATTTATTTATTTATTTATTAGTTTGTTGAGAGAAGTATGTATTTTATCTAAATGTATTATGATATTTTCTCGTAACCAATTTAAAATTTATGATAATATTCGCAAAGTTGTTGAGTAATGCATAATTTGATTTGAAAATTTTTATTAAAATTCTATTAGGTGGACATAATTTATCATCATCAAAAAAAAAATTTAAAAAGTATTTTCTACTGGCTGTTTTCAAATTCATAAACGGGTTTAAATTTCTATGTGTAAATAAGCAATTTATAATAATTACGCAATTCGATAATATAATAGTAACCAGTTCGTATAATACTGACCGTCAACAATATAGTCAAAGGAAAACAATGGCCACCCTTGGATTGTTCCACATAATCCAAATTACTAGTTCCCAATTGTGACCCCAAACTCGATAGAATAGTCAAATTAACTTGTACAAGTTTATGTTAATTGGACTCCGATAAGGTGCTCAATGTATAATAATGTATATGGCATAAAATTGTTACGTATCTATCTCAAACAACATTCGAAACCCAAACAATTTTAGAATCCAAAGAAAGATTACACCGGAAAAATTATATCTTTGTTAAATAAAATGTATATTTTTCTCTTTGAAATTATGCAAAGATTTCAAGAAAAAATATTTAATTAAGGAAGACGACACTGAACAATACTCGAAAATCCACGACGCGTAACTTCGTCGGTACCTAACAAACGCTGGCCTTTTGTTATAAGAAGGTTTCATTCTAATAAACGTATACTTCGCTTGACAAAGTCTTTACTCGTAAGAATTATACCATTCATCCTTAAAATGGATTCCAAAGGAGGGAAGCAATTTCATTTGTGAGAACCTGCTTCTGCTTATAATCCGTCCGAGGTAATAACATTTCATATTCGTAATAGAATCATTCTGCGTCGCACGGAAACTTTATAGTCTCATTTTCATTGAAAGCGTTTAGTAGGAATAAACTTGTAGAATATTTGATGCACGGCTGGTACGGGGCTAGAGCGTCAGAACGGCAGAACGGCCCAATCTCCGGACCCCACCCGGATAATCAACTCCTGTTTTTCACTCTTCTCCTTTATTTAAATATACATGACAGATGCTGTTGAGAGCACGGGAATAGTATACAAGCTTATACTTATGATATTCTGTAGCTTGTTTGTGCATAGATCACACCATCTGAGACTCGTCTTAGTTTGTACATTTTTTAATAAAACGGATTGCTACGATTCGTAAGTAAAAATAAATATTGTAATAAATAGGTAGGTACTGGTATTTTACGAGTGATGGAACATTATTAGAGAAAAAATAAAATGATGAAAATTTTGTTACATTTTCTTGTGAATACAACCTAACAAATTTTGATGTTTGGATAGGAGATCAGGTACTAAATTGACGAAATTTAAACTCCTTTTTCTGTTAGAAACGGCTTTATTGAAAGAGCATAAGTTAAACAACAATGTGAATGAATGGATCAGTGACCGCAAAACCAGTATTGAATAATTTGAAACTCAAAAATATAAATGATCCATAATAATTAATCACTAAATGGACTTTTTTCATTTGCCCAATGCACTTTGAAATTGCGCCGGTTAAATTCGTACCCGTATTCAGGCTCGTATCATATGACAATGAGTATGCAGATGCGATGGTTATCGATTATAGTAATATCGAAATCGTTAATAATGCAGAAGCTTCTGTAGCTATATTAAAATACTGCAAATATTTTTGAAATAACATTTTTCTGTATACAGCTATGTGCACTTAAATGTCTTTAACGATAATGATGACTACCTTTTGTCTTTTAAAAACAATTTGCAGTACTTTTACATTTGAAATAATAAAGTGTCATTTAGGAATGTTAATCAAATCCACAACTAGATTGTTTTTGTCATAAAAGTTATCTCTGAATATTCAACAGGACGTACGACACCCACCGCGCCGACGACATATTATTGCTAATACATTTCAAACTGTATATACTGCGTATTAAGCACTTAAATTCAATGTGGGCGAGGTCTTTGTGTTTGTGAAGCCAAACAACGCTTCTCAGCTATTGTGATTATTGACTTGGATTAGTTATCTCTGTCGTTGTTATGACGTGCACATGCTCTATTATCTATTGAATCGTCTAGTTTTGAAATCAACGCAAACTTTAGCTTTAGTAAACTTCTCATCTTAGAATATTGTCAGTAAACCTCTTAAGTCGGCGAATTCTGTTCGAACATTTCAATTAAGAAATTTTATCGGATACCCAGAAAATATTCACAATCGCGCTCTCACTTCATAAAGAAGATACTTACACGAGAAACAAATTTATGTTCTTACTTAAATATGTCCCAAAAATAAAAGAACCACTCACGCGAAACTCGATAAAGTGTACTTAGAGCTTTCGGTAAATTCACATTTTTATCATTGTATATTCGCACGGGCGCGAGGCGAAATTCTAATTTGTTGTGTTATCGAATTCATCGGAGGGAGGGAGTGCGTAGTTACCTCGAGAGGTGAGCCGGCGCCGCGGAGTTCTCGCCGGGACAAGATTTATGTAAGGACTTTTGTGTTTGTACGAGTAGTTAGGCAGGCGGGGGCGCGGGCAAGGCAAGGCTCATCTACATTCGCTTTTACTTGCGCCATGCCCGACTACCCATGCGCACGCTTTTGTCTATCTTCTCGCATCCGCTACAGTTTTCTTCATCGGGAGAAAGGAAAAAACGGCTCGTTTTAAATTCCACGCGTATACGTAGGCGCGTTACTTTTCCTTTTTTTGCAATTTCTCGCCATAGATACATCATCTGGCGTGGATGAGTTTTTGTTGGTACGTAGGAAGTCCCTTTGTCTTCGAATGAAAGTCAGAACTGTAAGGAATATACAGCCGCTCGACGGTGGAGTCTACAGGCATTGTTTGGAGAAAAATCTAAACTTAGACCTTTGTTTCGGCTCACAGTGCACGGCTCAGCTCGGCGCAACACGTGGCCGGCGACGCTAAGTAATGAAATCCACTCCAGTAGAGTTTAATTAAAAACTGAATGTTCTGAAATGAATGTTCGCCGATAAACTAAAATAGGATTTCTCGTAAAATATTTTAGCGTCGCATAACTCGTGTGATTTCCTGGTAATCCCAGCTTAAACAAAGGTAGGGGACACACATAAAATGTTATGAATTACAGAGTCGTCCGACATCAAAATGTATGTGTAGTTTAGAAGGGAGTAAGCGCAGATTACTGCTTTGTGAACCCTTTGCTATTATTATTTAACCCACGGCGTAATGGAAAATCAAGAGCAAATTTAAAAGCAATTTAAAAATTAATGTATCTCATTAAGCTGTTTTAAGTTTTAAATATTGCTGGAGTTCTGTGTCTGGATTAAAACCACAGCGTCATAAATATATTATAATATATAATAATAATCTTGATGATCATTACACAGATATTATGGTATAAATAAATGGTTAGACTTTACCCGGTCTAATTAAGATATCGCAGGCTGAGTCAGCTAGTTGTACTAGAATTCAACTGTTTGTTATTATTAATCGAAACGGTCATAACATCAGCCTGATCATAGGTCTTACATGACTCAATGATCCTGGCACTAAGTTTTGTAAACACAATATTCAACAGAAAATATAGGAACATAATAAATAATGTTCATTACATTGAATTTTGGAGTTGAAATGAAATTTGGAGTCTGTTTTTGAGGTTGCTAGTTTAGTTTTTCTCGTTATAATAATGATGAAAGTATTTAAAAAATAAACAATTTTTTTTAATGTGCAGGAAAAGCTATCCAAGAAGACGGAACATAACTCCGGTACATTTGAATAATAGTTTGCTAAGGAAATGTAGAACCTCCGAGTTCGCCATAGGCCCTTTGTCTTCCGGGATTTCTGCGCAAGGACAATGTAGCATAGTCTTCATGTTATTACCTCAATTAATCATAACTTTGTGTTAGTGAAATTTCTCGGGTACGGTCGGCCAACCATACGGCGACCGGTTGCTCAAATCTACACTATTTTATCATCATCATCTTCACTTCACTTCACTTGTTTCCAACTTTGGTAATTTCGCGCCTGTAAATCAATCGTTAATTTCGGTGGTATATTTTTCTAGGTAGGTCAGGCGGAAAATTTTGGTGAAACTTGGTACAGAGATATAATAAACATTAGGAAGACTACCTTATACCGTGGGAAAATACCTCAGTCCCACGGGAAAAATAGTAGATGGGGCGGAAATCTTTGATGAAATTTAGTACAGATTTAGAATAAATCTTAGAAATGGATTAAGACTACCATAAACCGCGGTAAATTACCTCATTACTACGGGAAAAATTGCATCGCGGGCTGAAAATTTTGCTAAAATTTGCTACAGGGATATAACTAATTTTGGGTATGGATAAAGGTTTCAAAATTCAGGCTCAAAAATATCTTATTCCCACGGGAAAAGTTGAAAACTAACACGGGCGTAGCCGCGGGCGGGCAGCTAGTATAAATATAAAACTGCGCCGATTTCGATAAACCTTTTGGAAATACAGATGTTCCCTTGAAAAAATAACTTAACCTTTTTTAAAACCGATTCAATAAAACAACAGAGAAACTTGCATATTTCCATTTACGATTTATTAAATTAATAGGACTATAAAAAGTGGGAAATTGGTTGTGTGATTGTACTATGACGATAGTACTGTTATTAGAATATAAACCTGACAGTGCATGGGTTCAGGGAGGCATGAAATTGGATGACGAAACCTTAGAGTTCATAACTACAATAAAACTGATTTTAGAAAAGCGAAGTAGGTACAAAATTTATAAAAGGTTAGTTAAAAAACTTAAAATCTAACTTGACTTAAATTGATTCTTAATTTTTACAACATGTAAATCGATTTATCTTTCTCCAAAATAATCGTAACCAGTAACTGTTTCGACTCTCATGTTTTTTAATAACCATAATGTAAGACAGTAAGTATCGCCATTATTTAACAAACGTTCGTATTTCCCCTTTTATAAAAACGATATTAACCTAAATTATTCAAATAAGTAATTTGCAAAAATGAAATTTAATGAAAAGGTCAAATAAATAGTTGTATTCCAATATACTTAATAAAGAATATTTCCATTCTATTCTTGAATAAATTCCTAGGTAAAGTTATGTGCTTCAAAAATTTAGTATTACATAAGTTATTAGTGCTGAAAGATAATATATGGCTAAACTCGACCGTGCATGACAGAATGTGAGCAAAATAATGATGTTAGTTTTAAGGAGTTCTAGTACAACGTCGCAAGTGCTACGTCCTGCTACGCGGGTGCTACACCGGTGCTACGACGCTACGCCGTAGTCGTTATTTATGCGCGGCGATATTTTAGCATAGTTTTTGCTAACTACTTATCTTACGTCTTGGAGTTTATTTAGTACATAATTTAGTTTCATACATTCAGGGCGTTTGTGCTTGGGCTGTAGTTAATGTATCATTTGCAAGATTAAATGGGTAATCAAGGAATGAAAAAGCTGCATTTGGAACAATTTAGAGCAGTCAACAAAATTACTTTGTTACTTTGTTTGTTTACATTTTTACTACAAACGTGCAGTCTTAAACCTTAAGCCAAGTATAATTTGATATTTAATGAATCCACAGCAGATGTGGGTGGGAAATATGTCATTCAATTCTAAGGAAACATGACAAAGGCAAGTCATTTGTTAAATACACTCACAAAAGAATATGAAAACATTTAAATACGCAAAATAAATCGAATTGTCTTTTGAAGCAGTCCTCACAGTGGAGCGCAATTAATAGGGATTAGTGTGTGAGGTCGTGCGTTCCGTTTCACGCTTATTTTTCACGTTCCGACTCCGGCGGCGCGCGCGCCGAGTTATTGAATTAAAGTTGATAAGTGTATTAGCCAGTGTTGTTCCATTCTCTTGATTAACGGCCGTACTGCTTTTTCTCTCTCATTTATATGATAATGACCCGCCAACCGCCGAACACAATTATTACGTGTAAATCGATGTATCACCAAGTGAACTTTTAAAAGCAATTTTTGAATTATACGTTCCTCAAATATGTTCTGAATGCGAATATTTAATTGTTTTTGTTAAACCGAGGCGACGTATTTACGGAACTGATTTAAATGTTAATTAAACAGCTGACGGTCTGATGGTGTGATTGTAATTGAAAGCGATTTTAGTGTTGATTTTGCTAATCAGATTATATTGCCTAAATAAATATTTAAATGATTTTATCATACGTCAATATAATCTGATTACTTTAGTACTGAGCATAATAATAAATTGAAAATAGAGCATGAAGAAAATACATAGCATATCATTGATTTATAACTAAGAAACAGTAGGTTGACAAGCTATTTTCTTTAACTACACTTGATTAACATATGTCTATGTTTATAAAATTGTAATTAAATCTTTTTTATAAAGTGATGAAAAATATCAGCATACAAACTTTTAGATTACATAATAATAATGGTGGAATTAAAATTGTCCGATAAATAGATATACCTAATAAATTTCAATAATAACATTTAAAGAATAAGATTGTCACAGAAAAAATAACTGACATTGTGTAAAATACCTAATAATATATTATGGTTTATTTGCTCGAAGTTTGGTTGAAAAAATAAATAAATGCGTGGCAAGGATGATACCAGGAGCGCATACATTGCAGGAGATATAAAGTGGCTCACACACACTGGTCGCGGCTCGGTACACCGCTGTCTGCTACTTAATTCCCCTTTGTTTAATACAATCTACTGCGAACACAGCTAGGGTTACGTTATGATGACATTTGGATTTGCTTCGTATTATACCGAGAGAATGAAATCCGGAAATATGAGTGCATCTCTTATCCTCCTTCCTAATATCGTATTCTTTGGATATAAATATGGTATAAAATCATAGATGGGGACTAATAAGATAACAGAATACTCGTACGACCAGAAATCAAGCTTGTCTGATTTGTATTATAAGATTATTTTCTTTGGTATGAAAATCCATTTTTACATTGTTCGGTTGGTGTTCCGACAATAGTGACAGGAATCGATGTAAAATTCTATTTAGGTTGTGTTGGAAGGCTGTCAATCCGCCTAGACGCGCGACAGCCATCAACAGATAGCCGCGGGTCGTCATTCAGCCGCGCCGATTGCTGTACACCACTGCGACAAAGGATTACCTAACTGAAAGCAATTTTAACAGTCTATAACTCATCCGGCAGCTATTTCGTCACCCAAAAGCCATGCCCGCCTAAAGTGTCAAAGTGGAAAACTTAAATATTTGAACTCCTCTATACACGATTTTTGGTAAACTGTATTTGACACGAACATTGTCGTATGAATGGAACTTCCAACCAACTTTAATAATACCGACACTGAAGTTTATTAAGAGAAAACGGAAGCCACCGGCGCCCCGTATCCAAAACTATCGAACTTTCCATAACAAAGCTCTAAGAAAAAGGAATTCCAAAAAGTCTCTCCGGCACAATAGAAAACTTTATTTGGGAGGTCGGAAAAACTGTTACAAAAAATATGACGTTTGAAAAATTACACGCATTCACAAATCATGCGGGCCCTCTTTTGTGAAAAGTTTTGAAGGCATACAAAGGCGCTTAACTCGTTCTTAGGCGTTAATTCTCTGCTTACCCGTATACCGTATTGTTTGTTTTTTGCTTGTCTATTAAACGTTTTAATACGAGGCCCGAAGTAAGAGTCAACAACGTGACATTTAATTGGTCGTTTGAAGTGGGGTAACACTTTCATAAAAAATTGCGATTGAAGTGGTGTGTCAAGTGGCGATAAATCTGCTAGTCCGTAACACACCTGAACGAGTGTATGAGCGAGTGGGACAAAAACGGTGCGCTTCGAATCGAAATACAAAATTCCATTTGGTGCCGTCGAGAGGAAATGAAGCAATTAATTCAGCAGATGGCGTCGCCGTGCGAGCATTAATCATCGACTAATCGTAACTGCAGTCTTCGATTAATCCGCGCGGCTCGCAAACACCGCCCACCATACAACGCGGCTGCTCTAGGGCCGACGCACACCTAGCAAAGTACGGCAAAGATACATAAAGGGTAAAAATATAAAGTAAACCTCTAATTCAATACCATATGATTGAAAATGACTTGCTTCGATAAAGCGTATCAAGCGGCGCTCGCGCGCCGTGAAGCTACCGAAAGAGCATGCCCGCGGCTGTGTAGCAAAGACTTTAAGGTTTGCCACTGGTCGGTCACTCCATACAGAAAACGAGTTTTGACAAGCTACTTCTTTTTGAATAACAACTGAATATCAACTACAAGTCAATGGCGCTAGGCGCTATGTAAAACACCCCCGAACAGCCCTGGTAGAGTCTCGCGGTGCCTGCAGGGTGCGGGCCGTGGGGCGCAATATCGGGCGGGGAACTCATTTTAGCGCGGGGGGGTGTCCTTTCTGTACGGGTTAGTACTATTATTTTCTTCTGTAGGTTTGCTTTACATTGTTACCCACTACCCAGTAACTTTTCTGTACCTAGCGCGCCAAGTGTGCGCTGGCCCCTAGTGTACCTTCCTAGTTACCGTACGTTGGAAACTTGCACTACTGTAGATAACAAGAAATACAATTTTAATAAACACCGCACACGAGCGACAGGTGGCCTGTTAACTCTTTTCTCGACGTGGTACCGGCTAACGTTCTGTCTGCTGAATTCTGAAATATCTCATTACTCCGCCGGTTAGTTTCTTTTAAGATATTTATTTCCAACTTTCATTTCGTTATGTTGCGTAATAATTTCTAATTTCAATACAAAAGCGACTACTTTAATGGACTGCCATTGTTTAAGAAAACTTTTAATACAGATTGGAATCTCTATTATTGAAGGAGCATTTTGCTTATCCAAAATCTTAATCCTCGAATTACATCAATCAGAAACAAAAGTCTCGTAAAGTCGACTTTCTTTAATGAATTAACACCGATACGATCTATTGTCGCATCGACGGCCTTCCAAACTTGTCCCACTGTAATTAATTTCTCTTTAAAATTTAATAATGTTACAGTGAGAGGGCAATTAAAAATGGATTATACGTGGGAATGGGTGCGAGTCGGGAGAGTTACGTTTTTTAGAGTTGGAATCAAAGACTGAGCTGGTAGATTAAGGCACTTGCAGCCGGGATTATTGGACAAGCTAGTGTTAATGAAATTCGGTGGGAAGAAGTGGTGGGATTGAAGGCCTAGGCCCTAACTAAGCCGTGACCAGCCTCCGCTGATTGTATTTGATGAGAGTTTTATCTGTTTTGCACTATCGAGTGGCCTGGTCGGTGGTAATCGCGAAGATTAAACTTTGTTCGAGCCTTGCTTAATTACTTGTATTATTTTAGGCTTTGAGTTGGCTGTTAAATTGGCTCCGGATAAATGTTTATGCAATGTTGCTTCAAGTGATTATCTTTGATGAAGGAACTTCTTTGTGGATCCAGTTTGACCTCTGGTAAGAAAGAACAAAATCACCACAATTCTGGGCAGCCTCTATTTCCATGGTTTGTTATTTTCAAGTAATTAGACAACTGGCCGTTTTAAATTAAGCTTTATAATGCAAGTATGTATAGACTTGACTGATAATAGCTATTTATTATACTAGTGCGGAAAGTATGTGATTTCCGATGAGTGTATAAGTCGACTCGAGTCGGAAATCATCTTTCGCACGTGTATCATATAAGATTTTATTATGCATTGTGCAAGAAAATAAACAGTTAAATATATTAAAAAGGCGTTATAAAATGGCGGGCTTCTTAAATACATGCGCGCTGAAAATATTATCTACTGCGCATGTGCAAATAGCTATAAGGCATGAGTAATAAAATGTATTCAGCCACGAAATTTTTTATTAAATATTTGAACGTAATTTATCAATAAAAATTAATTTCTAAAGTAATTATACTAATTATATACAACACAACACGACGCTTAGTCCGTTTCAGCATGGATTTATGCAAGGCAGGTCGACAGTTTCGAATCTCGTTGCTTTTACAGACAAAGTAACACAATGCATGGAAGGAGGTGGTCAACTAGATGCAATCTACACAGATTACTCGAAAGAATTTGATCGGGTTGACCATCACATCATTCTAATTAAGCTTAAGGTCATAGGGTTGCGCGGAAACTTACTGAAATGGTTCTCATCCTACTTGGAACTGAGAAGTCAGCAGGTAGTACTGAATGGTCACACATCACCCCTTATATTTATCCCCTCAGGAGTCCCACAAGGGTCGATTCTTGCGCCGCTACTTTTAACAATCTTCATCAATGACATCGACAAGTGTTTCAGTCATTCTAAAGTCCTACTGTTCGCTGATGATATGAAGATCTATAAACGAATTTCATCAATTGATGATGCTACTAATCTACAGAACGACCTAAAAAATCTCGAACAATACTGCCTTACTAATAAATTGGACCTTAATATCCAAAAGTGCAACATAATTTCGTTTACACGCAAGTCTAATCCTATATTATTCCAATATACAATTCATGGCCAATGTTTACCAAGAGTACATAAGGTTAAGGACCTGGGGGTCACTCTTGATTCTAAGATGCTTATGAACGAACATATAGATATCATCACAAAAAAATCGATGAAAATGTTGGGTTTCCTACTAAGGGTCTCCAAAAACTTCAAAAAAGCTAAAACCCTTAAGATCCTTTTTTGCTCCTTGGTTCTCACCATCTTCTCAGTCACCTAGAATATGGATCCCAAATATGGAACCCCAGTTATAACGTCTACGAGAATCAAATTGAAAAAGTTCAACGTAAATTCTTACGAATACTTAATAGAAAATTTAGAATTAGTAGCCCTAGTTATCACGATATGTGCAAAGTTCATCACATGATGCCTCTCCACCTGCGTAGACCTTCTGCAGATCTGATCTTCTTACATGACATCCTCTCCGGCAAAGTCGATGCACCTGACCTATTATCATCGATTCACTTTGCAATTCCAAATACTAGAAGTAGACGACACAATGATTTCAATTTACATATCCCTTTTAGTCGCACTAAGTACAGACAAAATTCGTTTCTTTGGCGAGTTAGTAAAAATTTCAATAATTTGTATACCAAATCGCTGGACTTATTCTTCACTAAGAGAGAAAATATCAGACGGCTTTTGAGCAACACTTTCTTTAATGACGAATAACCTAACTCTTACGCTTTCCTGCACCGACTTTAAATGTAAAGTTAACTGTACCTTTTCTTCTTTTTTCTTATATCACCACTCTTTATGCAATCGGTGCTTCTGAACTCGTACTATTGCATTTTTTATACTGTTTTTCGTTTTTATTTAAGTAATAGCATATGGCAGACCTATTATATTTCTACAGGCGAAAACTTGTAAATGGCTTTAGTTCCCATTCATTGTTGCAAATCGAAGTTTTATGTAACTAGCTGTAAGTTTTCCAAATAAAGTAAAATAAAATAAATAAAAATAAAATAAAATAAAATAAAATATAAATGCGTTTATTGAATTGTTATTTTAATTGTTCCCTTTATATTAGTAACAATTGGTAATTGAGTAATTTGTAAAAATATCTCAAAAACTGAAATGTCAGGTTGTGGCTGACTGACAGGCTGAGCAAAAATAAAAAAAAACTGAAAAGTAAAAAGCACTAGTGCGGAAAAGTGCTACTTTCCGCAGTATTTGGCTACTTAGAAAAACGCTCTTTTCGAGCACATGCCTTGTAAAAGGGGTGTAAATAGCAAAATAATTCTTTCAACGAGTGGTTTTGATGTATCTCTAGAGAGAACTCTAGTCCTCTTCCTGTAAGGCCTTCCCGGGAAGTGTCTTGCTTCACTGGAACTCAACGCTTAAATTAGAATTGGCTCTACATAAATTATCTAAATTAAATTGAAATTGAATCAGTATTCTCTTGGTAAATACTTGCAATCATCTTTACTTTTAAAGTTCATAAATAAATCTTTATTTGGACTTTCTTGAGTACTTAGACATTTTATTATTGGAATTACCTACTAAAGATATAATTAAAAATTGTATTTTTAATAAAAATATGTCTGTATTATATCTCTTACCAAGGATACAAAAATAAAAATAAAAGGAGCCAAGTGCGAGTCGGACTCGCCCATGTAGAGTTCCGTAGCAGCAAGTAACATAATATAAAAATTCTTGTAGTTCGTTGTGGCTTTGATCATTGTTTTGATAATGGTGTATTTTTTTAAATGAAGGTTTATGCTTATGAAATATTTTTTTTCATAGACAAACATTTATTCAGCACAAAGACACACTTTACAGATAAATAACAGTACAACAATGAAACAGATAAAAGAAAGAAAATAACAAAGAAAGAAGAAAAGTACCTACACAATAAAAAATAAATATTATAAAAATAGTGTGTCTATGAAATTAAATGTTTTCTTATTTATATTTGAGTTGATTGAATGAAAGGTAAATTGCGGTTTACGATTAATGACGTATTAAAAAAAATTACCTACTTACTAGATCTCGTTCAAACCAATTTTCAAAACAAATTGATGTACATCATAATATTTCTTCTAGTTTTATCATTCTTTTATTATAGAGGTTACACATTTTACCACATTGGATATGTCTCTTGCGCAAACTATTCAGTCTAAAAAAAATCATATTAAAAACCTTATATCCTTTTTGAAGACCTATCCTATCCTACATAGATACCACACATGTATAGGTTTGATGAAGCAAAACATTTTGAGTTCCAGTTCTAAGTATGGGGAACTCCCAAAAACTTGCCTTTATTTTTTCAATTTTTGTGTCAAAATCTGAATGTGGTTCACAGAATACATCTACTTAGCAAATTTCAACAATATAGTTCTTATACATAGTTACGGAAAAAAGTGGCTGTGACATACGGACGGACAGACAGACAGACAGACATGACGAATCTATAATAGTTCAGTTTTTTTTAATTTGGCTATGGAACCCTAAAAAGATAATTTTATTAATCTATCAGTTAAACTAATATTACATTAGCCTTATTATTAGCAGTTTTCAATTCATTTTTATGATAAAATTGACAATTTAACGAAAGCTTCATAGCATAGGGTTACGAGTTCTAATAGCTCTTAAAGCAAACATTTGTGTAATGGTCACTTGAGCTAGCTTTATGTTTGGCATTAGTTTTCTTCATACACGTATATTATAAACTGCTTGTCCGCCCGCGGCTACGTCCGCGTTGTTTTTTTACTGTGACCGTGCACAGTTTCCCGTAGGAATATGACATTTTCCCGTGGTAAAAAGTATCTCAAATGTTAAATGGGAATATAAGATGCCACCATGCAAAATGCCATTTAAATCTATCCAGCTGTTTCGGAGATTAGCCCGTACAAACAGACAGAGAAACAAAAAATTAATAATCTGTATTTTTTTCTATTTCACTTCTTACCTCTGACTCGGTTTTTAGCATTTTTTAAATGTGCAAACATATGACCTCAACAGTTTTATTAAATTGTAGAAGATATGGATTTTTTTTTTTTTTTTGCATTGAATAGGCTCCGAAACTACTGAATCGGTTTTAATGTAACCTGTTACAGACAGAATAGACCTTGGGAAAAGACATTGGTCACCTTTTACCGTGGGAAATCCCTCATTCCCACGGAAAAAAACTGTTAACTGTGCTGCTTGGGGGGACTGGTCTGCTCTAGTCGACGGCCGGTTGTGATTGTGATAGATTGATTATATAGTTTAGTTTTTCTACTTTGACTGGTTGCCTTCCTCTAATTGTATATTTCGTTTGCACTCTTTGTTATATTAATAAAATTGTATAAAACAATAATTTATAATTTTGTAAAATATTTTGAAAAGATGCAACGCCTGTGGAGTTTCTTCCGGCGAGTTCTTCTCCACAGAAGACAGCCAAATCGTGAACTCGCCTCGACGTCGAAAAGTGATTAGTAAAATCTTACTTCGAATAAAAACATTTTGATTTTTTTTTCAACGCGGCAGAGCCGCGGGCTGAAAAGCTATTTCGTATATATTTAATTTTAGCTACATGTGTAAGTATTATATTTATCATCTGTGCAAATCCCATAATAGGCTTTGCCTAATTCTGAATCAGATGGTCGTGTGTGAAATGTCAATTAATTATGTATGGAAATGGCCGCAAACTCTATTTTCGGGCATAATTTGGATACAATTTCAACCTTTCTGTAAAATCTGTAAATAAATTAAATTCTATTTGTCCTCATAAAAAATATTTTTATTTTATCAATAAGACAGATATAATTTTATCATATTATTGTAATATTTTGTAAAATTGCTCAATCTCAATAAACAGTATTTATATCGTATTTTTTCAAATGTTTTGCTTTCATGTTATTTGTAAGTCTTTGTGAGAAAAAAGTTCCTTAAACTGAATTTCTTGAAAAATTAATAATCAACAGGGGATAAATCAAAATTAAATCTTAACTTCTCCTGGGACACTCGAAGCTTCCGGGTGGATCCCAGGGGAATAGAGTTGAGACAAGTCGACTTGTTATCGGATTACAGTCAACTCTACATAAATATTTATTTTCATTACAATATGAGGAAGTTTGTTATTTTAATAATTTCATAAATTTCATTTAGAATTTGATGTTGTTACGATGTATTTGTGATACTTGGAAATAGCAAAATAACTGAAATTTTCATTACTATCCCGTTTTAAGGTAAAACAAATACAAAGGTAAATATCCCATTTTATATTTTAATAGGTATGACAACAACCGGAAACCTTTAAAAAGTTTATTACTGGAAATTTTTTGTTTGTTAATATCCGAATTTATGTTTCTGGGAAGTACCTAAACATTTATAATTTCTGCTTACTCGTACCTGATCCATTGCCATAATTATTTTTGGCAAGATTGAACGTTATCGATAAATTCATAAATAAATTCTGTATATTATCCTTTCTTTATTATATGTTAAATATGTATTTCTATATAACGGTAAAACTGTAAAAGTTTTGTAACTTCCGACTGTTTTTAAGTAATTTGATTTTTTTACTACATCAATACTACGATACCATCCACAGGATCGTGACATCTCCCGAAATATATCCGCTTCCAAATTCGCTTGCGTTTCGCACTAAGATGCAGTTTTATACCACCTCCATTTTTCGCGCCAAAACTTGGTGCCGTGTGAAGACCGCCTTGCTGCTTTTATCTGCAAAACCTCCATGGTAGAGTGGTCAAAAGCTCTTCTGACGTTACGGAGGTTCCTGGTTCGAATCCCGGTGGGGATCCGTCGAACAAATATCACTTTGTGAGACTTTCCTCAGTTTGGTTAGAATATTGCAGGCTGAATCACCTGATCGTCCGAAAAGAAAGATGATTCCGTGCTTCGAAAGGCACGTAAAACCGTTGGTCTCGGTTACTGTCTACGGATGTAGTCGTTACAGGGGCCACGTTGGAAGCCTAAGGCCGGTCAATAATTCCGACACCAGAGTTTATGAGGTAGGTTAACCTCAAAACCCACTCGTTATGCAAGCATCTGCAAAAACTGTATTTCGGTACAGATTCCGAGCTTTTTGAATTAAAGATGCGCTTTACTAAATTAAATGCGCTTGTGTCACAAAATCGCCATATTAATCTTCACGGGACACGACACGAAAGTAAAAATAAAAAATAAATATTTGGAGATATCTTAGGCACGGCCATTTGATCCCAAACTAGGGAGAGCCTCTACTATGGAAGTTTCTGAAGATAACGGCATTATATCCCAAGGAGGACTGCTTGAAGAATTCCCCTGGTACTACCAGCTCCTTCGACTTGCGGCCGTGTCTCGCGTCACCAGTACCGATTGTGATTGTATTAGGCCCCGCTCTGCACCGGTTTACGTACTTAAGTGGATGGAACACCAACCGCTTTGCAAATGGAGATCTACTGGGGGCCAGTTAAGTGTCTTGCTGCTTGGTTTGATATGATCTCCTGGTACCTTGATGACTGCTCTACTTACATGTCACGACCATGTATTTTTTTTATTCGTACTTTTCTGTCAATAATTTGGAAATTTAAATATTAAAATACTATTATTTCGTAACAATAAATACAAAAAATACGTAAAACAATTTTAAGAATACTGTGTCTTTCAAAAGTGGACAGATGTGATCTGATTAGTTAGATACGAGTATAGATCTAACCATTTAAGTCATTTTTAATTATATTTTACTTCATCACTCTGTCAAATAAATTGAACAAAAATTTCTTCTCGCATTGAACTAGTTTATCTATTATTTTGGAAGATCTATATACTTAGCAATAAGGCCGACTTTTTGTACACTTTAGTTTCTATTATTGTAATTCTGTCGCTGTTTTTACGTATGAAATAAAATTGTTCTATTGTATTCTTTTTACGTAAACCCCTATTTTACCATTAAAATAATTTAATTTAACTTCCCGGTAAAAAAATAAAATAAGTCGCATGAAAAGCTAAAAATAAAATGAAAATACGGTACACTCTTAAGCAGAGTTGAAGTGCGCGTTCAAGTGATTTAAAAATAGTAATAAAGTATGAGGCGATAGAAAGTTTGACGATGTTTAGCGGCTAAAAGTACGTGAACAAGTCCGGGCAAGTTCAGATAGGTGCTCGAGGATGGTAAAAAATCTTACAAGCGCCGCTTCATACCGTAAGGGGAAGTAATATATAGAAGTTTCAGCTGACTCCCCAAAAATATTACATTCTTTGTGACGCATGGAGAAAACTTGGCAACATTTTACTTATTCGATTGCTTTTCTTATAATTTTAATCTTCTGTTTTTTTTAATAATTTTATTGGGTTATAAAAATTTACAAAATCTTGTATAAATACTGATTAAAAATAAACTTTTTTATGCTAAAGTTGTTTCTAAGAATATTTTTTTTGTTAGTAAAATTGCCTTATGCTTTATTTGTTCTCTGTTTTTCTGTCAATAATTTGATGACAATAAATAATATAATAGTAGGCAATTCATCTATTATATAAATATCGAATATTTTTCTTCAGGTTACAATCACAAATCACAACAAAGTGATGTTTTGTCTAGATTTATGTACTACTCGTATTTCTCAATTGTACCTGCCACTAAAACGTTTTTATTTATAAATACATTGTATTTCGGATTTCAATTAAGTAGCTTTTGTGAAAAAAATGAATTTAGTATTATAACAGAAGAAAATTTCATTTTAAATTGCATAAAACGATAAAAGAAATACTGTTAGTCTTTTCAATAACCCCGCAAAAGTTAAATAAATCCACAAAACCGCGATTTCATAAGTTTTGCGTCTCAACTCCATATTACATTTGTCAGTGTCTTGAAACTTTTATTGCAATGGATATGATGTACGGTGGTACAATCTCACCGCATCTTGAGATACATCTAAACACATTTAAACTACAAAACCGCACGACTTCTAAACAATTTCGGAATGGAACCGCAACAGGGCAGGGGTGCGTCACATTTTGCATAAAAATACCGAGACGTCAGCATTTACAAATAACTCTTTGCCTTGGATAATTTTTGTTTCCCGCTTTAAAGAAAGTTATGACACAAATATGAAAACATTAAAATTGAACCGCGGCCAAATATGTTAAGTTTGGGGAGGGAAGGCTGTGAATACCAATCAGTACGGAGTCTGGTCGGTCAAGTGTAGACCGTAGAGCCTGCTACGGCGTAGACATATGCTACGAGGTGGGTTGCTACACTCTGTAACGCTCGTAACGAGACCTACGATTGATTGGATTTGGTTTCTACAAGCGAGTAAATTCAATATTCGAACTGTAAATTATTAATGAAGTTAATTAAGGTCCAATTTAAGCTTTTTCTTCAATTATAATAATTAGGCTCACAATATTTATTTATTTTAGAAGATCTTTAAATAATTTGTCTATTTCGTATGTCTCCTAGTGTGTTTACAGATTTATTTTACTTTATTTTAAGAAGCATCCTATTAGGAAAAAATATTGATGACTTGCCGATTGTAACTGCTTCAAACCAGAGAATTTTTTTAATTTCCGAAAATGCATTTTCCTTAAGAATTTGAGTTATTTAGATCAGGCGATGCTAATTGGGAGGTGAGAGTTCGACACCCAGTTTTATTGTAAGAATATTTCAGGCCCGCTGCGGTGATAAATCAAACTCGAAACCGTAATGAAAGCGAACGGATCGCGTCGCGAAGAGGAGGGAGGAAAAAATATCACGGAAAAAATCAGGTGCGTCCCCCGGTCGGGCGAGAAAAACAGTCGGTCGGGGGGTGGGGGTGGGGTCGGTCGATGCGGGGGGCGGGCTGCGCTGGGCGTGACGCGTGCGCGGCGCGGGCGCTCCGCCACACTCGCCGCGGCTCCGCTCCCGCCCGCTCGCCCGCCAGGCCACACTGCCGGCATCACCGGCACCGCGCACCGCGCGACTCAACACGTGACCGCCCGACTTTACATGTCCAAAGTGCTAAAGTCAGTGCTTCCGTACGCCGCCGCGAGAGTGATCCCGCAGCCAGTTTACGAGCCGGAACCGAGGTGCACGCCGCTCAGGGTTAGTACACAAACACCGAATCACTCATTTGTGCAGCAGCCGCACGCATTTTCCGGTGATCGATCGCGCGGCTTGTAAAAAGTTTATTTCGGGAACGCAAAGTTTCATAAAGTTGGTGCACGGTGCACGCCGTCCGGCCGCAAGTGGTTCGGACGGCGCCGCCGCGGCGCTCCCTCCTCAGGCCTGCCTAAAAACAACAAACAGATCAATCGACCTCCTTACATCCATACTAACACTCAAATCCGATTGCATCTTCATTGTGATTCACTCCATCCCAATCCGACTACATTACACAGCATTTTGTTTTTATGCCAAAATATTGCGATAAGATAAGAATTCTAACTCTAATAGTTAGAAATAAAATTGAGGAATCGCATGTAACGGTGATATTAGCCAGGAACCATTCAAGTTTACCTACTTTTCTTAAATTACCGGTGGTGGTGGGCCATTTCATGAAATGAAATTCGAGGGTGTAGCGTCTATTAAGATACGGCTTGGGTGGCATTGAAAAATATTAAAGTGCTTAATTTACAGACCATTGAATGAGCTTATCTTACAACTTTACATCATTTGCAGACACTATTCATTTTTGGTTCTATTTTAAAGCAGTGTTATTAAACAAAAATACACATACACAGTGATAAAAATAAAAAACGCATTTAAATTCTATTTTTCATTTTGGTTAGCTTTAAAAAGAACTAACTTACTCTTATTTTTTAGATTTTTTAAAATCATAAGAAAATGTTTCAATTACGCGTTAAATTTATTGAAATAGAAAAGTAAGTGTCATAAGAAAGTTATTGGAGAAATATCATCTTTGCGAAACTCCTATATTATTGAGTGTAAAATCGAATATTCTCTTTATTTTTTTTCATTTAAAATGTGTGTGTAGCTAAGTGTTTGTGACTTTGGTGTAATTTGACGTAGCTAGTGTAATTTGCGTACGCATATCAGCTACAACACTGTAATCAGGTGACAGATTTGGAGCAACCTACCGAAATAATTCACCTGATTTGCTCTACAGACTCTCAATATTAAATTTGCTCAATATTACTACTATAGATAATTTATTGAGGTTTAATCTAAACAGCGGGATATTAATTATTAATCTGTTTGACAGGAACATAAAATACTGTTTAGTCAAAATTCTTTAATTTATGATACATTGATTATTGTAATAGATTTATTTAGTTTTCACTTATAAATTAGTCTGACCATTCCATAGAGCTTTTTACTATAATAAATGTAAATTCGGAGACGGAAGTTAAATAAAACGGATTAAAAAAAAAGTTAATTAGTATATGAATCAATCAAGATAAATATGAGCTATATTTCATTTAACATGTTGACATAAAAAAATACTTTAAATAGTAAAAAGAAACTGATCATGCAAGAAGACTATAATGTGATAAAACGTAAATATGGGTTTTTGTTTAGTCTAAGAAAATAAAATAGTCACTCATCAGTCATACCACCCAAATTAGCCGACATTTTCCACAATCCATGCATCCCAAATCCACCCACTTTGTTCCCTTCAAGAAAAGTACCGATCAAACGACTGAACTTGTAAACTGATTAAATAAATTCTGAGAACCACCCCATGCCGATGCAAATATAATTTTAATTTAGAAATAACGAATTTCTGTTCATTCCAGTAGATAATATTAAGGATATTGCAGCGTTTATTAAATTCTTCAAATATGTGTTTTACAGCAATTCAAGCTTACTAAATTTAAAAAATTGAACATAGTTTATTGTATCAGGAAAACATTACGAACGGTACGTTTATTAAATGTATTTATAGACGGCCTTATTGCTTGTATAGAAATTTCTTCCAGGCAATCTTTATATTAATAATAATTATCCCTTAGTCCTACTGATGGTATAAGTGAGAAAGTTTGGATTAGTCTTATTCACATTTAAAAAACGACTATTTTCAATGACAATTTATTAATGTACTTGAAAAATACTATTTTTATCTCTGCTTTTTAACAAAAATATCTTAATTTTCATGTTATAAATTCTTCCTTTTTGAGAAAGTAAATAAATTTCCAAATCACATTCGAGGTTTAAATCTGAAATCCAATATTTGTAATTACTAGGTTGTTAAAAAGCCCGACGAAATTGGTATTCCCTTTTATTGGCTTCTAATGAGACTCCAGAACCTCCCAAATTATTATATACGGAAAAGGTTTTATATCAATTATTTGTCACTTTGAAAGTTTTTGAAACATGTAGGTGCTCTGAAATTTCTATTACATTAGCATTTTCAAAGCATAATTCAGCTTGGCTTTACGTCTATACCAATTTGTAGATAACACGATTTCATTCAATTAATAAGAAGTTTGAACTATATATTGTAATTGGCTGTATTGTAAAAATGGTTACAAGTGTTTAATATGATTAAATTATAATCAAAAATTTTAAATTAGCTTAATTTATTTCTTTATTTTCAAGTCTACCTTGAAAAACTGCTCCTTTGCAATAAAGCTACCTACATGTATATACACTTTCTGTCCTTTTTGCTAAATAAACTGTACTGTTTTTTCTAGTGGACAGTAAACTAAATACTATTATATATATTATTGAAATAAAATTCAATCTCATCTTTTTCGTTAATAATAAAGGGAAACTCATATATAATTTTCCTTGCCATTTGATAGTTACAACTTTAAATAGAATTTGCCAATAATTGTGCATTTCAGTTTACATTTTCTATGGAAATTAAAGATAAAAGCTTTTACACAGCCTTTGACGTGGTAAAGAAGTGCGCTAGCTGTTTTCGACGTTGAGGGCATCGCTAGGATCGCGTTCTTTGACGCTCATTCACCATTTTATCAACAACTTCAGTCTGAGCGAACCTCTAACACTTATTAGCTAATCTAATTATTTTCTTTTGGACGTTGGTTGAGGAAGAATGTGAGCTGTATCTCTAGTATCTATTTATCAGAAAACAAAGCGTTACATAGTTTTGTTCTTATGCCGTTATATGCTTTTTACAAGACATATTCCTGAGTGTTAGATTTTAATTTATAATTACTACGAATCGTGATCTTAAATTTACTTAAATTGATTTTATAGGATAGGACTTGTTGTGTAACAAACAATTACAACAATTAAATTAGTACGCCATTAGGCAGATCACAGTCAATGTAAACTATCACCCTAAACCCTAAAAAAATATCACCTGTGTATCACAAATAAATAATTTGATTTGATAGAATATTTAGTTTGTAATGAATTGTACATGAGTCCTCCTTCGCTCTTTCTTTCCACTTCTCCTTAAATATTAATTGTAGTTTTAAACATCAATTTACACTACTGCAGTTTTCCTCTTTTAAAAGACATTAATAACATGTTGACGTTAGTGTTAATACCACCAATTTCAGTTTATTTTTTATCTATTTATTTTATTATTATTTATTTATATATTTATTATTTTATTATTATTATTATTTATTTATATTTATTTATATATTTTTTATCTATCTTGTGCTTATCATCAATATCACGAATAGACTGCCTTGCACGTACTTGTTACATTTGTAACTGCATATCTCATTTGTTAATGTATTTTCTCAATAGGTATAGTATTTGATATGGCTTCTTTTATTTGTCATGTTGTAAGGTTGCCTTGCTCGTTTTATTTATTTAACATATTCTCTTTAAAGGACGTCTATCGGCTAATGATCCTTTCTTCACAGGTCAACCGTCTTATTGATTTATAAACGAACATTCGTCATTTGATAGATAGACATTCATTAATACGACGATGGCAGTTTAATTTATGATATATTAATTTGCTTTTAATTTCAACTTATAAAATTCTAACATAACCTTACAATTTGCATGTGAATTAGGAACAAAATGATTTTATTGTAATTAAATACATACCTATTAATTTTTAGGCTCCAACCGAAAAAGGATAATTTGTTGTACATTTCTGTCACAGTATAATTATTATTCAGACGTTCCACGTGCAGAGGTAGCTCATGGTCGGTATTGTGTTATGCATATCCCTGTAATCAGCAACTATTACGCTATTCAAATCCAAAAAGATTATATTTATACTAAAACCTTTGCACGTGGAACGTCACATATTTTTTCTACTCATGAGAGAAAATTTACAGAAATGCAATATGTCACATTCTTATAATATATTGACAACAGAAGTATAACAATTCTAATCCTTTAATCCAGAATGGCACGATTTTCCGAACTTTAGCTTCTCTAACAGCAATCCTGTGTTCCTGTCTCAGTTAGAAGTAAACACGGCTAATGATGGAGCATGGAATGATGATAGATGAAACTTAAATGTCTCACGCACCAAACACACTTGTGAGAAAACGCGATATGATATATCGCATCCCTCGGTGTCAATGTCGATGTTTAATGTGTGGTACCTCGCTCGCGCCGAAAGGGTCCTGTTACTAAGTTGAACGGAGACATACTTTCTCGAAAGTGTAAAAGTTAGATGTTTTTAGATGTCCTTATGACAATAAGTTATTTCGAAAGCAGATATTTTAGTCACAAAGCAGTCGTACTAAAATTAGTAAGTTGCAGTCAATTATGTCATCTCTCTCACTCTCTCACTCATGTCATAAAATACTAATAAAAATAGAGCACATTCTTGAAAATCCATTTAGTTATATAACCCATTAGTAAACATTTATATAAAAAAATATGTCTATAATTTCAGCTTCCAAATAATAACCTAAAAATAAAAGTAATTACTTCAAAAGTGCGTTCTTATTTAGCTTCAAACGTAACCTAATAAAAAAGCAATAACTTAAAAAATGTCGTTTCAGTTAAATCACACAATTGTTTTAACAAAGCAGGACGTGTAGGCCTTAAGCTGTTTGCCATAGTAATGTCGGTTGTTCTTGTTGTAATTACTTGTAGTTTGTTTTGAAGCGTATTATGATGGCGTGCCCACTAGTTCCCCGAGGAAAACAAGGGTTACCGTTATCATTATTAATGCAAGAGTTTCCGCGTTAACCTGCTTAGCTTAAGCTCCAATATCTTCGCTTTGGCATCCGGCTGAATCACGTTTATTTATCGGATTTCAGTTATGATTTCGTACATCTGAATCTGAAACTTAATTTTGTATATGTAATCTTCTGAATATTTTTTTGTGTTTTTAGAATATTTATAAATATTATGCAGTATTACCTTACCAATCTGGATATTCCTTTATTTTTAAATAACGTTTAGTTTCGTTTTACGAATCGTATGTAAAATTTTGACGGAAAAATTGAAATTAATATTTTTTTATACTTTTAAAGCTGTGACAATAACGTCATATTTTTTTTTATCAACTTACACATATTCAGGACAATTTAGATACTCGTAATCGCAACTATAGCAAGTTTCTTAAACGTAAATCGCTTAATGTTTACTGAGGAGGAATCAGAATAAAAAATGTGAAATCGACATGGGACCGATAAACGAAATTGGAATTGACATGTTTGGGCCACCTGTTGTGTCTCTCATCTATTAAACAGGGTTAGGATTTCTTTCATGTGACAGATTCAAAAAGTTTTTTCTGAAAATTTAAAGTAAAACTAGAGACCCGAAGCGGCGTCAAAACGCCGCCGCTAGAATATGGTAATGAAATATTCATAGGGAAACATAAACCATTTATAAGGCATTTTTTCGATACTGTACTCAAAACACACATTTGAATGAAATGGTGCCTTAATAATAATAAAATATAACCCACCAGAATTTAGCCTAATTGCTTTATAATCACAACGTAGAAATTAACATTTGTCAAAAGTTTTGCATAACAATTTAAAAAAAACTTAAGAATCTTTCATTGGTTCTTATTTTGATATCAAGAATCATTTGAGAAATTAGACTTTAGTTAGCATTTTTTAGTCATTAAGGTTCTCTATTGTCTACAATCATCCTAAATATGAGAATACAAAAGTCAACTTATTTTAATAAATGTTGGTAACAAATAGGATCAGTTAAAATTTGCTGACGGGGCTATGTGCAAACATTTTGAGAAATGCTCACGGCAGAAATAAAAATAAAATATGATTTTCGATATTTACCTGACCTTTTAATTATTATTATTACCGAATCAGAATAACACTAATAAAACACGACTTAAATTACACCCTGGATATTTATTTATACTTGTAATATAAATATTCCTACAATCGACGATATAGAGACTGTGAGGAAAGAAAAAAGTCGTGGAATAGGCTCCCATACAAACCACGACCCTTTTAATAGGAAACGGACTCTAAACAATGATAACATTTAATAAGTAGGTAAAGTCACCGTCAGATATTGGTTGGATTTCTCGCTCGCTCACATTATCTGATAGAACCTTGACTGTACCTACTTAGCGTTGAAAAAATAAAATTAAAACAGCTTCTTTCACAAATCCGTCAATTTTTTTATTATTTCATAACAAAATTTTGACAATAACTATTCTAATTTTCACATATACCTAACCATTTATGTATCTTAGATCTAATTTACACCAATTGAAATAATATAAAAAATTAAACCGCCGAAAAAACTGAAAAGTAAGCAAAACCCTATAAAATATAACCAAATTCAAAATATTGACTTATTAACAAATTTCGTGATAGACTATATTTGAAGTAGTAAAACCTTGGCATTGTCCGATTATTCTTTGATCTTTAGATTGTTCTATAAATATCTTTATACCGTCAAAAACTTGTGCTCTACTTAAAGCCACGTAAAGCTGCCCGTGAGAAAATACTGGTTTTGGAAGATAGACAGCTACTTTTTTCAAAGATTGCCCCTGACTCTTGTTTATTGTCTGTTATCGCAAATGCAAGAGTAACTGGAAACTGAAATCTTTGTAATTTGAATGGAAGGATGGAGTCTGAAGGGCTAAGCTTTATTTTAGGAAGAATAACTCTTTCGCCTGAACTTGCACCCGTCAGAACCTGACAATCTAAAGAATTGGTATATAGTTTTATTAACTGAAACCGAGTTCCGTTAATCAACCCTTTGGCCGTATTTAGATTTCTCATGAGCATGACAACAGCACCAATTTTTAATTTAAGCTCGTGTCTGGGAAGCCCACTTACTTCAATACTGTTAAGTTTCGTCGGAAAATTTATAATAGAATAACTTATAATCCCTTACCTATTCTTATTCGAGTCTGTGCGAAATGAAAAGGCTTGGAATGGATTGGTTTTTTCTAGCTATTTATTCTTTTTCAGTCTATTGACATTGGCAAAATGCCCTAGAAGCCAAACGCCATTATACGAAAAAAAAAAACTAAAATTTGAGTGGTTGTCATTTATGTCATTTAATGTAAACAAATCCTTGCTTTATTTTTATGTATTTTAATTGGTATTTTGTTAAAAAACTTAAAAAACTAAGAGTTTTATGCACCCCTCCAGGATGAGACGAAGCTAATGAGGTATAATTTATCAATATCGGACCTTGGATGTGGATTTGATGGCCTGTACAAAAATCGGGCTTGCGTAATATATATATAGATTGGTTATATTTACAATTCAAAAACAAAAGACTGAAAATCACGTTATTGTGAGACAGGAATAAACTGTTATTAAACTAAAATAATAATAGGTAATTGTTTATTTTATTAATGTTTAACATAAACGAGACATTTTAACGGGCTTACCGCAATTATTAGATAATATGTATTTAATTAATTTATACATTCCTAATCAATACAAATGTGATACAACATTATCAATCATAATGAAAAAAATCTACATAGAACAAAAGCCACGAATAAGTTTACATATTATAGCATTAGTTTTCATTATAATTCGCAAACTAGAAACTCTTGATCACACATACAAATCACGTTAACTTGAAGTTAAATTAGAGCTGAACGCAAACACCTCTTACCTCGATTCAAACTTTAATACTTGTGAGTTTCAATACCCATAGTTGTAAAAGTTACTCTAGCTGGTAGCACATTAATTACTAGTCGTGGCTGAGGACCCAATAGGACGCCGTATTAAGTTCAGCCATGTGGATTTACGATCAAACCCTTTCATTAAACAGGTATTAAGGAGACAGATAGCCCGATACATTACGCACTTATCCATACAAGTTAGGACTTTGCATAGCGGCTTTATGTTCAATTCAAACTGCCTGACCCGACAACATAAACACAACTATTCATCGAACATGCCTACGCTTGAGAATGATCAGTATTACGTCTTATTCAAAAGCTAATAGAGTAGAAGTTGTTCAAGGCGAAAGGAATGATCTTCCGATAGGGGATCACAGAAATAAGACGTTCAAAGTGTTCCAAATTTTCCTTTTATCTGAATGATGTTTCTCTGGTAGCTTGGACTTTGATAGCATTTTGTCTATATAAACTACAACGTTACCTAAATTACTTAATATGGGATAGAATCGAATGTTAGTATGTCGACTGTGTCTACGCTCGCGTTGTTTTTTTTTACTTTTATATGAAATATATGTAAATACAAACATAAGCCTTTGAGTGAAGAATTAATAAACATACCTACAGGATAGAAACTTTCACATTTATAATAATAACATTATAAAAAATATTTTATGATATTTTATATACCAATTAAGTAAGTAAAGCAAGCATAAAAACAAGTTTAATGTTTTCCAACTACAAAAGTTTTCTAACAAAGAATATTAGTGTAACATTACCTTGCTTTTATTCTAAAACGGCACTCAAGAGATATAGGATTCATAGAAGACAATAAAACGTTAATTCCACCGCAGGGCAGTCCTTTATTTTGTTTTGCACTTACAAAGAGCAATCGATTTTAAAGCTCGCTGGATTGAAAATTATATGAGGAGCCTTAGAGAGACGGGTGCGGTGTGCGCGAGCCGCCAATGCGCTTGTCTTTCGGTTCAGTGGGCTTTCTTTAAATTGGCGACGGCTCCGGCGCTGGCCGCTCCGCTTATTGCATCCCCCCCCCCCCGCCCGCAGCGCGACGTCCACGATATTGCCTCCATTCGACCTTTAAGCAAATAGAATTCCCCAGACTGTAAATAGGATAGCGTTATAGGTAAATCGGCGCCTCGCGTCCTCGAATCGTTCGCGGAAGACGAAATTCAATTTTTTCGACGTCAATTATGTATGATTGCTGCGTAGCCTCACCTGAATGTACGTGTAACCCGGCTCATGGAACGCTAAGAAAATTTGTGCGTGATGAAAGTCAATCCCTCAGCGCTTGTCAGGAGATTGTCCCCTTTTGGCTTCCAGGCACTCTTTATTCATAATCGTGCTCTGAACTGGCGAGGTCGCTCAATGTGTACTTATAACAAAATACCATACAATGTCGTTTTTATTCTGACGAGTGAACGCCAAAAAGTTGCGTGCCGTGAGGATTTTCATCATAAGACCTATCAAATAATAACGAGGTCGTACTTCTTCAACGATACTTGGCCCGATATCATGGTCTAATCTATTCAGTAACAATCCAAGATCTTTTTGTATTTTACGATAATACATGTCGTCGTTATTTAGCTTTTTATATTCACTCATGTCGTATGAAAATATTATTGGCTCGGTCCGATAAATCGGCTATATTCGAGGGATGATATCTGGGAAATGGCGGAGTTAATGGGTATCGGGTTGGCGGGTTGGCTCGCCTCTGCAGTGGGAGCGAGGCTCGGCCGGCTGGGTAAGCCTATTGTCGCCGAGCGCGGAGGCATCACGAATTCTGCCCACGATCTACTCCAGGGTTTATTGTAATTTACAAAACTGACGGAGGTTTTGCTGCTATCATTCCGGTTCACGTTTGTTTTGTGACTGTAGCGGTTCCCGGCGAGGGATGAGTTTTAGACAAGATGAATTACTTACAATAATGACTAAGACCCCTCTCACACTGCGCCACGTCGTCGCTGGCAACAATAGACTACACTTTGTGTTCGTACAAAGTTTGAGCCATAAATTTGTCGGTGAAAGATCCGGACGAAGCTGCGAGCGTGATTAGTGCGAATTAAAATAATGCTCCAACAAATTTAATATCGGTTTTACCAAACCCGTGCGCTCTCAATATGATTCGACATCAAAACTTTCTCGTACAGACTAAAAACACCTCTGAAACAATTTTGTTGTTACGAACTTTTTGAGGAACTTGTTTATTCATTTTAAAGCAATAATAAAGTTTGTAACTTTGTAAAAATATTATTTTGTGCTTGAGGCTTAGGTAAGATATGATTTCAAAATTTTGATGGGTATGAATTTTTTACAAATTTATATATGCTATACTTGAAGAAAAAGAAGTTTTGCTTTGCTACATAACGTTCTCCTTTTTATAAATGTGATTAAACTACATTTCAAAGTAATTTCTGCGAATTGTAAAAACAAGCTGCCAGAAGACGTGATATTTCAGGAAAGTAAAAATAGGGTTGAATTTCCAGTACACGTATAGATGCGACTATAAGGGGTGTTTTGTTACACGTTGTATATCGGCGAGGGCGGAAGGCCACTAATGGCATAAATTGAAGAGCGAACGTTGGAAGCAACTGGCAACCACAGGATTTTGCGTATTTGAAATTCAGTTTCTACAGAGCGTGGCGGGCGGGCGTTCGAGAAACGATCGCCCCGTAGCCAACTACATAAATTTCTGTATAGGAACGGATCGCTTTAAAACGCGTTGCGGGATCCAGAATTTCAAATTTGCATCTCAACGGATCAAAAATATTGTAGCATATTCACGGAAATATCAGTTGGGAGAGCCAAACGTTGTATGTATACCCATTCTGTGGTTAAAATACTATGATCATCTCAAGACATTGTTAAATAAATTGACATATTTATGTTTTGTTGGGTACTGAAATAAGTAAAATGGTAGTCTCTAACACAGTTCAAATCTTGGATCAATATTATTTCAAAATAATAAGCAAAACGATTTTAAACTAAACCCTGTGATCCATATCAAATTCCAGTAAACCGCAAACCGTCAAGTAGTTCAAGTGAATATACAGAATTAGAGCAACGCGATTAGCTTGGATCTTCTCTGAGCCTATTACAAATGCATCGGGTTGTCTGTGCGAGTGACGGGGCGACGCGGCCTAGGCGGTGTTCCTATGCTGTCATATCAATCACCATTGCCAGCCAGCCGATCCCTTGGCACTTGGCCTACATTCCAAATTACACAAATTTACGTAGAGGGCCTAACCGCGCCGTTAGCCGAGCACGGGGATTAGGCGATCGGCCGAGCTTACAGCGGATTCCCTCGCCAATACCACGCTCAACCGGCGCCCGATCTCTCTATCTTTACCCACATTTTTGTGCCAACACTAACATAAGACATGACATCAGAAAGTACTTTAATAGAGAAGTTAATAAGTAAAAAGTTTGAATAACTCGTCTTAGCTTGTCAATGTTAAGAGCCATCAAAAGCGACTGCCTACTTTGGCGGAAGTTACAGCTAAGTAGGATTTATGTTACTCACGCTTTCTCAAAAGGATTATAGGAATATCATACTGACAACGTATTTAGTTAGGAAACTTCATTACCCCCGATGGAATGGCGCTGCGGTTTTTATGACGGCGAGGTGTCTACTTGACAAGTTCTCAGAGATAAAGTTGGAAGTGGCAGTACAACTTCCCAATTTAGTGTCAAAGTGACACAAAAGATTAATCCGAATGGGTAGCACTAAAAGGCCTCGCTTTTACTACTGTGAAAATTTTAACAACGAACCCGATCGCCGTTTTGTTTTTAAAAAAGGAATGTGCTCAATGTTTGTGCGGAATCGTATCGTATTTTTACCGGTTCCGAGTGAATCGTTTGTAGTTATAGTAAACACGCGTAATACCCTTTCATTTATAACTCCTACCGCGGTTCCTGATATAGGCTCGCCCTTAATTCCGACTTAATTAGTGTCACGCAAGTTCCGTAATCCTAGAGGCTCGAGCTTCGTACGACCGTTCTTAAAATGGAGATTAGTGCGGCAAATATCTCCAACTACGCGATCCGCTGGTTCATAAAGCCACTCCCACGCTGTTCCAGTGTGAATGCCATGTTTTTAATTCAGGAGAATATACTAGAGAAAAATAAAGGCCTACTTCTTTTATATTTGACTGTCGTACAATGACCATCGTCCATAATATAAAATGTACCCCGTTGACAAATACCGTAATGTTTTCTCAATGCTTTCGTGCAACAACTCAAAGCAAAAATCGAACAAAATCCTTTTGATGTGAAATATAAAACAAAATTATCATAATCTTCTATGAAGGTTGCAAAGTAAGTAAGTATATATTTTGTGTTTGCTTTCGCAACATGTCGGCACGAAGACTCGACTGCGGCGAGGAATTCTAAAAGAACTGAACATAAACATAGTATTTTGTGTACGGAAGTCCTTCCGCGGTCGCGTACAACGGATGTGCAGGAAAACGCTTGCATACAGAGTAGGCGTGCCTAAAAGACACTGCGGACTTTAGTTTACCTACAGCGGATTACACGAAACTTAAACATGCCACCTAAATCTGTGACAAACCGTTAGAACCGAAGCATTAACCTCCCGACTTTATAGCTGGGGTTTCCAACACTGCGCAAATTTAAACTTGATTTTCTAAACCTGTGTTCCTACTTCATCCTATTAAACCTGCAGTTACTCGACCTGATCTAGAGTTGGCTAATCCGTAGCAATCAGAGGCAATGTGGTTAAAAAAGGTTAGGTAACTAAATTGGCCTTATTTCTGTTTTGTTCTTAGTAAATCTCATTAAAATTTTAATAATTCTGTCGCACGTCGAACGTCAGAGGTGACTGGTCCCGTGACACGTCAGTCGACAAATTAGTTACAGATTTACGGTGTCAGTTGATGGGCGATTTTATTTTTAACGAGACATCAAACATTATCGAGGGCCAGCGAGGAGTTGCTCAAGCGTCTGTTTACAAATAAGAACCGGCGTAGGAGACGAGTGCGTAATAAATTTTATAACACGGCATCGATTTGGAATCGAACGTAATAATATATATCGGATCGAAATATTGGAATGCTGCGGTGCGCTCGGCTCGCGTTCTGAAAATAGACCCTCATCAAAGACAAGCAGGTTTGCAGCTGTAAATCCATTTCAGTGTGGCTTGTCCGCATTATAAATTGGAGCGTTCGTATGTGCAGGTTGGCTGTACATGTACCTCTACTCGTATGGCGTTTATATAGAGCGCGTCCCCGTCCTGCGACCCGCGCTTCCATCTCATGTCGCACCGCATTCGTTTGCGTTTTCTATTAACGTGTCCCGGACACTATTAGGCCAGCTAGATGGATGTTGTAATTTGATTTTGTGTACATTTGCAGAATTAGAGGATAACCTTACGGAATATAGCGAAATTGTGTACCTTTTTGCTTGTCTATTTTGATGGTATCTTGATAAATAATATTTTTTATGCTACATGTAATTGTTTTTAAATTATATAAATTTGAATAAGAGTACAAAACTGTCTCTGAAAATAAATTTGAATCAAATCGTTCCCGCAATACGTTCAAAGTAACTTTTATAAATTATGTGCTTACGATGATAATTTGAGACATATTGCATTTGATGAAACAGTGCGGGACTCGGTGAGCACTTTAGACGAGCGCACTGCATAGATTTGCATTTTACGGTTTTGATACGTGGGCGAATATTCAGTGCGGTGTCGGTAGGTATCTTTTCAATTCGACGCGGCGGGAGCCGAGTGGCCGTCGAGGGCGCTCGAGTGGCGGCGCGTGCTCGAGGGCCCGCCGCTGTGCGCACGCGCAACACACCCCTCGCACCCCCCTCACACCTCCCCGCATCCTCACTTACACCCCTACTCAAACCTTACAATTAACTGCAACGTTTTGTTAAGCGTCAATTTGGTAGTACTCAGCACACGCTCCCTTAAGGATATTTTTTTCTTACTCACAAAATCGCTCATCAAATTTTCTCTTTACGACTCATCCTTCTTAGGTTCTCCTTAATAATAAACATCCAGTTACGAGCGCAGAGTTCCTTTTGTCCTCAAAAATAAAGGGCACTCAATGCTGCCGGTTATTTCATTTAAGCTCATCAGTATTTTATACTAGACGTGACCGATATGAGCTCGTTTCTTGGGAACTGCTTGTTCTATAAAAGAGGTCAAGTAGTCACGAGGAAAAATATGAGTGATCCCAAACATGAAGCCTGGAAACGTGCCTGTGCCGGCGGCGGCCATATTGCGGCGTGTCATCCAGTCCGGCCGAGTTGACTCCAAACCGCGCCACCACCACTTTTAACTAGTTTCACCAAAAAATTCCTTGTTTTATTGAGCCTTTCAGTCCATTATTGTTTTTCAATCGGTATGTACAAATAAAAGTAATGTTTTAATCTTTTGTTATTACCAAAATAGTAGATAACCATACTGCATACATTACATCGCTAAACTGTTAAACTTGCTAGCGATAAAAGCGCTCTAAACAGTTATAAATAAAAGTATAGGTTTTTTTCAAAACAATAAAAAAAGCTTACATTTTCTGTGTAAAATATATCAGAACTAGCGACCCGCCCCGGCTCCGCACGGAAAAATTGTTATTATGGGTTATCCTTAAGTATATTATGCATGTATTACACATATAAACCTTCCTCTTGAATCACTCTATCTATTAAAAAAAACCGCATCAAAATCCGTTGCGTAGTTTTAAAGATTTAAGCATACATAGGGACAGAGAAAGCGACTTTGTTTTATACTATGTAGTGATATTAATTAAATAGTTAGTAATAGGAATGAACGTTTCATTATTTTTTTAAATTGACTACTAAGCAGTAGCTTTCTAGTAAGTTTCAATGCTATGAAACATATTTTTAGCAAATTGTAAGTCATATCGCTGTTAATCATGAATTAAACGGTCATTTAATCCAGACAGCTTATTTGGATGACCCAAAAGCATTCGTTTGATGATTGCCCTCTGTTTTTCTAAAGCGACCCGCTATAAATCAGTTCAGTTTATTTCAATTCTGAGAAAAAAATCTTCGTCTCTGTCAAAGGCAAAGGAGGAATCAATGAATTTCATTAAACCGGAATGAACCGGAATCATAAATATGCGATTAGTTCACACATTAAGTATTGACGGATCAAACAAAAGAACTTGATTAACTTAGTACACGCCGTATACCTGACGAGCGATTTCATTATTAAAAGTAGAGCTGCCAGGATTTTAGTCATAATAAAAGCGCTCTTCGTTCGACAAATAAGCTAATCTGAAAGCTGTGTACTTATATCACTAAATTCAAAACAAATGGACATTCTAGTATAGAATAAAACAGTATACTTTATTGCACACAAAAAGTACAAGAAAAAACACAAGTGAGAAGAGCGAGCGCGAGCAATAGCGTCTGCTCCTGATATAAGTCATTAAATCAATCACATAATTGGAATCCAATTAATTCATATCTCCATATTGTCTATCCATAGTACAGGTATAGGAATAAATCATATGTCAAACGCATCTATCGTGAGGGTGCAAAGCCAGAGGGGACAGTGTTCCAGAGCTTCATTCATCGCGGAGATTGTATTGAATCACGCCACTGGGTGGACAATTAGCTCTGCCAGCGACTTTCCTCCCTTCCGATCCTCTTTGTCTGTATCTATGATGTGAGTTCGATAGTATATGTGTAATACAGATGTAAGTTATAGCTATTTCTTCTTCACAGAAGACAGTAAATATTCTTAAACACGCCAAAAAAGAAAATGTTATTGAATAAGTGATGTAAATATCCTAAAGTTTGACTTGATGTCAGATCACAGTTTCATTACTAATTTTTTTAAGGTTTTAAGTATAGGAAGAAATTGTTGAAGCTATTACATGTAATTTTGATACAGCATTAAAAATATTTTCCAATTACAAATCAATGTAACGCTTTTCCTCACCATTCTATCAAATCTTATGTTACTGAGCATTTGCTTACATGCTTTGCCGAGCCACGGAGCCAATCTATAATAATATCTACTATTGTATTTTTCAAAATGATAAAAAAGCTACTTACATTTTTTTTTTTTACAAAATTTATTAGAAAACTAAATGCCAATAGCTAGGTATACTTATAGATATAATTTGTGCTGAGGGTTAATATAAAACATAATCTACAAAGGTAAGGTAGGTAAACCAAATTGCAAATTTCCTCGTCTTTTTGTAAGAAAACATAAATTTACATTCACGTAAAATTTGTGTATTAAAAAGGATGGGATCTAATTTTGTATAATATAATAATATATACAATCACTTAACTTACTAACAATAGAAGGTAATCAAGTCTCGTATGTCTAATCTTCACTGTTATATGCGACGACGCTACCATTTTATGAAGCATAAATGTACCAAGAGTGAAAGAATAGACATTCCTCTCTTATGATTCCCATTATTAAATTTCAAAGGAGATTACGATCCCGTAATCTTGAAATATAACGTTCTATTTCAGCAAGCTCGTTTAAGAAGAACGTTTAAAATTTATTGACTCTGGCCCTCCCTTGCCATAAAAGTGTAAAACTTTCCACGGTACGCACAATTTACTACAATTCCGGCGAGTACAAACTACGCTTGATACCGCACCCACGCACACAGACACCAAATTATATACATATAGCTAATTATTTTGAACAAAGTTAAATCCTGCAATGCGCCATTGCCGAAACTTTTAGAAATTGAAAAATATATTATTACAACTCGCCATCGTAGTTGAGCTAACAAAATACTAAACTATAACCAGCATCTAATGTGGAGAATGCACACTGTTGTATAAATATTTTAATACACGTCTTTTGATACCACTTTCTAGACGTCTAATTTTAAATTCCATTTGCCATTCAGCTCGGTGTAAAGGATATAATTAACTAATTCCCAACTTATGTGAGAGGAACAGCACATTTTCGCAAGTGGTACGAGACTATATACCTTTTGTATAATTAAACTGCGGGCAAACCCAGTTTAAGTTTAATCCTATAGCCTCTTGACACCGCTCTCCGCCCGGGGAGCTTATTTTGTTCGTCAACACTATCGACCGAAGTCGAGACGAACGTGCGAGCCGAGCGCACGTGGCCGCCGAAATCAACTGTGTCACTTCACGAGACGACTCATTTTCCATTGTCATTTACAAAGCCTGTCGTTTTCTTTTAGTAGGGGCTGCGAAAAATACGGTTACAAGGCATATAGAGTTCAGTCAGACGGCAATCATTCATAGGGATTGCATGTTTTGTAGGCAGCCTCCGTCATGCCGACACTTGTTTCTGTAGTTTGTACTTATTTACTTTTACGAATGGAACATCATATATTCTCCTGTAAGTTTTTGTGTGTGGGTGGCTAACATTTTTTCATAATGAGCTTCATTATTCTAACACTGAGATTATCCTCTTTCAATTCCACGGCACTTGTAGGTACTAGAGCTAGTCTGACTACCAAAAGCTTTAAAATATATTTTTTTATCGTATTTTGTGGATAAAAAAGTAAAACGTTATTCTTAAAAGCATAATAACAATGTAATCGAGCGACCCGTATGTTTGTACAAAACATATCTTATTGTCCGAGGCCTGTTGAATTTATGAATGCTCTTGGTGACCCCACGACGGCTTACAACATTTAGGTCCTTATTACGCATTCTCGACATTTGCCTAATGTATGAAAATTTGAAAGAACGAACCATGTTGATGGTACTCGAAACAAAATAATTGCTACGGTCGCGCGGTCCCGGATTCGGCCTGCGCATTCATTATTCACTTTTTATTTTCCCTCCTCTCGGCTTATAATTTGACTCGAAACATAAAATCAAGTTTTATTTGATTACGCGTAGCAAAAAGAAAAACTCGGAATATCTTGTATCTTTCACTTTTAATAGGGAGAAGATTCCTTACATAATGATTTACTTGTGAAAGTTAATTTTGTTTTCTTTATCCATGTTAAGGAGTAATTTATAAATCCAAGAGAAGATATTTTTATCCCATAATGGTTGTTGGGAATTCTTTGCACTTTTGCAAATTCTTGGCTGTCTGCGTATTCAAAACAAAACAGTAATCCTGACAACAGTCTGGAGGTAGGTACAGGCATAGTTTTTTGCATTTAGCAGCACCCCTTGTTTGGAAAGGGAGGGGGGAAAGCGTCTCGACATGTCGCTTTCATCCACTCTTTGGCGCTACTGCATAAAGGGAAGTAAGTAAGTACATGCGCCCACTACACGAATGCCGAACCCTTGCCACCAGGAGCCACTGCAATGTTTCCAATGGTTTTCGATGACGAATGTGCCGTTTCGCATTTTAGTCGGCTAAATGCGCCTTTTGTTTCTGCTGTGATTGTGGGTGCACTTTTTGAAGTAGCTCACATCTGTGAACGCTTTTAAGAAAGAACCATTGTAAATTAATGCCTCTTGGACTAGTTGGTATTGAAACTCTCAAATAAGCGTTTCTTCAAAGGAACTCTTCGCTGATTGCTTACATACTTTTCTTCTGTATAAACCTCTAAGTTGGAATCAAATTTACTGAAAGAGAAAGAAGCAATATTCAAAGCCCTCACTTACGAAAATTTCATCCATTTCATCCGTTGTATAGAATAAGGGTCCTTTTTAAATTTTTCATACGGGCTTATCAACGCATCGATCAGAGCGTTATTTATTCAGTTCACGATTTAATTCTGAGAAGTTCGTTCATTTACATGCATTCGCCTTTTCTTTCTTATTTACTTGTTTGTGCTCGTTTTATCGGATATTGAATGAAAACGTACGGTAACCGTGATGAGGTTTTTATAAAATATCTATTTTGTTTTCGTTTCGTATTTCATTTACTTTATTGCTTGTCTCGTTATTGTCTCATTCTTCACATGTAATAATTGAACACAGTACTAAAGTTGAGACAAATAGAATTTATAAACTAACACGACTTACGTTTCGTAACAAAATTATAGATTGTCCAAACTCCGAGCAACATGCCAGAGCCAAATCTAGGTATTCTCGGAATGAACTAGACTACAGCTTCAGGCTCGGAACATCAGAACAAGATAGAGATTAATACTGTGCAAGTGTTGGTGTAGCCGAGAAGCAATAACGTTTCGTTAATGTCCCCCATTTAGAACGTACGCGGTTACTGTCTTGCGTCGTGACGTCGCCTGCCGCACGGAGCAGACTACGTACTTATTTCACGTCGCATCGACTCTCCGACGGAACTAACGAGACTGGCACCCTAAGCCCTGGAATCACCATTTGCCACCGTGCGGTCTCTGTATTGTTACAAATGGTTGCAGATCTGCTCGCAGCCGTGCGAAACCTAATGAGCTGTGAAGCAGATAAGGTGCGCGGGCGCGACACGAGGCGGCGGGATCATCCCCTATCTATGCTCAATGCTCACTGCGCTCAAGAATACATTGCTAACCAACCGTCGTAATGGATTCCTCGTGTTGTTTACCCGAATATTCACCACGTTTTATTTTAATAGCGGCCTACAATATAAATGTTGATTAAAAGCAAACTTCACAATTTTTGTCTGCGAAAAAAGGTTTGAATTGCACAAAAAATCTTGATGAATTCCGACTGAGGATAAAGGTTGAAATTGATTTGGCTGGAACAGAAAAAAAAAAGGTTCAAAGCACGCATTTATTCAGGAAGACAAAGAATAGAGGAGTAGAGCAAAGGTTGTGGGCGAACAAAATGAAATGCAACGTCAGCGGCGCGGTGGCGGTCGAGGGCGACCTTTTGTACCACAGCGCGCGACGATCCTCCTAAATTCTCTCTGTAAAAATTGATTAATATTGTCCCAACAGAGCCGTTTGTACCGCAATAAGTGGCATGTTCACTCTTTCATGCAACGAAAAACTCGTAAAAGAAAATGTTTTAAATGGATTTCGCAAGCCATAATTTTCTTATTTCGAAAGAACGACGTTGCATACGAAGAGTGGATTTGAAGCAATAAAAAATATCCACTCGAAAGTAATTGTGTTAGTGCTGACGTTACATATATTTTTAGATTGTTTAGAACACGTGGATGTAAATATCTAACGTTATTTAATTTCGCTGTAATATGAACTACTTCGTTCACTTCTTTGTCCATCACTTGTTGAGTCTGCCAATTAGCTATCTGCCGTGACCGTAATCTAAAACATGATTCAGAACGCTCAATTACAAAATATCATCCGTGACCTTTTTGCGTGCGGTAGAAAAAAGCGAGTCGTTGCGAAAAAATGTACGCATCTGACATTGTTTATCGGTACGTCGACGTTTTTGTGACGTCACCCGACAGGGGTCTTATTTAGGGGATGGTAACAGGTGAAAAAGTAAAATTTCCAGTGGCATAGCGTGCACTGTGGCACATTATGAATTGAGTTAGAGCAACTCGCGAGCCGGTGCGCGGCGTAAAGGGACGGCCGTCGGATCGTAATTGATGTGTGTAGCTTTTTGTCGTGCTGTGGCCGTTTGGTGTTTGTCGTCGCCCGTGGTCAAGTTAGACAAAATTAAATTGTTGTATTTTTCACAACAAAATGAATGCGGCGAGTAACCGAGTCTCGTTAACGAGGGGGCGGATAATGTCGTTTGGCCGAGCAACGGCGCCGTATATGGTAAACACATTCGAAATTTGAATCGTGAGACACTACGTAATCCGGTAACCTAATTTGCGCTTTTTGATTCCGACACAGTAAAACGTTCTCTTATTTGTACACTAAATAATAACCCAATTTTTTTATGTTTAGTTTCCGTTCTCCGGTATGGTTTGTTTTCACAAACACCATTCGAAAACAGAAACTCTTTCACTCATAATATCGGGTGTTTACGATTGGGAAATAGGTGTCGTAAATAACAACTTTTGGTTTTAAAAATAATAATCTGTTGAGCAAACTCTGACTTCAAATAATTTGGTTGGGTAAAGGTTGGGCGGCGGCGATTAATTCAGGCAATCACAGGTAGCGCGTTCCAATTTAGACCGAGCCAAAAATTGGATATGCGGTGAATAATAATTTTCCCAGCGGAGTGAACTGCGTTGTCCACATTTAAGGTAATTGCCAGCAGTTTCGGCTGACGTGGCTCCGGGAAGGCTGGCTCTCTCCCGCGAGGCCAACCTTTACAATCACATTAATAAATACCGCTTAATTAAAATTGTACCTTGAATTGTTATTGACTAAGTACAATTTTATTGGACAAAACTATTGTTGCAAAGGATTTATTTAAGAGTCTAGATAGGTTGTATACTTACCATAACAATTATGATTCAAGAAGAAAAAGTTTCACTGAAGATTTTTTAGTCTTCTGGTTTCTATTGCTTATTATCAGCTCTTTGGTATTTCGAAGGGTCTATTAAGAAAATAATATAAATTAGGATGAATGAAGTACCGCCAAATTACATGCATAGAAGAATTGTGTTGAAAATAATTCCTTCCGACAGAAACTACTTTCATTTCTTGGCAAAAAATAGGTAAATTGCTGTTTGCAGACTATATTATAGTTTTGATTAATGCTTTTCATGAATTTTCCTTTCATCATCGAAATGATAATGTATAAATAAATTATATCTCAATCATTATCATTTCGATGATGAAAGGAAAATTTGCTGTCTGCTGTGCGAAGTTTCAAAATTCGCTGAAATTTCTGTCTTTGTTTAGAATTTGTCTTCATTTGTAGGTACTCTTTACAATGATAACTTTCTATAGCGTATAATAGAACAGAAGTTTCTAAGTTATAGCTGTTGTTCGCTCGAGTTATTGTTGTTATGTAGCTTCTTAAGTCAGCTATTTATAATCCTGTTCTTTCCATTTTAGTAGTTTTGAAAATGCTTCTGTTTCAAAATATTTACATTTATTTCTCTTCACGTCCCGTGTATGCAAGAAATAACGTAATTATTTAGTGTTTTCCATAACAGTTTAATAAACATTAAATATGCAACTAGTTTCAAATATCTTATCAATAGTACATTGATTCTCTAGTGAATTATTATGTATGTATGTAATATTAGTAAATAGACTATTTTACTTTTAACTTAGTTGTGTCATTTTCTTGTAGTGAAATTAATGAAGATCTATTTAATTTCACATTTTTGTTCAACAATTACTTATTGAAAACTACACAAAAATATAATAAATAAGTAAATATGAACATTTTTATAAAACCATCCATAAATACAACTACAGATACTACTAGTAATGATATAAGAATACAGTTTAAAGTAATTTTTCGCTTACGCTCTATGTGCAGAAAACTAGACCATACATGAGTAAAGCGACCAGAGTCAAAGACCGAAAAAAAAATTACAAATGGCGTTGCTCCCTGAACTCTATAAGTGCCCAGTTTTACGACTCTATCTAAATTGGCAACGATTTCTGCTGACGTGCGACACGCGTAAAAATTAAACGTGAAATGCCTTGATTCGAGGAGACACGTGACTGAAGAAAACTGGGAATGTTGGTTCAAAGTTACAGGGAAAAGGTAGAAGTACTGTGGGTGCAGCGGGGTTGCGGGACGCGCGGGGCTGTCTCCAGTTGGACACGACCGCCCCGCGCCCCCCTGCCCGCCACTTACTCATCATTTACGTATATTTGAGTGAGATTTCGTTTGCGACGATCGCGGGACTCCCGTCCCTCTAACTGACTTACATTAGTTACATTAGACGTTACCGAATCTCGTTTTATTCAATTTCCACGGAGCTATTATCTTTCGCCACTCATAGTAATAGGGATTCCTCTCAGAAACGTAATAATATTTCTGGGGTGTTTTGTAGCGGCTGAAAGGCGTATTTATTTTCTTTCTAGTGGATTATATTCTGCTTCAGTATAAATTAGATATTAACGGAGTCGACCATGGACTTACGTGTCATTGGTGTTTTAATTATTTTTAAAGATCTTTACTTGTCATATATTTCAAATAGGAAACTGAAATAATCATGCTTAAATTTTGTCAATTCCTTTTTGTTGCCTTTAAAACTCATATTTTTTCAAACTCGGCAGCTCAACTCCATCGGCCAACATTTTGCAAATGTGCCTTCAGGCTCAAACTCCTCACGCGCATAGAAATTGGGACCAAATTTTCACGACGTCTGAGTTTGAAAAACGTTGGGTTAACAGCTCGCTTGGGGTTAATTGTTTGACTTTTGTCGTCCACTTTCGGTCAGGTGATACGTTAATGCTGGGCGCCGGACTACCGGACCCTACATGGAGCACTTTTGTCGTGACGTAATTATAGTATCGCGGCAGGTCCCAGCCTCGTTAACGATAGGAAACCCGGCGAAAATCTCGACCGCCATTGTTAGCTCGTCGTCGCGACTTTTTTGCTTCGTTATTACCCCGCATAAATATTCAAGAAGAAAACAGGTACTGCCTTTGAGATCGAGCTAGCCGGCGATATTGACATTATAATGAAATCCCCTTTAAACGTCTACGCTTTGATTGTTAAAATATGCATTGAATAAATAAATTTACCTGTAAGTTTCTCTGTTCATTGAATTTTATGGTGATTTATTTTAGTTTTACGGTACGGCTAGTAGTACGGCTTTCGAGGACGATGAAATAATTGATGTAAATATAAACAGATTTGGTTAAGGATTAAAGGGAGCGTTTTAATTTTTAAAATAATTCTGGGCGTTTGGCCGGTTTACGCGGTTATCTAGGGGAGCCCGTTATGTATTATGCGTACTTCAGAAATATCCCTCGCTAACCTCTGCGCGGGAGGACTGCATAATATATTAACGGTAATTATTCTTACATCGCCCGCCCGCTGTGCGTTCCCTCACTTCACTTCCAATTGTTTTTACGTTACCAACTATCCCAACCTTTGCTCTTCGAGTAATTACACACATATATTGTACACTTCGCTTTAAACATTGTATCTAACCGCAGCAATTTTGTTACAGATGGTGACCAGGACAAAGAAAATCTTCGTAGGAGGGCTTTCAGCACCCACAACACTTGAAGATGTAAAGAATTACTTCGAACAGTTTGGACCGGTGAGTACATTTAAATTTGTTGAGAGTTTTGGCAAATTAAAATGTTAATATGCGGGTGTATGTACAAAGTGGATGCCAAGTATTCGATTCATTACCATGGTGAATATTCTAATACGAATTTGGAGCTTCGTCGACATGTTCTACGCAACGTGTCAGCGCTGAGCGCGAAGTTACGCCAACTCCGCTCACGAAATTTAATTTACACCAAACTTTTTGGAAAAGTGTACTGAATTTGCGCTGTCATGTCTCAGTTGTTATTAGGCAACGCTAATTTTGCCCGCAGCCAAATCATTCCGTGCACACAATATTAAATTTTACCCTCGAATTAGACGTGTCGGTCAAACTTGCAAACTGTATTAAGATTATTTCACGCTAGGTTTATTTTGTTTCCAGAATAATTTATGATCAAAAATGGGAAAACATTATATTTCGCATTTTCCAGTATATTTTTGTTTAAAAGGCTGCCTTTACTAAAATGAATAACGTATTTGATTTCTGCGAACATATAAATCAATAAACAACTTCATTGTTTCATTATTGTCACAAATCTATATTGAATAGACGGTCTTAGCTCCGATTCATCCTCGCCGGCGAGACGGGGGCGTGCGAAAAGGAGCCTTGACAGTAAAAATTAAAGTCAATATTCGTTCAGGAGGGTTGTATGCCTGTAAGTCTGCGATAACTCGGTCTTTGTCTGGCGACTGTGGCTCAGCGCAGGTGTCTATCTACAGAAGTTCCCAGTAATTAGCTCAGTAGTAGCGTTGATGCGGACTGAGGAACTTTTCAGAATTCAGCATTGGCTACAGGCGGGAGTGATTGTGCTCTCAAAGTAATCGACGACGGCGGCCTCCGCGCTCCAGCGACGATCAGGACCTTCATTACCTATTATGAGAGTTTAGAATAAAGCCAACGAGTTTTTCGGAGTGAATGTGATTGATGCTGAACGAAGAAAATATCCCGGGAGAGATAAAAGGAATTTAATGAAGAGTCTTTAAGAATAATGATTAAGGGAATGGTTATTCCTTTTGGTCGGCAGCCTAATGATGGGGTCTTTTGAATTACTTTTTGTGTCTACAAAATATTGTGTAACCTCAATTATTCTAATTAAATACGCGAGGCGGATGCAAAAGTTGTGGGAAAATTTTGTACTCGGATTGAGCAAAGATAAATTCGCTAATTAAATTTAACGAGATTTAGTCCGAAGTTAAGTTTTCACGAATTGTTTTAAACAATAATAATGTGAATTATTTAAAAAGACAATCAATCGCTAGTAGGCTTATTAATATTTATACGAATTGGCGTTAAATATATTTCCGGCAAAGGTAAATACATTATTAACATTATTATACATCTAAGAGCGCACACTGGGAATTCTGATTACAAATTAATTCAATAACATTCAAGCCGTGCACTGTGCTCCCGACTCGGCATCATTTCGTAAGGGTGTCACATTTTGAGCAAGTTTAATTAACAATCTAGTCGCTTTTGTAGGTGCCTTCATTAGTGTATTTGTGGATAAACATTGCGCAAACTCTGCGCAATCGTGGCGCGTGCGTGTGCGTGGGAGACGTGTGGCGGAGTGGCGGGAGCGATCAGAGGACGCCACGTCACGTGCCATCACATCCACGCGCCGGCTGTTGTCACTACCGCGTCGCTACAACCCACAGCCGCCCAGCTCAACCCTTGCGCCGCTGTGTGCGTGCCTCCGTGACTCCGATGCCTCGATACGGCCGGTTCCACCTACGTGCGAGCTCTCCGAATGCAAACTGTCTCAGAATATCAAATGAGCCACTTAAATACCGAACACAATGACTACGCCCACCTGAAGCAAAGGCCGCGGGGACGCGTGCACGCAACGCCGCCGTAAATGAAAGCCGGCGGGTCGGGGCCGAAGGGTGGGCGAAGTTCAACCCCGGTAACGATTTCCTCCAGATAATGGAGAATTTTCTGATGAAAGCTGTTCGGCAGTGCCCTTTCAAGGATTTAGGAACCGTTGGATTTATGGGCCGAACGGTTGGTGCAAATTTTGTCCGTCACGACACCGCGCTCACTGTCGCATGCATAATACCGATCCGGTCGAGAATCCTCTCCGTGATGTGTTTAATTCGCTCGTTCGGAACTTTTAAGTTGGTGAACTCGAGCTGAACAAAAGAGTTATAGAGATAACGTGCCTTAAGTAGTTAAATCCGCACAGCTGTGGCAAAAAAACGTGCATATTGCAGCGAGATAATTTTATGGCGCCGGACGCTTAAGCTAAAACAAACACGTACGCGAAATTACTTCCGGGCATACATTTTCAGAAACGGTTTTAAGGTGAAGGAAATTTGCCAAATCCAGTTGGCTATAAAGTTTAGCGCACGAAACTCTCGTTAAGTATCTTCTCGTAGAGTCAGCAACGCATTTTATTAAACCACGACCGTCAAATTGTTGACGGGGCCACAACAGGCGGTTTCGGCTTGAAAGATAAATTTAATTCCAACATTAAACATCACAGACGAAGTAGACGGATGCTTATTTTCTATATAAAGAATACTTAGTATGTTCCTAAGAATGACAAAAACCTTTTTAGAATACAAATCATATTCTTACAAGAGTTTTTCAAAGCATAATCAAAGTTTGATACAAAGAAAACCAGCCCCTTGTGTATGCAAATCGGAGTTGAATTCGTTTGAAAGTCGAATACCGTCTGCGACTTAAAAATTAATTAGCCGAACGACCGGTGTAATCTCGAGGGCCTGCGGTGATTAAGTGTTATCTAGGAGAGTCGACTGTTTGTAAGATTTATTCAACTGGTTGGTGTGAAGGTATCTTTTGGCAGCGCCACGCGATGTCGCTTGTGACTTTACGACCTTGGCCGTGGTTTCAGTCTGCCAATCTCAGTCCCGAAGTCAACGAAAAACGCACACTTGTCCCTTACAATTTCGCCACGGATTGCTTATATTATTTATTTATTTCCGTTCTCTCATGAAAATGTATGCCGTCTTTATCTGTCTATCTGCCTCGCTAAAGCGATCTTATATTTAATGCTAAGCGGACCATTTTATTTGTAAGAAAATTTCGGCTGTGGATGTTAAAATAAAAACGTAAGCTTTTTTCCTGAAGGTTGAGTATATTTTGTATTATTTTAAGATTTGCAAAGGCGAGAAAATGTTTTGCTTCTTATCTTATCAATTTGTTCTACAACACTATGTAGAGCTGAAATTTAAAATATTGTTGCGAGCTCTATGTCCTTAACTAGGGATTAAAGGACGCGATGATGACGAAAAAGTAAGGAAAAGATTAATAATTCTTGAAATTTGATGCCTTTGCTGAAACCAGGCTTCTTCGGCAGCTAACGATGAAGTTTCCCGACCAATATAAAGTTAGCGAGCGAGCGTTCACTAAGCGTCGCACGCACAGAGGGTGTCTTTGAGAAAGTTCCGTTGCATGCTTGATTCGCTATTGTTTTAGCCATCGACCGACTCCAACTCTGACCGTGTCCGCGCTGTTTCCGACTATAACTAGCAAGCAAGTGTACAGTATTGCCACCTTAGCGCTTTTGGAGTTAAATATGGCGCTTTTATGTGGGACTTAGCGCCAAAATTTCAAAATAACTCGTAACGGAAAATGTAGCTCTATTTCACAATGTAAATATCGGCAAAAATGTGTATAATATTAACAACCTCGAATTATTATTGCATTTTTTACAAATGTTTAAGCTGTTCTCCGTCTAAAATGGATTGTTTCAATCTTTTTTGTTTCTAACTTCGTTTTCTTATTTTGCGAGAAATAAGTTGACACTTTTATTCATTTACCTTACTTTATTTGCTTGGTAACTAATTAGATTAGAAGAATGGTGCAAATTGTATTCAAAATATTAAAAAAATATTACGATTTTGTACAAATCAACTGAATGTAGCGCGTTTTCAAGGGTCTTTTGCGTTTTCTGACTTCAGAGAGGTGGCAGCACTGCAAGTGTGTTACCCTCACCAACTTGCACGATTACTTGTTATCATCTTAACATACGCTCTTAACTTTGCACGGCTATCGACATGTTCTGACTGCAACTACACCGAATTCCGAATTGAGTTGCAAGTGCCTGCAACTGCACTGCAAGTGGTTAAATGGAAAATGGCTAGAGCAATTTGCTTTTCCACGCCAACTATAATTAGGCAGAGGTTTGGTATTTTAATATGAGCTGCTACTAAAACAAATGTGCATGTTTAAAGGAATAATGTAATCAAAAAAAGAAGTGTGGTTTGAGGTGGTAAGTTCCTATTCTACAGCCAAAACTAGACTATCACTGAAACGGACTATACCAACGTTGGTTCAAGTTCATCGGATATAGCTCTTAGAGATCTGGGAGAGGCAAACAAACTAACGCGATCTAGACATCGTTTAGTGTCAACAGTACTCGAACTGTGACTGAGACGGGTCTGGAATTTGGCTAAACTGCACGGCGGCGGTACGGTATCATCGAAGGTCGTATATCAATCAGTTGTTACAACGCTCCACGGTTGTCGTTTATCTTCGGGACCGCTTGGATCTGTCTGTCCAGATTCGTGCATTGTTCCGACATTAGCCAAGGCTGCCGAAACGGTGGATGTCTGAAATGCCAGTGCGGTAGCCGCGTTCGAGTTGCAGGCGCAACGGGTGCCCGATAGCGTTTCCAATTTCCTGACTTAAATTGCTCTAATTTGGTTATGCGCTGACGGGTGATCGAAGGCTGCTAAAGTCCCAGTTACTAGCGACATTCGAGCTGCGGCTTGTAATTTTGCACTCCGCTTTCACTGACAATTTCCAATTTCTTATACAACAACGGTTATTTGTGAATATTCTGTAAGGTTCCACTGCCACTGAATCTTTTATACGCTAGTTATGAGTTGATAAGGTAATTTTCTAAGTTAGGTCAACTATTTTTATGGGACTTGTAATAAATTGGCTTGATAACGACCTAATTAAGACTTTATTGTAACTTACAGTTTTATAAATGGAACGTACGTTCGTTCTCTACATTATGTTAAAAATTATTTCTTGAGAATTAAATCCGTATATTTAACACAAAGTTCTATACTTTTACTGGTCAAAATATATTTACTTTATTTCAAAGTAAAGATTGTTGTTTTTTCAGTTTCAGTGAAACAAGCAACAAGAGTGCCAATATTTTAAGCTAATGGAAATTTAATTACACTCTCCATTGACTTCGCCTGAGGTCTAATTTTCAAAATAAGTAAAAAAATGCTATTTATCTAAAACCACCGTTCCAAAGTCACTAAGAAAAATATCAAAAAAGGAAACCTCACACAACCTAGAAACAAGTATGTTATTTCATTTCAAATAGCATTTGTATCGCAGTCTATTTTTGTGAGACGAGAGTATATTTTCGTGGAATAAAATCGGAATGTGGTGGAACAATGATGTAATAGTTTTCTCTGCGTTAAGGCGGAGGGGGGGAAGAACCGGGGTGAGGGGAGACGGATAAACGTACCCCGGGGCGAACGATTTGTATTAGCCGTCTACGAGTACTACCTACTCGTAATTGTCGACGCTCCAGGCAAAATGTCGCGATACGTTCCTGCACTTAAGCACGTGGGGTGGATAAAAAAGTAATGAGACTACTGTACTACCCATTAAATCGATAACGCTCTTTATCTTTTCATTTTCAATCTCTCCAATGTGCATAAAAACTAGACACCACTAGATTTTTTTACAAAACTTACGTGTTCGGTCCAATATTTAATTTAACGAAGTATAAAGCAGCAAAAGAGATCCAATCTGCTTGATATAAAAAAACTGCATTCATTTGGATAAAGTGTAAAATAAAATCAATTGATGCGATTCTCTCGTCATCTAGTTGATCCTGGTGTGCGGGCCAAATGGACCGGCATGGCATAAGCTGGTCATTTACAAAATAAAACAATAAATTGAATGTGAAAAGTCGGGTGGAACAACGGAAAATGTTGAATAATACGAATATTTACTTATCCACCGCAGTATAATCAGCGGGTTACCTGTTACATGAAGTGTTCTGAGCCCAAGATTATTCCCGATTTTACGATAAATGGCATTGAATCTGAGCATTCAGTCAGTTAATCATATCTATTTGTAACATAATAAATTGTTTGTAACATAATTAATTAAATTATTCGTCATGCGTTTCTATTAGAATACATTAAATAAAAACTTCCTATTAAACTTAAATGAAAGAGTTATTTTACAAAAAACAATGCAGATCTAATTAATTAATCTTAATCCAAAAATCTTAAACGTATATGCACCGTTTAAACGGCGACATTTTTTCCTTTTTCCTTAAAGATGTAAGGTCAAAAAATCGAGAAAACCAATTTTAAAACCTAATTCTCGTGTAACACCAAATTCATGATTGTAATTTTTACTTAAAAATATGAAAACAATAATTTTAACCAACATAAGTGTTAACTCTGATCTGAACCCCAAGAGGTAAGGTTAGTATTCTTTCTACGTGTTTATGGACACAGTAAACATATACGCTTGGCACAAAAATGAACTTGTGACAAAACCAACTGCAGCCCTTAGCGCATTGAAAGTGCGTCAGGCTTTAATCTAATCACACAAATCTATTAAAACTGTACAGCGAATTTACTTCTTATATTTTTTACGTCTTATTCCTTTGGCAGTAATCTTAAAGAAGGATCGCTTAAAAACGAGAAAATCAACGTGGGCATTCGAATCAACTTACAACGGCATTGGAATCGTCTTATTCAAAGCCTCTTCAGGATCGAACGAGGTTCGTTTCACGCGTGTGTGAGTCTGTACTCTCAACGTGACCTCCCTTTCTAAAAGATTCCGAATATTTGAGGCTGCCTATTTTTTTCCTTCGCATCTCTTATACCTAACTTTAATTAAATAATTTCAATTTCGCTACCCAATCCCTCATCTTTGTTCGCACATTAACTTTCTCGTTAAAAAAAGGCCGCTTTGCGTGTGGATAGACCTGTTAAATTATTCTTAAATTTTGATTGCTTCGTAGATTCCAACAGTCTGCAGAGGGGCCCTCCATTTTTTCAGTTACCGTTTTGAGAGACAATTAGGTATGCTAATTCATTTATTTTATGACGGCTCTCGAGGAAAAATTCGGGAAGAAAAGATCGGTGTTGGGATTTAGGTGGGGGGTAGGCAAGGGGGGTAAAGGGGGGAGGGGCAAGGTTGATGTTTCACGCGACACGCTGCGACTGTAATTAATGGATCGTGCGTGGTCTCTCGCAGGATGGTCGCTATTCGCTGTACAGCCCCTATATGACATAATTTGAGAAAGCATCTATACAGCCTTTATACAACATAACCTAAGGAAGCTGCAGTAGCTACACAACAGCTATACGCTGTTATAAGATGATCAGTTCCTGTGTACATTAAGTGTATTACGGGTTGGAATGAATCCGTGCCGAGAGGGGAAAGGACACAGTAAACATAATTAGGCGTTCCGAGGAAAGACTATGTTGATTGGATGAGATGCGCCACTGGTAGATTTTGCATGTAAAAAGAAATATTTTAGCAAAAAGAAACCTTAATATATAACATGTTGTGATTTGTAGTTGGTTTATCTTTTGATTTACTATGGCAGCAATAGGACTTAGGCCTTTTTCTTGTTGGCGGGTGTGACTATAATTCTTAGAGGCTTGAAAATCAAGGGAGTTTATTATTCGTCACATAAAGAAATGATGCTTTGTACTTTTGATGTCTCATGAGTGTGAACATAGAACAGGATAGGTTGTCCAATTCTACACCCGTCTGACCCTATGATAAGTTTAATTAAAAACAACCATATTCCCATACACAAGTAGGTATGGGAATATGGTTGTTTTTGTGTGTGATATTGTTATCACTATTTCACTACAAAAACACACGCTTATTTTGAAAAAGATCCAGAAGATGCAAAGCCCGAAGAAATAGAAGAAACGTTCGCGTATTTTCACGGCACCGTGAGCCTACCGGGAATATGAATTATACAGTTAACGTCCGGAGTCGGTACGCAAACAATAGTGAAGGTGTATCGCGCCCTAACAAGTTTCAGTTTGTTTTATTTCTTACGCATTATCTAGTGACGTGAGAGGAAAATTGCGAAAAATAACAACAGGAACGGGCGGGTGGTGACAATTCAAACTGTCAAATAATTCAAGGTGCGGCGCGACGTTTCTCACAATCAGCGAGATCTACAGCCATTGCGAGCGAGACTCGGAACGGTCCTTTTTTCTATCCTTTCGGTTTGTTTATTTCACGCTCCTCTATATAAATATACTAGGTTTTCGCCGCGGCTCCGCCCGCGTTAACAGTTTTTTTCTGTGGAAATGAGGCATTTTCTCTCAGTAAAAGGTAGCCTATGTTACTCAGGGTAAATGTAGCTTTCTAATGGTGAAACATTTTTTGAAATCGATTTAGTAGTTTTTGAGTTTATTCATTACAAACATACACACAAAAATACAAATCTTTCCTCTTCATCCGCCACCGCACGAATTCCCAAGATGAACAAGTATTTTGTACCCATGAAGAGCCGTTGTCAGTTGACATAAAATAAATATGTGGGACATGTCACACACGGCCTCCCAAACTAGGCAGAGCCTGTACTATGGGTGTCAGACAGCTGATATACATACATTTATAAATATGCAACAACCAGACACAAGGCAAACACAAGTGCACATCACACGAATGTTTGCCCTGAGTGGGATTCGAACCCGCGACCTTGTGCTTTGTAAGCAGACATACTACCAACTAGGCTACGAGGCCGACAAAAGTAAATTTATTTTCGATTTGCTCATACTGTTGATAATTTTATAAATAAAACAGCCAGCAAAACAGTCCTCACTTTTGGAATAACGTCGTGACGCCACGTTTTAGATATTGTAAAAGAAAACAAAGGCAGTGACAGATAGAATTTTTTCATTTAGTACTGGCGCGAACCGGACTAGTAGTTGAAGTAATAAAGCTGCTTGATTTCCGCTATTTAGGGCAGCAAAAGAGAATTAAAGTTATGTAAGGAAAAGTATATACTCTGGTATGTATCTAGAGTAAGTAATAAGAATTCCCTGGTCGGTCAGAGGGGGCAGGGGCAGGGGCAGGCACTTTGACGAAAAAACGATGATGAAGCACGATCATGTCGCCGAGATCCCCGCCTAGCTGACTGACAAATTGTCGAACATTTTTTTCGCTAAAATTCCGTTCCTTCGAATCCAATTATTGAGCCTTACCGATAGAACGCTTCGGCGTCCCGAACTTGGCCTAAGAGAGCTTTATTTCCTTGTTTCACTCGACTTACTATCGCGTTTATTCTTAACCCCTGACCGCCCCGTAGTCGATGCGCCGTTCGCTCACGTAAATCTTATGCATTCAGCGTTTGTTTAGACTTGTCTATTTTGTTGCGAATATGAAAAAGACGTTGGGAAACTGACTGTAAACATTGAGCGGCGAAGGGCGGAAGGGTTAGGGAGGCGCAGGCATTTTCAATGCAAACATGTTTTCGGTATGCTCTAATTTTGTTTTGTTTCAATATGATGTGCAATTTCGTTCAGCTGAGGCTGACTAAATTGGACTGAGCTTCAAACAAAAAGGAATCGTTTTGTGATAAAGCTCGATACCCTGATTGCATTTGTGTAAATATTTCCTAAATTAATTTGGAATTTTGGGATTGGAAAAGGTTTTGGAAATGTTTTTATTTGTGTTATTTTCTTTTAATTTAATTTTATAATTATTATTAATTTTGTTTATTTTACAGAAATTTACTATAAATCACAAAATATATTTTTCTCTTTATGACTTACCATCGTTTTATATTGTGTGATCAATACACGTTCAAATTCGTCTATAGAAACTTTTTTAGTAAAATATCAAGCAAGGACAAAAATTGTGGTCGCGTGGCCATTCTTCTAAACCGCACCAACTACCAAACGCTCTTACTCGATACAAACAGTGATAAAGGTTCGATTGTATGCAGTAAATAAAATATGACTTCGCCATATTTCCACTTTCGTTTCTTCTCGTTTTATGTCCCTTTTTTCTGGCCTCCCTGGAAAACCGTTCATACAAAATACCTTTCCGATATTGCCCGACTTTATTAGCATCGGGCACGTGTTTTTATATCTGAAATATCTTTCACTTCTGCGGCACTTCTGTGAAATAAAGATTGCCACATGTGCTCCGGCATTATATCGTGATATATAAGAAAAGTTATGTCCTACCATTGCTGTAATTTATTGTGAGTGCTATCGGCGGTGAAACCTGGAGTGGTCGTGATTTTGTTTGTAAATAACTTGCGTCGTTTATCATTACGTGCGCAATCAAGATATTTACGAGTACATCTCAAAAGAGTAGTTTATGGCCACGGCACATTCACCTAGATATTGTTTGTGGCTGAACAGAGCTGAACTGAAGAAATATTGGGTTGTTCGATCTATAAGTCAGACTGCGTAACGGAGAGACCGCGCATTGGGCTTACGCAAATAAATAGCTTCTTCGAGAGCTATCGTGAAAGCGAATTAGAATAATGCGCTGCGATTTGGCGTTTCAACAAACGAGAGAGTGGAATGGCTCTCGGTGGATTATTCGGGTGTTCGGGTGGGTTCGGCTAAATTTGGGTATAAATGGAGGTGTCGTGACTATAACGGAGGCTTGCGATCGGCAGAAGGCGTCCGCCCTTGGCGATTTTACTGCGAAAATTAATCGCGTCTAAGAAAAATGGGGAAAATACCTCTAAACAAAGTGATTTAGATATTTCTTGGATTTAGAGCTTAAAAGGAAAAATCATTGTTTTATTTCTTGAACACAGTTAAACTTTTGGTAAGGAGTTTCAATTTTAAGTATTTTATTTTGCTACAGTAGATTATAACTGGTAGAACTCTGTTCATACGGGAATATACAGGACAACATATAGTTTCTTAACTTATCGTCATCATCGAGTCCTCCACACCATGTCCGATGACGGCGACTGAAGAAAATGTTTATGTAGTTTTGTTGTAGCAGTAGGTAGTTCATTATGAAGGTAGCATTTGTGGAGGAAGTAGTCGCGTCTGACTCAGAGATCAAGTGGCGCCACCTGTCCCTCCGATGCAAATGTACAAGATTAATGGAATTACCACGCGCTCTACGAGACTTACAAACTCCCACTTGTTATAACACCTTTGAAGCTCTTATTTGATATAATTTGTCGCGAAATTTTTCAATTCTACCCCCAAAACTCGGCTGAAGTTTGTTTACGAGTTTATTTGTACCTATTCTTTGTCGCCGATGGCTTTTGTTTCGCAAAACAAATTTATTTGGGATAGATATAAATTTTAACGCAAATGACTGGAGAAAATTAGGCTGGGGTATTGAGAGTTCTACAAAATATTGGCTCGTATTTTTTTATAGCACAGATGCCTACTTGTCCCTTACAAACATATACATGTTTCTAAATATTACCTACTTTGTTTAGCGTAACTCTTGAAATGGAAAGTATTTGATGCTTTTTGGTAAAAATTGTATGACGAACCATATATTATTTTTGAAGGGAGATATAAACCATAATGGTCTATAAATAAGCAGCCATAAACTACCGCATCAAGCTTCAGCTTAACTCATTTTTGAATTATTGGATGCTCGGGAGAACTCATAGACCGCGCAACATGTGTTTTATATCATCTCATCTCAGGCATTTCGTAACATCAAACTACGTGTAGGTATAGCCGTATGGTACCAGATTGAAAATGTAGAAACCAGGCAAAGAGGATTCAATATAACAGAACGCGGAATGTGATAGTAGAACTCGAGCTGGCTGCATTCAGACATGTTGAAAAGTCATAATATGATTTTAAATCGAATACGGCGCGCTTGTAAGTTTTTATATTCTAAGCTGTAAAATTTGTTTGGACGTAAAAATGCTTCTTTGTTCAGGATTAAGTATAGTTTATTATTTATTGTTTATTTTTATGTTCTGTATTTTATAACTTGATGACGTATATCGGGTGAAATGATGATGATGATGATGTTGATAATTTGTTTCACTGCATATGTTTTTAGTTAGTCTACAAATTCAGTATTATATGCGTATTTGAGGCCCTATGCACAAATTTAGAATTTCATGAAGCAAAATACTGCAGAGTTTTTGTAAAGACTTACAGTTAAATTCCACCCACATAATTTCCGCATTTAAAAACCAAGCCTATTAACTATCAAACGATCCTTAAACTTTTTACGACCTACTAGAGCCTTTAAATACTTTCAAATGCCGTCCTTAAAATCAATAAAAGGCCTACTTTCATCAGAGTCGAAGTAATAAAACCTGCTTTACTGTTATCCGCGGCAATGGAATTAGATAATGTATCTTAGTAAAAAGTGCCTGTTCAGTAACTTAAACAGTAAAAATCTAATTGGTGTGGCAATAAATATACTCCGTCGGATGGTCGGTGTCGCGCTGAATGTCGATAGGGCCGTAGGGTTCCGTAATGCATGCCAATAAGACCCTCACAATTTCCAAGGGATCCGCGGCAACCGAATCCTTGTCATCATACATTCTGAGGGTTTGATTAATCACAATCCTTTGCGCTATATTCAATTATGTCGTAATTTTCTTTGGATACAAGGGCACTTCACACATAAAGTTCGTCTAATATTGAGACTTTGGAAGACAAATACGTATATCTGTTTGAGATTCACTTCTTTATGACTGCCAAAAAAGAGTGATATGTTTTCAAAGTTCATAATATAATACATTTTTAATAGAATTAGAGTTTTTATACTTAAGCCACTCGATAGATTTTGAGCTCTTTATAGTGCAAGATTAGTGCAAGTAACATGCTTTATGAAAAAAAAATATGGGGACATCTCACACACGGCCATCTGACCTCAAACTAGGCAGAGCCTATACTACGGGTGTCAGACAGCTGATATACCCTACATATTTAAATATACAACATCCAGACCAGACACAAAGCAAACACAAGTGCTCATCAATGAATGTTTGCCCTGGGCGGGATTAGCTCCTGCGACCCTGTGCTTCGAAGGCAGACGTACTACCAACTAGGCTACGGAGCCGTCAATAGCAAAAATGGGTACAATACACACTATAGAAAAAGAAACATTGTTTAGTCTACTTTGATATTTTTAATAAATAAGATATCGTTGATTTTGTTTAAAAAATAAAAAGTTTGATTTATTGAACTTGATTTACGTGTACGCAACTTTCTAAAAAAAAGTATTTGTAAAAAAATATATATCATCAAATTATATTAAATATACTTTAATTAGGGTCTTATTCATATTCCAAGAAAAATGCGAACTTGTAACTTCACTCAGCAGAAGTAGTACCTACTAGAACTGTATTACTGCGGCATAATCTCAGCTGAGCTAATTTTTCACTTTAGCCTTCTTTTTCTTCGCCCAGAGAATGGAGCCACAAAGCCCATATAAACAAATAAAAATTTTCCTTGGCTTCTTGCAACACTGCGGGTAGAGTAATAAAAACTGTGACACTTGAGACTATCAAAGGCGAACTAATAAAAGCAAATAGGGAAACAAGAAAAGCTACAATACTGTTACTTCAGTAACATTGTTACAGTTTCATTTCATCGATGATATTGCCTCTGAGAGATTTGTAAGAGCATTTCTGTAAATATATAACTTTTTAATTTTTACAAGTTACAATATGAAATGTCTCGCATTGGTCTTTAAGTACTGGCACAGAAGAAAATAATAGTACTGTGTACTGGGCTAAAGTAATTTTGATGACTCAGTAGCCCGGATGGTAGATAGTACTAAACCAATATGATGAAAAATTTGTGTCTGTTTTAGGTCTATTTTTTTTTCAATTCGAATTTTGCTCGACTCTACATAGTTCGAGATCGAGCGGACTTGTGTAAAATATACCTACATGTTTATTTATTTTTATAATTTAGTGGCGCCTAGTGTTATGTACAACTTACGGGTTGAATGAGAGAGAAAAGCATACGTTGACTTTTAAGGTGCGCTCATGTTACTCGCGACGCGACGACGATTTTTGTAGGCTACGACACTGCTACGCAAATGCTACGGCGGCGGCGTAGCAAGCGTAGCTGATTTGATTTTTAGTTTGGAGTTTTAAACACAGCACGCATAAAAGCGTGTTGTTAAATAAGTCTTTACTTAATGTGCTTTTAAAGATAGAGGCGAAAGTAACAATTAATTTACGAAGTGCGTTGTTTTATAAGGCTTAAAAAAATCTTGTAAAATATTTTAGTGTAAATTGTTGTCTTTAGTTGGTAGTATTATCTTAAATTGTTACTTTGAAAATCACGTAGAGGCAGCAATAAACCCGGCAGCTGAGTTTAAATCAGTGTCTCGTCGCCTTCGCTGCCGCCGACGGGAAGATCTCTGAATTCATGCAAACGCCATCCCGCTTTTTACGGGCCCTTCTGTCACCCGTAATTAGTTTTTCCTCCGAAGTAATCGTTGTTGGTACAAACATGCAACGTTGTAGCCCCTTAATGAAAACGCTCTTAAGTGCTTGTGTTTAATGTTTATTTACTTCCACTTTGTTTTTTAGCTCCTCTCTCCTTATGTTCTTTGTAAGAGCGACCGCGTTGAAGGCGAATAAACTTGCAACTTTGATTCTTTTTGAATTATCTGGCTGTTGACTATCTGTGGTTTATGACGGTGATCAACTAGCGCGGTATATGCGAGGTATTGCAAAGACCAGTGAGTTTTAAAATGTATTTAGTAGATATTTTAAGTCAAAACTGGATTATTTTATCAGTCAGTAAAAGTCATAAATATTTTTTTGCGCTTTTTAATGAACCTGTTGCATTGCAGTGTGTCATTGCAAATAAATAGATTTTTTTATGTGTTCATAATGGATAAGTAAATAAAGGGTCTAAATTTTGAAATTAAATACTCAAAACAATTTCATCTCAATTATTTCTTTTAAAAACTAATTTAAAAAATAATAATTGATCATAAAATACACACTGAACATAAAAAAGTTTTTACTCCTACAAGCAACATTAAAATTATCTTGACTAGTTCTTGGACTAACCACTTCAACCATTAACGAAGCGAGGCAGTTCTAAAGAAAATAAATAAAAAGAAATCCTGAACAAGCTGCAAAAAAGAGGAGTTTAAAAGAAAAATGCGTCCGATAGGCGATCAATATCAGCCGCGGAACGCACCTGTAAAGCTGGGAACACAAATAACGCAAGGAGTCCTGATAAAGCTCTGCAGTCCACACATCGAGAGCGGCGGCAAGATTTATACGACGTTTTTATAGTTCACCACGGACGCTCCTTGTTTTAATTTCGCGGAGGATCAACGCGTTTTTCGCTCTCGTCGTCCGGGAGAGCTCGCCGTATGCCGTCTAGAGCACTGCAGCGTCTGAGCTACCCGCTTCCCTTATTCCGCCGCGAGCCTAATGTCGCAAGGCGGCCAAATTTATCGCGCCGCTTGTAATTCCGCCCCGCCACCGACTCCCCGCACGTCACCCCGTCACCCAAAAACACACTTATAACGTTTTCTAATGAAATTGTCCACAAACTCCCGCTCGCCGCAACCCCCGGCCCGTCGACGCCGCCGGATGAACCGAAAAAAGTACAGCTCGCGTTACTAATGGCTTCATTTATCACAGTCACTAACAGTGATACACCGCAACGACGTTTTATATTTAATTTGGCTCTCTGCGGAATAAATTACGGCCATATCGAGCCGAGCGATAAAGGACAAGCAGCAACGCTCTTGAGTTATCGGGACGGGTCATAGTATTAAGACGGTAATCTTCTTGGATTAATTTGTTCGTGGCTAAGTGATAAGTTAGCCGCCGCCACCGCGCCCCGCTTGATCGAAACTTACGACATCGTCCGACAAGGGTAGTAAAGAAGAAGCGAGTTTCTAAAGGCTTTCGTATTTGTTTTCTCTGAATACATCAATCGGGGAAAGTTTCTATTCTGTTACATAAAAGTTATAGGAGTGTATACGTTTCTTTCTATCAAACTTTTGCCTCTGTATGTATATGCGTGGCATTTACAAAGTGCTCTCTGTCCAAATTATAGCATTAACTTCTAGAGAAATGCATTCAGTAGTCATACAATACTGCTACGAATTCTTGTGGAGTTGTTCAGCAATAAAGATAACATTCACGTGGAGTTTTGCGACGCGTTGTAAATTAAAACAATAAGCTATTGCTTGGCGCTTTGCACTGTGGGTTTAATAAAACCCCTGCAATAAGCGACCTTGTGCCGTAAGCAATAGAAACTGCACGCTATGCTCTCTTTAACAGGTTGCTCCATGCTTGTAGCTGAAATTCCCGCTATTTGACTTATCATATAGTTTACAGCTGACTCTAAACACGCCAATGTAATATGCGATATGCGATAAAAGAAAACGTCATTTAGATAAAACAAAATATTTTTAATATTTTTGTATAAATAAATGAAAAATTTCAACTGTCAAACAATGTTTATTGTTTTATTCGAAAATTTTGTTCCTAACTTCATAAAGCATTTCATAGAGTACCTAACTAACATTACATCTAATTTTCCTAAAAAAATTTAACTCAAATTAACTTAACAGTAATTAGAAATGCAATTTCATGAGTAAAAACAATTGCAAATAGGTATATATAACGTAATTATTTCATATAAGAATCCTATTATTTCTGAAATACTCGTAGTTGTATTCTAAGTTAATTGTATTCCAAGTACTTTTAACGCCGGCTCTTTAAATAAATCTTCACAAATATCATAAACCACGCAGCGCAATGTCACCCCAACAAATATCGTATTCCGCAGTAAAGTTTTCAAGACAGTTGGTGCTAAAATACCTGTAACGTGTAGCATTAACTCCCCAAAACTTAGCATAATGCACGTTAGTCGGTAGCACACACGGCCGCTGTCGAGTACATCGCGAGAGATTAAAGTAAGCCCACATTTAAACACCGAGCCGCGTAATTTGGCAACTGAGCTGTGATTAGATAGTACTTCAGCCTCGTTAGCGTAATGAGAATGGCTTTGTTAACCTTTGCTTGCTATTTGAGCTTGATTTTACTCCTAGTTGCCTTTCTATGCTAAATATAACGCTGCTAAGTTTTTTGATACTGAAATACTTCTACGCGCCTAGCTTCTGCTATATGATATTTTTTTAGAGTATGTTTTATTACACTTAGAATAATATATTTTAGTTGATTATGAAAATTGAAACATATTATTATAAATATATATATTTAAATACCTATGTTTCCTTTCAAAAGTAAATACGCGAATACTTTACCAACCTTGGTACGAGTATTTGTGATTGTACTTCCCCACATTCTTTTTGCGACACGAAATAGTTGGGCTAGTTGTATTATATTACATTGCTTCTCGTGTGGTAGTTGTTTCCAGCTTGCCGAGTCCGACTCACTATTTCGGAAGTAATGTAAATCGCGGGCCACGACGAAGTTCGCCAGATATCTAGGAAGGACAAGACGTTAATATATGCGCAATCCTGCACTCCCCACGTATTGTTGCCTAATGCACTGAGTTTGTCGGCGGTCCCTATTTATGCTAGTGTTGTGGATTTGTGAATATTGCCCACTATTTTTCAGTGTAGCTGTTTGTGTAAAATACAAACGTACTCATTTATGCAGTCGTGTTTTTACTTCAGCAAACTTATTCTACCCTTGTGTGTTCAGCAAAATAATGCTCACAGTAGAACATGTCTAAGCGTTTAAGAGTTAATTTCTCTAAAGGAATTAATTCTCTTTAAAATTTTCTATTCAAGTTAGAAAACAGAGGAGCAGCAACCACAAAACGAACTTTACTTTTGTCTTATTTTAAGTTTAAAATAATTCGTTGTTGTGTCAGTGGCGTCATATATAATTTATAATACAGCTAATCCCTTTGTGTGTACACCTTTGTTTCGGTGCTATTAAAATACGAGCGAGGTTCCGGAGCCTAGCTGCTGGAGCCATTTCTTAGGCCCTTTTCGCTTAGTTAATTTAAATTAATTTATTCCCCGCTCATCCTATGCTAGTACTTTGTCGTATTTTAAGCGTAAACACGTAACGGGTACCTACACCTACGATAAATTTAAATTGGGAAGCCTAACTTTACAACCTCATACGGAATCCACTGGTGATTTGTATTTTGTACCTCTGTGGAAATCGTGTATAGGTATTATAGTTCTGTGCGAAAGTGTTTGTATAATAAATAAACGGCTTTTATGAAAAGACGGCGCGGTTTGAGTTGTAAGCAAAGCAGCGCGAGGCTCAGATGGGCCCGCGCAAAGATATTTCGCAGTTGTATTTACTCAGGCGTGCCTAAATGGTTTGCTTACATGTTTGACGCGCCGCACGCAACGCTCATTATGGCAAGCGGGCTTTGTTCAGACTTAGACAACATAATGTTACACCCAATGGAGCTGAATGTTCTTTATATGTTTATTTTTATCATTTCAGGTAAGTTGCTCGGGTGTTTCTTTGGTTAGAACTCTAATGGCTGCGGATCGGTGAGAATATTCCTTTGCAGTTTAAATATTATAAAAAATATAATCATGTATCCCTTTTTGCTCATTATACTCATACAGTACAACACACAATTGCATTTTACAGAATCGTTCATTCTTTGCTGTGAAAGCCTATCATAGAATACATGAAAAATATTCTATATCAATATTTTTATCTCCCACTTGAAAACTTCATTGGACTTGGTTGTCTTGAGGACGATAAATAGGCCAATTGACGATATAGGCGTCAGAATTACCTAGCACTTAGCCACAGTAAACATTCATTACGTTTCTTCCCGCGCGGGGGCAGGTTGGCATACTTAATTGTTCATACAACAAGCCAGCAGGGAATTGGCTCTAAATGTTCCGCTGTCCGGGACGTGGTTACACCGCAAACGCGCTACGCGGTAATAGTCCGACGCGGTAGAACCTACAAGCCAAAATCGACCGCTTATTCTTGTATCCTTAGTGCTACTTTTGTTGAAGCTCGTGTGAAGCTGAGAGGGCCGTGATGGAAAGCGCAATAGGCGGCCATTTACACCTGCGATTCTTCTTCATCTTCCCCTAAACTGGCGCGCCGCTTTGCCTAAAGTAATTATGCCACATAACGTATTAGTCTTTTGGGAGCGAACACGTGTTGGAAACGCTTAATCACTTACTTTACATTTGCGTACGCAAATAATCCGTAATTTAATTTTGGTGTGGTATTTATGACGCTTATTTAATTTATTATCATATCAAAGTGTACGCTTTATTTAGCGGGTTTTGTGTGCGTGCGAATAAACGTTAATTATGAAATCATGTCGTTACGGTACACAAGGGAAAATTTTTAACGATTTCATAATGTTAACGTAAAAATGAATCGCCTTTTTTACGTCACTGTACGATGAATATGTATTAAGTTTTCATGCAATGTGTAATTTCAATTAAGATTCCGGAATTAAAAGCGCCGCTGGTTTTATTACACTGCAATTTGTGTTTTTAAATAGAAACGAGTTTTAGAATTAATTCTAACTTTTAACTTAAACTGTGAATAGAAATGTTGAAATCTTAGATTATAAATAGAAAAATTTCTGGGTGGTTAAAATATTTATTTCTTTAAATTTTTCCCTAAGTGACACTCTAGGCCTTAATTTATAAATGTCAATACATTTAAATTACAACAATAATAATCAAGGAATACGATACTAAAAGTAATTTAAAACTAAAACAAAACATTAAAATTAAACATAATAATAAATTTTGATTTTTAGATAAAGCATCTCGTGAAAGTTTGTGAGGCCGAAGGGAGATCATATTGATCATTTCCGAATCTCCGCATCATTCGTCGTAAAACGCATTCGGTCTCGTGTTTGTCCCTTCTCGCTTAAATCGCTCTGATCCCTCTCACCATTGATATTTATGCTTTTTTCGGGACTCGGAAGGCAAGTTGTTTCCAAACTTCCCTTTTTGGTGGAGATGGCGGGCTCACTGGATTAATGTAACTAGAGTGTTGTAATTGGTTGAGAAGTTATTACTTTTCTGCTTCTTTTCGACAAAAATATAAATAAATTGTTCGAGTTTCCCTAAGAGTAATTCATTTTTATTCCGAGTAACATCTTTCTGAACTTAAAAACAACATCGGGAAGAGTTCGTGGGTCTCGATGATTTATTATTTATTGCATTTCAGTTTGATGAAAAGCTGTTGGAAAACCTTAACGACGACTGCTATTTTAATTTCGCTCTAGAAATGGAAGTTATTAATTCGGCCGCTATTTTTATTTATTCAAATTGAATTTTCTGCTTACCATAAATTTTGTTCAGAATAAATGCTTCTCAAGAGAATGTTGGAGAAATAATTAAAGCTCTAGTCTGCAAAACAATATAAAGACCACAGAATATACTCGTACAACTAAAATGCCAAATCCCAAACCTCGAACTAGGCATTAGTTCGGTTTGCGTGTAAGAAAATATCCGGTTCAGAGAATAAAACACAGAAACCATTTTATCTGACAGGACCTTGTTTGAAATCATAACAAATAGCCTTTTAGAAAACCGCATCCCGACCCCAAGTGTCCTACAAAAAGGGTTTCGTAAACACATTACAAATCTTGCCGCAGCATCGGGTAGTTAAGAGGCTGTCAATGAAATCCCTCCCTTCTCCGACTATTCGTTATGTGTCTTAAATTAATGGATTACATAGAATAAAGTAGGCATCGACAAAACAAAAGGCTGAGCTCCCTCGAAAATCTCTGACCACATAGTTTTCGGGCTAAAACTAAATTTATTACGTTTGACCTTTGTAATTCTTGCTGAAGGTTTTCTATCCTAAATGCGTATAGGCAGTTACGGCTCTTCTGAAAGGAATGGTTCCCGTTCCCGCTTGCCCGTTGCGGTTTTTGGTATACGCAACTAAATATATTATGAGTTTCGAAATAGTTTCGTAACAAATAATATCGGTTCTAATAAAGTTTCCATTTAATCTCCTCGGGTAGCAGTGGAAATTTTTACTAGAGGTATTTGTTTATTAAAACGATACTAAACTTGAAACTTTTAGTTTGAAAACAAGGGATCGATTACATCTGCGTCATGCAATAGGTAAACCCTTTGGAATGTGAGGGTGTGTATTTGGACGTGTTGAGTTTTGATACATCAAACTCATCGGATTGAAACTAATCCGTGCATCTATCGTCCGTTTACACGCTCGCTGTTTGCAACTTATTCGAACGCGCCCCACTTTGAACGTGCTCATTTTGCGCCCTTTGAAGCTCGCACGTAACGTGCAACTGTTTGATTCCAGGCTCTGGCTCTTTTGCCTTGATTCATGTTTAGAAAACGTCGCGCTACGTTCCGTCTTTACATGCAGAAACAAATGAAGAGCCGAGGAAAAAGTTTTTAATTCGCCTAATGCACAGGAGTCTACCTGTCTTTTCCTAAAGTGCACTCTTACGGCTTCGCAGCGTCGACGGTGGAGCGTTCTGTCACATTGAGTGTTGTATTGTGAGCTGTTTATTTTAGCTTCGTGTTGAATGCATTCCATTTAGCTTACAACGGACTGGTGCAAAATTACACTGACTTTTTAACTAAAAAAATATTAGTGCTGTTCTTTAGTTTCGCTAAAAGAGAAAACTTATTACATTCCTAAGTTATGTTTTTTTTTTTTAATTGTAAAAATACAAATAGGTATGCAAAGAAAAAATGTTTTATACTATTAATTTTTAAGTATATAAAACATTTTAAACTCAGTACAGCTCTAAGCTACAAATTAAACAATATTTATTTACCAAATATAAATAAATATCTTCATTTGCAAAACTTTGTCAAACTTTTTCTGTTAATTTAACCCTAACAACTACTATTCAGTAAAATTTTCTGATTATAAGAAAATAATGACTTTCATCTGAACAGAGCCAAATTACTTCAATTATTGGTGACAAAGAAATCTCCGCAACTGCGATTGTGACTTAAAGATCGCAGTTCATCAAACTAATGATGATTTTGATTTGCGCTTCACTCAACAAACCGAGGGATTTAACCAAAAGTCAAACTAACTCTGAGGAATACAAATTTTGAACATTAGTATGCAAGAGCAAAGTTTTTATTCAATATTACTTGCACTGTTATCTTTAATTTATCTCAGTCGTATCAGAAATGCACAAGTTACTAAAACTTTCTACGCTTATAACGAGAGTTTTTCAGCCGGTATTACTTTTAAGATTTATTTCCTACGCAAGCCTACATATCCGCTAATTCGACAGTGACATTGATGACAGGTTGCGATAAGTGAGTGAGTACTTGGATTTAGGTTCTTTTTGCGAAAGGAAGATTCATTTTCTGTGCCGTGTCAGTTGTCGGTGGACTGCTTGTGGCAGTTCCGGCGCGTCGCACGTATCGGGCACGTCTCACGATTCGCACGCCACCTAATTCTGATATGAATATGAAATTGTATGTAAATGTCGGCCGAATGTTGCCGTACAACTTGACAACTCGACAGCGCATGCGAGTGTCTAGTTTACGACTGCAACAGTTTGAATAAATTGTTTGGATTGTAGTCTGTGTACTTATTGTATGTGTCTATGCAAAGGTGTCGCCGTCGGCCGCGACAAACCACGTAAGGATTCAGGAATGTGCCGCTACATACCTCGCCGAGAGCAGTGTACTCCGCCGCAGTCTAACGAGTGCAATATCGCCCAACTACGCTCAACAGAAGCACCCCTTCTGTTTTAAACTAGAATCCATTTCGCGACTACAAACTCCCACAAATGTGCATTTTCCCGAGCGGAGCTCTCCGCCACAAAGTTGAGTTTTACCACTTGCCATAATTACCAATAAACTGTGTTCTTCGCGATGGCACGTCAGCCGAGTGCCGCATCAAAAATATGAAGTAAACTTTTGCCTCCGTGACACCGCGTTATTGCTGACATTTCAGCCTGATTATCTTTAATTAAAAAGTTGTTTTAGGCGTCCTCGAAATTCCAAGTTATTAAAAGAAATTGCTGGGACCCCGAGAGAAGTGGTAACTCAGTGAATTGTCATAATTAGATTAAGAGCGACTCGAGCGCCGACTATAGGATTTTACAAGGATTTCTAGCTTAACAACGCGTCGATGTTTCCAGAAATGGTTTCCCCTCCCTTTGTTCCCGCGTAATAGAATGGTTCTAAACGCATCGTATGCTCAAAGAATATTGACAGATATGATCACTTCTCGATTGGAGCACCGCCAACAACGTCTAGATTTTCTGTACGATTTGTATCCGATACTATTTCAGCTTCCGTTTAGAATAGATATGCCAGTTTAGAGTGTTGCGTATTTCCAGTATTGGTGGTGCGTGCAGAAATATTGATGAAATGCGCTCGAGAATAAATGCACGTATTATTCATGCCAATATTATTAGAAGTGGCTAGATAGTAACTACGAGTATATAGGTGAAAACCCAGTTAGGGAATAGAGCGTATTTTTGTGTGTATATTGAAAACGTAAATGCATTTAAAATTCATTAAAATTGATAGTGTTTGTGCGTGGGTGCGCGGGCGCGGACTGACGGTGGCGGGATGTGATTCCTTTTATTTATTTTAATCAAATGTGTCGGTTGTTGTTTTGATGCGGTGAGGTTTGCTCTCGCGGCCGCTGGTGTGTTCCGCTATGCTCCACGTACTCATACGGCCATGAATTCCGGTGCGCGGAGCCGCGGATAGATGAATGTTTTAACATTTTACATATCCCGACGAATGAATTCGTTCTCGTAACGTACCTTTTTTTCGTTTTTATTTTCAGTTATTTGATACGGTTTTGTTTATACACGCAATATTTTGCAGTCATTTTTAGTTTGCTCTAGAGAATAGCCATAAATTGAATAGTATCTTGTAAATATATAAAGCTTTTCTGTCTAAACAGGGTTTGTGTTTTAGCTGCTGAGAAATAAATCAACTTTTTGTTTTATTCTTCAGTGCATCACTAAAACTTGACTTTTGTAGAGTAAATAACCTTGGTATAACAAACTGTTACGTAAATTCTCGTCGATTAGGCACCTCTACTAACTCCAACGAACCTCTGTTGACATTAATGAAATGTCCTATTCTTTTTCTGTAATTGGCTCGTAGCTTGCGGGGTCTGTGCGTAACTGGCAGTGGGCCGGTTGTGCAAAGCAATCAATGGTTATGGGCAAGGATACATCTGCACCCCAGGGAGCGTATTGCATGTGACATTGCTAGTTGCAGAAATTCTATTACACGTTATGGGCACAGGCTGCTGATCAAAGGGACTTCGCTGTCTTTTAACGCTTTTTTTGTACTAGTGCGTTTTGTCTCTATGGTACTTCTTTAATGAAAACAAAACACTATTCGATATATTTTATATTTTTGTTTTCATTTGGATGGAAAGCGGTTATAACACATTACAGATATGTATTTGAAGCAAATTAATTTTCGCCTTTGTCATTGTACATGACGACTTCATCGATATAATGAGACATCAAAATTATGTAATCTGTGACGTTACTAAAGAAATATACCTTGAATATTAAAGGTTTGATCAATTGAGCAATGTTAGTGATAGGTAACGCGCCTTGAGCAGAGAAGAATACTTTTTCCTTTGTCTGACTGAAGGGTAGGCGGGAAGGGGACAGTAATCATTTAAAAATGGTGTGCATTCACTGTGAAACGCATCTCTGCGATTGCCGCTTACGTTTTACAATCCAGATCGCACCACAGGCCGCCGCAGCCGCTCTCCTCTCTCATATCGACTTTTTCCACTTCGTTTGTTTCGCTCGGTTCGGGAATAGTTTTTATTTCTACCGGACTAATCAACGCCCGAACATCGCGTGCGTTTTTCAATTGTTTTTCTCAATAAAATATTTCTACTTCTTTATTGGATTTGAAATCGACATCGGGGACAATTCAAATGAGAGTCGTTTATCTTCGTTTAGTGGACCTATTCTCATTTCGAGTGATAGAGAACCAATCGGACTGTTTGGAACTGGTTTTGGTCCAGTGCTTCAATAAAGGTGCCCTAATTAATGTACTTTTTTTAAGCATAGTTTTTTATATCATTACTACAAAAAATAACCCTCTCTGAATTAAGATAGGCTTAAATTGACCATTCTTTACCAGAACCCTTTAAATTCTCTCACAAGTAAGTGCCTTAGATGGACAGAATATATTTAGCAGATGACATATTCGTGTTAATGTCCTTAGGTAAGAAGTACCTTTACAGTTAAATAAACTTTTCGTAACTATATTGAAAACCTAAAATACCTTTATACCTACTGTTTTTCGAAAGATAAGTGACGGATCTAGCCACTACAATGTCGACGACTGTAATAAAGAACACAAGCATTATTTCGTCAAATATGTCACAGAAGTACATAAATTAATCAATGATAAATAGCTAAGTTTTACCTTTAAAAGTACTTTTATCACTCACTTAAAACAAGACTAAAAAGTTACGAAGTAATGCTATACGTAAGCGAAAGCTGCGTTTATTAAATAACCGTACTCAACGTCATTTGCCTACGTATTAAAAGTCTTATTAAAGACTTTGGTAGGTATAGACCACGTAATTGTGGTTGTGCGGTGCAAATATCGATTTACATGCCACTGTATAATTCAAAGGTTGAATAATGTATTACCTTTCATTAGCACATTGGCCAGTCCCGAGGCATATTTGCACATAAATTCGCTTACCCGCATCCGAAGGAACCTCGCTTCAACAATTATCCTTTGACGGGCCTACAACTCAAGTCACACCGTTTATTTATAACTGAAAAACCATTATTGTCGATCGGTTATAAAATCCATGAAAAATTTAATGTTTTAAATATCTTTATTAATTTTATTGATGCCTGTATTTTTAACGTGCAACCTAAAATTTCGAGCAGAAAGTAAAGTACTATGGTGGTTCTGAAATGAAACTGCTCTTTTTAAGACGATTTAAATTAAAAATAACGTGTTATTTTCAGAATTAGTCCTGAAATTTTCAATTTTTTGTAGATTGAGCAAATCAACAAAATTTCACTACATCCTCGTATCTAATGTAGCGGAATATTAGCGGATTAACGGATAACACCGCGGCCCAAGTAGTTTATCCCACGTTAAAACTTTAACAGGGCAAAAATATGGGGCCAATACTAATGAAGTCCAATAATGGCGAGCTTAGCGCGGCAAGCGTGCTATTACCTCAGAAACTGCTCACCTCAATCATAATAATGCCCTTTTAATTATTATTCATTGCGGACACCGCACCATCCCCCGTCTGGGCCTCGCTCACCGATACCCATCTGTATTTTGCAATCATTATACCGCAAAAAGCACTGGCTTGATTAACGAGAATGAATACAAAAAGGTATTTAGGTTGATCGATGTATTTACACAGCCATTTTAGTTTTAATTAAGCTACAGTCGCCCGTTAAGCTGGACCGCGCAGTAAAATCGACTGCTGTCCGGGCCTTAATAAGCCCGCGCGAATTTACTCTGCACGTGGACCGTAAATGAGAATCGCCGATAAATCGGGCGTTATAATAAACATTAACGTTATTGTTTCCCGCTAAACGGCCCGCCCCCGCGCCCCAGGTGATGCCGCAACAATTCGAGAGGAATTTCAACGACTTCAATTATTGAGTGCCTACCAAACCCGAACCCTTTAGGCTTCTCAAGGGGCCGGACTGTCCATTTCGCCGATGATAATGCCGCGTGGCCTTCGACAAGGATATACATTGAATTAACCATTTTCTTTTGTATGTTTTTTTTTTCAACGAAGTGTAAACGGAATTCCAGCTTCACTAAAAATCTTGCAATTTTCCAGTTTATTTATTGTTCAAATGTTAGTTCTTTCATTGCTTATTGTAAAAACTTATAGTATAAATGGGGGCTGCCATCATGTTGTCTAAGATATATTTAGTTGTCTGATGTAATGCCTCAACCAAGCAGATTATACAAATGTAAGCAGTATTCCCGCTTAGTAATTACAATGAATCAAGGCGGAATCACGTATCTTCGCAATTTCTAATTCCCTTCAAACACGCGCAATAAATCTGTACGAACAATACGTTTAAGGTATTAACGGAAGTAAATTAGGACACTTTCACACACACGTCACGTTGTCGCTAATCTCGGCTCTTAGCGCAATCTCTACCCATTCCGGTGAGAAAACAATACAGCCACCTTTCACGACGAACAAAGAGGAAATAACAAAAGAATGGAGTGGACGATTCGGTGTTCGGGCATTATCGGCCCCACGCTGAGCACGCGCTCTGTAGCCAACCGCCTCTTTAAACTACCATTTGCAATCAAAATCTGCTTCCAGTTTCTTTACAAATGTACAAATCTTCAGAACAATTTTGCTATTTGATACAAGCATATTAAATTAGGAATAGAAGCTTTAGTAAGAGCGATGCCGCTCGCAGCAGTATTCAATATTTCAAAAGAACAGATAAAAGCGCCGCCGCCGCGTCGCTTTGACGAATTTTGCGTGTGTTTATTTTTGATTCGAAGTTTGCACTATAACCGCTTTATGAACTCCAGTGCCAGTTAGGTTTTGTGTGAAAAGGTCTACGGGTCCAGTTCCACGTTTATTCTAAACAGCGAGTTAGCCGCTAGAATTTCAGCGGCATTTTTTTGTTTTATGATTGACAGCACACGGGCCGTGTTCGGTCGCGCGTCTCCTGCCCAGCGGGCCGTGAGCCACCGCTAAGGGACCTATCTACCGGGTGGTTTGCCCACATTGTCACACGTTGCATAATACAACAGCTCTCTGAATACATTCGTATCACATTACACTCTCTACTCGACCATCGGACGACTCTCGAAACCCTCCGCCAGAAATAGGAAATATAAGCTCTCTTTACTCGGGTCTAATTACGAAAATGAAAGCGTCTCTTCCATTCGTGCCTAAATGTAGGAAAAAAACATGTTCATCTCGTTAAAACTTTCGTCTACAAATATAAAATTCAATTTCTGAATGAGCGTAAAAATCTTCCATCTTGTTTTTCTCGTTCATTTTGCATCAACCGGCGTAGAATCCTAATTATCTTTCCCAGTTAAGCTTAAGTGAATTATTCCAGCCGCCCACTGTGGTGCACAAACAAAACGGCACCGAGTTCGCAACCTCAGTCGAAAATACTGAAACATTAAAGAGCATACTTAGTGTACGTATAATATCCGCTAAGTAGGTATATGCGCAGCGCATAAGCCTGCTATCTTGGCGGAGGTAACCGAGCTACGTTTTAGCCGGCTCAACTTTTAATAATGCCCGCAAAATCATCTAATTAATCTGATTACAGGATGGACCCGACGCAGCACTCGCCACTAATGCGTACTTCTGGGCATTAAGCGAACTTATTTGTCCCATGTAGTGCCTCTCGGATTAGTCAGGGCGGCCTGAACTCCCTCGTAGATTATCAGGAGCCTGAAGACCGACATCACTCTCCTCGCCTGCCCGCCCTTTGTACGCGGCCCCAATAGAATACGAGTACTTGCTCAATAACGAAGCTAATTAAATTCTACAATAGACTGCGATACAATTAAAAAGAAATATCTTCAAAGAAAAAAAACGAAGATTGGCAATATTGAATTCTGTAATAACATTGAGCCTTTTATGTAGCAACAATATTAGCTGCGTATTTTCCTCGTAAAAGAAACTTCTTCTTAAAATGTAAAAGTTAATAAACCTATTATTAGTATAAGTATACAAGTAAAATAATATGTCCAAAGCATGAAATTATCCCACTTTTCAATTAAACTCTTTTGTTTTATGGTGTAGTTATGTAAGTCCTATTGTGATTACTTATCGTATTTCATATTAAAATTCACGGTGAACAAAAACATAGTGAAGAACTTTGCGAAAGAATTCAAAGGTTGTGTGTGAAATCGACTAACCCTCACTGAATCGGAGCGTTCAACTAAGGCCTATTCACCCATCAAGGGTAGGCTCGAGTCCAAAGTAGGGAAAATAATAAAGGCTGTTAACGGTTTTATAATTACTATAAGTAACTACGTACATCGCTTGCATCAACCACTTCATATTACGTAATAGGTTAAAATGCATTCTAATAATGCAAGAATGTTCCACTGACGTCACAAGGCAAGCGGCCACGGCCAACTAATGCAGATTAATTTTATCATAGCGATATAAAATAATTAAATCGACGACAATGAATTCAAATGGGAGCAACATTATTCAGGAATAGTACCAGTGGCGCGAAAGGCAAATAATATCTGGTTAGGGTAGAGTGTGCATGTGTGCGTGGGCCCACTGTATAAGTGTAATTAAGTAGACTCCTTCGTCTAGTACGCACACGATGAATGAGATCTGCGACTAATGGAGATCTTATCTCTGCCTCGAGACCGAGCGAGGTGGCCCTCCTTAACAGTATAAACTTTGTTATGTATAATACCGAGGACTTATCTTGGCCAAATAGGACAGCTCAGTCCAGGTCATAAATACGACCCGGCTTTGATTTCTCAAGGTGACCCTTGCTCTATACAGTCCTTATAATTCTTAAGATCTTTAGCTCCCTTTAATGGTATACGGAAATCCTACTTAATTTACATAATTCACTGCTTGTAAACCACACATTTATTTAGTAATTTAGGACATTAGTAAGGTCGGACATCGCGTTTAGAAGACTCCATTAAAGGGTTAGAAACTTTTGGCTCCCCACGTATTAATTTCTCAACAATTACCCGCTAATCCGTTTTCTTCTCAAATTAAATATTTAAGGCGGCAATTTGTACCGCTTCCGTTTTGCACAGAGCAGTACAAAGAAAGAGGACTATTTGGCGAAAGTAATTTTCGAAATTATATTGTTACTTCGCCTTTGGATCTTGTAATAATTATCTCTGGTCTGCTTTAACAAGCATTTAATTTTAGTAGGAAATTAAGCCCTGCTTTATGTCAAATTACTCTCGATGGGAACAGACGCGACTGTTTTAAAATAATTAAAGTATATTTTGACTATAGGTTTTATCTTTGACATGCGCTTTATATAAAGGCTTTACATTATGTTTGTATATTTACTAAAATATTACCTAGACATTGAAACTCACGCAATACATTACATTAAAAGTTCGCTCACGCTTTTACATAGCTCCGTTATTTCCGTACACTACCAGTTCGAAAATAAAGCTAGATCTTCTTATTCACTAAAGGAAAAAGGAGTCAGAGATTTGGATAAAAGGTAGAGCCTATTGGCGCGACGGGGAAATGCTGCGGAATATAGAAGGAGGCCCGAACGGCGAGAGCAGATAGGCAGCCGAGCGACACGAATGCGACATTTCAATTTGAGGATATATTATTCATGGTAATGCGTTAAAAGCGCCAGCATACTTCGGGCTTGCTCAGTACGGCAGCGAGTAATCGCACGTGCGAACACCAGATACATAATATTGTATATTCAATGTTGTGCTTTAAAATTGTCGTTTCGCGCCATTTGCAGTTGCCGCGCCCGGCCCGATGTGCCTCGCTTATAAAGTAACTCGACAAAATGTGGACCTCGTATTTATTTATCGTGCTCTACACAAAATCGACGCTTTACCTATCAGTGGAGACAAAATTGCGTTGGGGAAACTCGTGCGAGCTTTCAAATAAGTCGCGCTGATTTTGCGTTTCGTAATTCAGTGCAGTCGCAGGCGAGATTACAGATTGCATTCAAAGTTTCAGAAAAAATGCTAAGTATTTCGTGAAGTAATAATGTTTGAATCGGCTACAGTGTTTAAAAATGTAAAACTTGTGAGATACATCAAACAGTTTCAATTTGAATATGCTACATGAAAAATCGGAACAAAATACCTGAACGAAACAAATAGAGAAGTGAAGAAATCTTCCGAAAAGACTTTGCCTTCCTTTTAGTTAAAATTACAAACTAACGCAAAATCCAACAAATCAGATCACGGAATCAATAAGCGATTCAGTTTTAATCCGTAAATGCACTTCCACGGTGAGACATTAGTCTAAGTGTACATGTTTGTCTCCGAATGCGTGCTGGTTCGGATTCCATTGTGGGGTACATCTATTATTCATCTGCGAAGACACGGGAACAGAATTTGTGTAAGTGCGTTGTGATCCAGCCAATAACGCTATCTTTATTTCACTCGCAATAAATGGATTACGTTTTTCGCAAACCTTGTTGCTTATCGGCGTTTTTATTTCGTTCAGTCAGTGCTCGTCGCTTTTATTGTTTTACAAAAGACGTTACCGAGATGTGCAGCGTTGACGGATTGCGTTCTCATTCCGAGAAGTTTTAAATCAAGATAAAACAGAATATCTAAAGAAAACCGTAAAACTGATTCTCTATCTAAAAACTGTTGCGCCTTAGAGTATAAATAGAAAATTTTTGCGGATTATTCAGGCTTTTTACCACAATAAATATTTGTAAGAGACAATATCAAAACAAATCTATTCGCTATCAAAAAACAGTTCGAGTCAGACAAAAAGTGTTTTAATTTTATGAGATCGGCCTCTGGAGGCCCGTTAATCTCTGTAATGTGGCATTGTGGATAAACACCCGTTTAAATTGGCTTTTGTTTCTATTCACAACATTAATTATATAGAGATAGAATATAAATTGACTAATTCCCACAGTAATTTAAAATGTAAGTAATTTGTTTAAGTATATAACAAGAAGAAAATATTACTATTTATTTAAGGTCGTAGAATTACTACGTTTAAAAATATTGTAAGTAGTTCAGCAGCTCGTTGTTTAATTCCAATACAAATACTTAAATGTTAAATGGGTTATCTTTGCGATTTATTTTTTAATGACTTAGTACAAACAAATTTGTTAATATAAAACAACATGTTAAATATAGAGTATATTTTTATATGAAATAAAATTTGGATTTGTATTAATTCATCTGAAAAGTAATTATTACAAAATTATTATTCAAATACTATCATTAAACATGACATGTAAATAATTAGAAGCACTTTCAGAAATCACGTTTCATACACAATCTGCCTTTTCTATGATTTGAGTCCCAAACACACTTATTCGATAAAATTAATCCGGTGGAAAGGCCAGGCTAGAGAAAACATTGGAGCATCACGTACAAAAGGGCCACGGCCATAGTTTTCATACATATTGGATAGTAGATGGGTAGAGTTACTGATCAAAGAGGGCATTTCGGTGGATTTGCTCCCAAAAATTCTAAAAATACGAATCCTCGATCACTGTTCAAGCTTTTTGGTGATAATAGTAGAAGTAGGGTCCGGGTTATTGAAAAGCCGGCTTTAGAACTCATGAAAATCGCGCTTTCAGCTGAACCCAACATTCGTGTTATTAAAATTTCACCACGTAGTGTTTGAATTTCACTTATGTTATAAAAGTGAAAGTATTCGTGCCTCGTTTATTGTAAAAGTAAAAGTATTTTGATCCACTTTTGTACTGAAACACCGAAATAAAAATTAGGGACAAATTTTACACACATTATGCTTTTTACAGCGGAAATTTATCGAAATGAGTGTATAAAGTACATTATCCAAATCTTTGTGTTAAACGCCTAAGAAACCGACACAGAACAAATAAAAAAACAGACACTACACAAATACCAAAATGATTCTAAACTTGAACGTTTCAAAAGAGCTAACGCACGCACCGTTTCCATTTTCAATTCGACCCACAACCGCCAATGATCATCAATAACGATTTGGCATCAGTTAATATGCTGAAGGGCAAAGATTCGGCGATCCCTCAACCTCCGTTGTTTGGCCGCGCGTGCCTGCGAATGCACCGCCGGTGATGGATCGCCCCCGATATATCACGACACATGAACCCCGGCCTCATCTCGCGAATATTAATCAAGTTTATTCCTAAGACCTCTTCATTTTATTCTTCAAGTGAGGCTGTTGCAAGTACGGTGAAATAATAATAAATTTCTATAGGAGATGAGCTTTATGTTTCTATGCAAAATAGGCCAACAAGCTCCCAGTATTAAAGGAAAGAAAAAAAGGAAAGGAAAGGATGAATGTATATCAAGACTTAAGAGTACTTTCCCTTCAAGTGGCATTACAAAATCCCACCCTGTATATTTTTAAATACTCTAAGGGAGCAATTTAGTATTTTCGATATGTGAAAAGACTACACACAGATAAACTGTCCTTAAACTATACCATAACAATATAATTGTATATCCTCAAATTTTATGACTTCTGTAACAATCTAAAAATAAAAATATGTTGATAACGTGTGAGTTATATATTTTTGTTTATAAGCATATATGATTCGTCATAAATACTTTCCATAAAATGAGTGCGAGAGGCGAGAACGAAGCGCTTTACAGAATACGAAAAGTTTTATTGAGGTTGTTGCATAGACTCAGAAGTTATGCGTGAATATAAGTAGGTCGTAAAATGGCGTTAACTTAAAAACCTCTTTTTTAAGTCGGCAAAAAGGGGAATTTGTGCAAAACCTCACCTGTGCCCCGGTCCCGTGCCATCGTTTTATCGGTACCCCGAGACATAAATTTCAAGTAAAAGTAATCGTTGAAACTTTCCCTTAGGCAACGGAGGGCCAGGCAGGAATTTGTGCCGAATTACCTGCCACTGGTTTTAAGACTTGTAATTTATCAGCTAAGGTTCTCGCGATGCGATAGCCGAGGGCCGGCATTGGCTAGCGACCTGGAAAATGGGCCGTACTTATCTTTATTTCATGAGGTTTAAGGCCTAGATCGATAGCTTTTGCGTTTTAAGTTATATTTATTGTACAGCTATTTAAACCTAAATTATACTATGAATACAATGTTGAAAAAATATTAAACTGTAATATCGATTATGTTTAATGATATTTATAATTTATAATAATTTGGTCTATTTACTTCAATCAAACTTATTTGCTTTGACTAAAAAAATTTATAAAGATGTTCTTGAGAGCATGGAAATGTAGGTACTTTAGAAAAGGTTTTGAAGAATACAGTCTTCGTCGTGAAGACATACTCAATACGATTCTATTTTTAAACATTTTTACTTATTACTTACTTACATAATATGACAATATCTCAGGGAAAGGCAGATTTGATTGACGCCGGCAATCGACTTAATGTAACCTCACCGCAAGTTTTGCGTTGCGCACAAACGACTGGTTAAATTCAGAGGTCGACGCAAAGCGACGCAATCCCTCACACGTCACGACGAACGAGCTTTCCATATAATTCATTTTCCTATTCATATTTGTCTTACCACGCTGATTCCTGGCCGCACAACGCCAAGAAAATCCAAAAGGCTAAGGAAGGATGTAAAATGACATTGATATTTTACGGCTGGAGTGTTATTGAAAAAGTTTCGCGCAAATACATATATTTCCCTCTCACTTTGCCATTCATACAAATTGAATCGAGCCCCTATTCTAAGGCTATAGTATGCTAGACGTATGGTTTATATCGTCGTTCAAGATTACGTGACTGGAAATAGTAAAATCGGATGATGATGTTGATAATGTAGGTCGTAATGGGCCATTGCCAATAAAACCTTATAGGTAAGCGATGGATTAAAAGGAATTGGGTCAGGGCAAGCCCCGTGCCTTATGAAAATAACGGTGGACGGTCCCGGCTGTCGAGCTGGTGGAAGCACCACTTTATCTGTCTTTCAATCAAGTAGAAACGCCTACTGCCTACCTGATATAAACCCGCGTCAGCAACTGTCCATTCTAGATGTAAAATCAGTTGAGCGCAAAATTCCACCAAATAAGATAGATTGAATAAAAGATATAATAAGCAATAAAACGATATTAACATAAATTTTCATTTTGAAACTTGGAAAAATCAGTCTTCGAGACTATTATTTCAATAAACTAGTTTGTTCTGGTTGGCCTATTCAAACGAAAGTACGAATACAATTATGTTGTCGGTTGTCAAGAACAAAAGACTGTACTAGCAACTTTAATTTAAATCAATATAGTTTTTGGACTATTACAATATTGATAAATTCTGAGACAATCTTGACAGGCAGCACTCGGTAAATCCAAATGATTTAATAATAAAATGGATATAACCTTTACAAAAATTTAAAATGGTCTTGTTCTGATTGTTCACATAAAATTTATATTTTGACTTTGAAAGAAGGGAAGATGACCTTATCTTGAACTCACAACGAACGAACGCTTTTTCACATTTATGATATTAAGGATTAATCGTAGTACGTAAATAAACATACAGATAGACTTACTGTTAGAAATTCTAATCTTAGACTACCTTTTTTAGGTTTTCAGATATTATATATTTTACAATAGCTGTCCGCCTGCGGCTACGCCCGCGTTATTTTTTTACTTTTCCGTACGGTTTCCCGTAGGAATCAGATATTTTTCCGCGGTAAAAACTTGTTGTTACTTGTTGATGTTGACCGTTCGGATGCAAAATTCCATTTAAATCGGTCCAACAGTTTCGGAGATTATCCCGTACAAACAGACAAACAGAGAACCAAAAAAATTTAAATACATCTGGATATGTTCTATATCACTTCTTACATCCCCCTGTATCGGTTTCTATATTTTTTTTCTATTTACAGATTTTCGACCTCTACAGTTTTATAATGTAGATGAGAATAGAAAATTAATTGTTATTAATCAGTATCAAGGTTACTGTATTACATAGTCATGCAAGTATCATATGAAGGCTGCATACGTTGTGTAGTATGCGTCATACGAACCCTCGTCACTCGCGGCATGCGACCAGCCCTGCTTTCTATTTGCACATCAATATTACACTAGTCTAAATATTTACACATTGAGCAAATTGCACTTCAAATAACATAATGTAATCATGAATATCGTTAATACCCCAAAAATCAATAGCGAAACTTTTCCCCAAACTTAGTAACCGCACTGACCAGCCGAACCTTTCATGTGGCGGATAATTTACATAATAGAAGATGGTACGTCTATCCACTATCGGGGTCATCCAAACTTCTCTGGATTAGGGCTTTCACGGGCAAGGCTTATCGGATTTTGAACGAATTTCAGGATGCTTGCGATGTCGGCATCATTATCGATATCCGATTTATATGCAGATTGGAAATCTGAAGTGGAGCGGCGCGGGCGCGGTGTAAGCTCTGACGTCACGCGCCGCAAGATGGCCGCCTACTCGCTATCCACCGCACTACACATAAATAATCCTCCTCACAGACCGCAACCCCAACTTTGTCTTATTCCCAGATAATACCATTAATCCTTTAATATTTTCTTTGGAACTCAGATCCTCATCCAACTTTTGCTCACTCGACCCTAAAACGAAGACAGAACCTCCATTGTGAGGATTTAACAGTTACTCCCGCTTCGTTGCATTTCACAGAGTAATAATAAAATATTACAATGGATGTCAACTCTATTCATGATAAGTGCTTCAAGATGGAGAGCGTCAGTAGCATAATTTAGTAAATGAGATGACGAATGAATTATATCGCGAAGAGGGCTGTCTCTGTATTGTTATAAGTTGTCCCGAATTCCCGACTTATATTTACACAATTGTTGATGTTTTAATCCAAACTTTACTCTGAACGGCTTTGCTTTGTGCTCAATGAGTGTAAACTGTTAACCTACTAAAATCAAGGTAACAACAGGTAAACTTTTCTCAAAACATTATAACAAGAACTACAAACACTATTGATTGCGCTCAATTCTGCGCCGACGACTCTGACTTTGTAAACAATAAGTAATTTGGAAAATGGAGGCGAGCGTATGAGAGCTCGGCTTTCTGTTTTTCCCATAGGTAATGACTGGCAACAATATACATGTAAGACTAACGAGTGAAGTTGAGTAGCGCTATTATGTTGGTAGCAGCGATCGCTTGTACGTCCAATGTGGGCCGGATTGCCATTCTTTCCGTGAAAATAATGTTGCTCATAGAAGCGAGAGTGGGCCTATGTTTTTCTTGTGTACTTTTTCATTAACTGCCTTTGAATATTTAAAATGATACGGGTATTTTAGCCCTCCACTTGTTTAACATAGTTTTATCAACGGTAAATCGGTATTCAAAATATTTATAACATAGGTATATAGTAACAAATGCATAATACCATTATCATCTAAAAAGAGATAACAACATTATTTTTTTAAATACGAAGAATTAATTATACAGTTAACATCTATAAAATTTTATTGTAGCATCATGTGAGTCGCTTCAATTTCCATTTCTTCAGGGAATTTGAAACATCTACCGTATATTGGATTTTTTAATTACCTCCTATAATAAATTACTCACATTCAGATATTTGCTTCAACGTGTGGCTAATATCTGTTCTAAACGCAAGTACTAATTACTAACTGCACAATGACTATATACCTAGATAGATACGTTACAATGCTACTTCAGTATAATGCCCCGTGCCAATTCCGGCAGACACGGCTAATCAACTAAACACCTGCACAAGTTTTGGTCGAATTCGAACGAAAATTATATGTTCTATTAAGTAATAGAACGTATCTTATTGCAGTATCGAAAACATTTCGTTTTCATTTCATTTCAACAGGTATTATTTAAAAACATATAAAAATGTTACGATTTAAATTTGACATAAATTAAAAAAGAATTCAATAACCATTTCATTTACATATTGCTATCAAGTTTTTCAAATGTAAATACATATCATCACCATAATACTTCCTAATGCAGGAAAAAAAACCGAACCATAATTTAAAGCAATTTATAAGCTAGCCATCAAAAGCATGTTGTTATCAACAATTTATTCACGTTTAGACAGTTTCCCGCAACTTTGAGGAAAAAACCGCAACTAAAAAGCCAACACATCATTCATCTTTCAACTCGGCTGTCTATTATGAGTTGCAGTTTTTTCAAAGTTGGTAATTAACAACTCGGGCAGGTTTCGACTTTTGAAGTGTTCATAAACTTTGAGAACTGCCCTAATCATTAAAGCGAGGGGTTTACTCGTTTTAATAACCTATTATTATCAAAGAACATCTCACCGCAATAATTTTCAATTTTGTGAAAGGGTTTTGTAAGATTGGTTGTTTAATAGTTCAATAACATTAAATTAAAAATTTTACGTTACTTAATCCTTTCAACAACTAGAAAAGAGCTGATAATCTTCAAATGACTGCAGATATTTTCTTGGATCCTAGCTAAGAACACTCTCGGTTGTGATACCTTGCAAAAAAAAAACTAGATCAAAATCGGCGCATCCGTTTAGGAACTACGATGACACAGACAGACACACACGTCAAACTTATAACAACCCTCTTCTTCGTCGGGGGTTAAAAAAGGAATAAGATCGATGGAATAGTTAATTTAAACTGTATCGTAGCACTACGTAGCAGTCGGCTCCGAGACGTAGCAGTATTGCTACGCCGTAGCACATCAGAGTTCTACAACATAGACGTAGCTGGAAACGTCATGTAGAACAAAATCTTAACAAAGTACGAAACACTAGCATTTAATATAATGTTGTATTGTACTACACATTTATAATAATTATTATTTCACTTAAAATCAATATTATTATATCTTCCAATTTCTTACTAACACAAAGCTCAATTTGCCTTTGATATAAGAGAAACCTATTGAGGGATTACAATAGAATCTGTCTTTTGAAGTATTTCAACGGTTTCCAGAACAGATTTCCAATCATTTACTGAGGTCCAAGTAATTAATCCTTCCAACTTTTACAAAGTATTCAGTAAAATATAGATTATATTATGTATAGTATTTTAATTAATATTATTAGGGTGCTTCTACACGGTGCAAGTAGCTCGCGCATGTTGAGTCAAATTTGACTTTGTTTGGACACGCGAAGTAAATACACTGGCCGCATCTAATTAAATCTGTATCTGTGTGACCTACACTTAATTATTTAAGGAATGCCATGACATATTCTACAATTTTAGTGCTTTCAAACGAAGTCAATTCAATCAACATGCGCGAGCTACTTGCACCGTGTAGAAGCACCATTATTATCGCACTACAGCACAACATTACTCGGTCGTATATTTAATTTCCATTTAATTTCTTATGTTATGTATTATCGTGTTCTTCTTTGTTTTTATTTTCTTTATTTTTATGTATGTTCTGAGTTTGTTTTTATGTTTTTCTATTATTTTTCTTATTGTTTGTTGTGTTGTATTGTGTTCTGTCAAATGAATAATGTCTATGTCTATTGTTCCAATTGTACCTTGTATCTTTTATTCGATAAATAAACTATTGTTTGAATTATTATTTTACCTATATCGTCACATTTTATTACGCATATTCAAGTCACAGTTTTTTGCTGGGGCTAGTCTTCATTTGTCAAGGTGTTCACCTATGCTTCTTACAAAATCCCTCTGCCGATTATTAAGGGTTATAAGATTCATAGACATACGTTAATCTGCAATGTATTAGATACCAGTTTTCCTTTATCAAACAAATCTCAGATCCAATTTAGCTGCGGCCTAGTCTTCATTTATTAAGATTTTCAATCCTTATTTCAACATCCCTCGACGGGTTATAAAGGCATACTAGGTATATAGTACGTTCATTAATACGCAATGTATTAGCGACCAGTTCCATGTATCAAACAGATCGCGCTCCAAGACAGCCCCAATCGACGGAACTCCCGTTTGTCTCGTCTCCGACTCCGACGCAGGTTAATAAGTAATGAAGCGGATTCGGCCCAGTTTTGTTTGTTAAACTGATTATTCAAATACGGAAAACGTTTTCGGGTTTTCCTAAACTTCTCTCATATTTTATTCACAGATTTTTCACGGTTTGAGAAATTCGTAATTGCTGATAAGATTTGAGTTCTGACTCTTTGATGTTGTATGTTTAACTCTAATAATATTTGATTTGAGCGTACGATTGCTTACTTACATTAGCCGAGTAATTTGAGTATGCCGATTTTGGGAGTCGCTTCTAATTCTTTGTTTACATGTATCTATGTTGTTTTATCACGTGAGGGAACAACAAACTTACACGGAAGCTTTTATTGTCTCTGAGTCTCATTGTTTGCATTAATGGCAAGGACAAAACAAATAGATAGGTATACATACATACAAAATATCAAATGTTTCTATATAATATTTTGAAGGGTGTATGTTAATAGGGAGAGAGGGCTTCTAATCTAGAAACATTTTCTAAGAAAACTAATCCTATCTCGCGATTGTTCCGTACGGCCCCCAATCAATTCGCTTATAAAAACAGAGGAATAAACTGTTGCTAACCTCTTCCGAGTGTTTTCTCTTTCTCTCCTACGAAAATCATTAGGAAAATACGACAAAATTGTAGAAGCGTCTCGGGAAGGGGTGTTATTTATGGAGGCCAGAGGCCGGAGTGTATCTGAGTGGCTCTATTAGCTCAACTAATATTTTCTTCTTCAAGTTAATTGTTATGTCGCCTTTAAGAGCAGGTGGCTTGTCCCATTAGGCCGCCGCGGGCGAGTTAATGCCGGCCCACGAAACTCGAGCGCCTCTGAGGGAACCCCGAGCTGCGGAAATATTTAAACAAATTAAAACTTTTTCTTTATACCATTTCCCGAAGAGTACCTACTCTCATTCTGATTCGTTTTTATTGAGTTTACTCCACTCTCTTATTACTTCGTTATCTTGTAAACAGGGTTGAAACAATATTTTATTTGTGTGTAGTTCTAGGTTCTAGAACAATGACGTTGAATAATCTATCTGCGCTGCAAGCAAGAGTTCTTTGTTTAGAAAATGCGCTGCTTACACTACTCACTCAGAGAATCAAGCTTAATTAATGCAAGGCGCAGTGTACTATCTAGCAAAGCTGACAGGCATTGTTCGGGCCTCGCTGTTGGTACTTTGACGGACGTGAGCCTAACCATTACTCGGACCGATTGTTCGAGAACTGCTCAAGTAACCGTTAGCTATTGCGGCTTCTTGACTGGAAACTACTGCATAGTTTCAAACTCCTTAATACTAATTGGAAATATGCCCATTAGTAAACCAAAAGACGGCACGTCACTGTCCTTTAGGGTTGACGGCTGCCAATAAACTACTATTTTTGGATCATAAAGTGGATCACACAGTCAAGAGCCTCTCTAAAATGATAGTGACCCAACAAATATTTACCATTCAGGATGTGTGCAAACACACAGTTATGTTCAGAACCGCATACTGTGTGCAAAGTAGTTTGGTGAACGTTAACCTTGCCTCCACAACGCCAATATTATCTTTATAACCATAACGTAGAGTACACAATCGATATGTCCTTAATCCTATAAAGGAGTGTTAGGTTTTCTGGATCGCGTAATAAGATAGGTAATACTGCCTTAGACTGTGTAAATTAAATTTTAAGCCTACTTACTTCTTTTTGTTCTTCGTATGGTATCTAAGTCTATGCTTACGTAGTTGGAAGATAAAAAAGAGTTTGTATCAGCTATAACAGTCTAAATCCCCTTTAGACAACTAAAATTTGACTTGTGATTTTTATTTCGCAATACCACACAAGTATTTTCATCCACGCAAAGCTAATGCTGATCAATTTGCAAATTCCGGTCTTTTAGTCTGAAAAATTGAAAATGGAATGGCATTCGTATTGCAAGCAATTTTGGGATAACGCACCTGTTCGATGTGTTAGCTCACCGGACGAGTCAACATGCAAAATCTTTGTACAGTTCGGAAGTGCAGTGCCGGCTTGTTTACCCGCGTGCCACTGTTCTGTGCGCAACTGTACAGACTCTGCGTCTACCAATCAGCGCTTCGTTCTGTACCTACTACCTACACATAGTTCAAGAACACATAATGTGGAAATGGAAATTAATAACTGAAAAGGATTCTTTTTAATAATTTGTCTACTAGGATTTTTTTTATTGAAACCCCGGAGCGAAAATCCTTAAATTTGCTCTTGTTTTTTCCACATTCTTGACATTTCAAATTATTTATTATTTGGTAAATATGAAAAATGTCGTTTTAATCAACAAGCAAAATGTTGAAAATTACGACAACTTACAATAAGTAACGTTCAAAATTATTTCATCTGATACTCAGGCGAATTTTGACATTGCCACTACTTTGACTTTGTACTATAAATTATACACACAAAGGCAAGCAAATAGGTGGTGATTGCTGAGATATTAGTTGTACTCATTGAACTACTATTATATGAACGTACATAGAAACGACGCCCGAGAACCGCACTCATAGCAATATGAATTGGAGGTCGCGACATTACATCTCTATGGCGTTTGTCTTTTGTTTTTCTTCTCGCCGTGCATTCCGCCCGCCTCCCGCTGCCGCCATGTTGGCGCATAGAATGTATTTGTGGTGTCTTCTCCAGTACTTGTACGTAATTCCTCAATGGTTGTACTGACAAAATGCTGGTCGGCCGGATCGCGATATCGCATGCTAGCTTTGATGGATTGCCGCACTGAATGCAACGCCAGTCATTCATTACTCCACCGGCCGTGGCTGTAAAACGAACAACTTACAGCCATTGTAGCAGTAATGGTTCTAGGGAACCCCTGTAATGTCTCCAAAGGAATATAAACGTCATATAATAAAATAAATACGTGGAGACATCTCACACACGATCTTCCGATCCTTAAACAAGGCAGAGCCAGTACTATGGGTGTCAGACAGCTGATATACATACATTTATAAACAAACAAACAATAATTGTTGTTGGAGTTATAAAACTTCGATTCCGCAGACAAACTGCTGCGCAGTTTTGCGGAACTTTTTATTAACATACTGTAGGTTTCATTCTTAATAAATATACATAGAGCACGCGCATCCACGGATGACGGATGACTCTTTTCCGTCCTCCGTGACGCGCATCGCTCCGCTGCCTTTATGTCAAGCGTAAGCAAATTTTGGCAAATTTTGTATGGGCGGTGAAATCAATGACATTTTTCTTTTTTGATTTGTTCCTCGAGTCATGTTTGCAACCTACTGCACATTTTAAAATGTTCTCCTATTAAATGATTTCACCGGGAAAAATAATCAGCTTCGATAACCATTTGATAATAAACTAACGCGCTAAAGATATTCGGACTGTTCATATCCGTGCTTACGGTTCATACTCGATAGGCGTACTCTATCCCTCCCAGAAATTTTTCTATTTATACTCTAAGGTTTCATTATTAAAATAAATAAAGAATAATAAATCTACAACATCTAGACACAAGGCCAAAATGCTCACCATAGGAATGTTGGGCGGGATTCGAACCCGCGATGCTGTACTTCAAAGGCAGAGGCACTACCAACCAGGCTAGGGAGTCGCCGAACGAGTATTCAAATCTGTAGCAACACGTCACATTCCTCTAAATATGAGGAATTACTCAAATAATATTTTCGTAAAAAGTAAGAAACTCCCGACTCTGTATCTAACATTTTGACATTAAAATCACCTTAAGAGGGATCATCTCTTTTATTATGAAACCGAGAAAGGAATATTCGAAAAAATACAGCCTAGACGATTCAAATCTGTTTAAATGTATTAAATCTCGTCAGCACCGAAAGGAATAAGTGAGGTAAATTTAGGGTTCTTAGAGTGCGTACACGTAGCAAATTAATGCGACAGGTATCCCTAGGGAGTGAGCAGTCTCCCCTTAAATAAAACACTTAATAATAGAGCCGGCAGCTTAGTGCGGACGACTCACGACATTACACGAAACGACGCTATTACTACTTTACTATTCCATTGCCTCTTTATTTATATCGCTGTATAATTTGAAAAACAGTAAGAGTCTTTTTTTTAAAAAGAGACCTAATAATATGGAAAATTAACAGTAACTTGACTATAAAATATGCGTATGTTGTACCCAAATAAATGATTCACTTTTTATTTACATAGTTATTAAGTAGGCACTACTAACTATCTATGGACTTATTTTTTGAGGTCTGAAATAAATGATTTCAATTTCAGTTCAATTTCAATATTATTCTAATTTCGAATCCACGATATTTAGATTAAAATACTAATCATTTTTACATATCTATCGCAAATCAAAACTCTAAAAATTCGAATGTATGCATCTGTCTATGAATAATCTTTAGAATTAACTTTAGTCTAGCTTCATAAATAAGTGAATGAAGCCAATGTATGTGTATGTATGTGTGTGAACGGCCATGGATGTCACGTCCACGTCCTTTATTTGTTTATTGTGGTGTTTACGACTCCGAACATTGCCTTATAGCCACCTATCCACAAGTCAAGTTGAAAAAACTCGTATAAAACGTAGCGTAAAACGTATATACGACAGGACAATTCGTAGAATATTAATTGGGTTTTCAGGATCCAAAACTTCTTCATTTGTGAAACAACTTTTATATAAACTAAGCGTTGCCAACATAGCAATACTATTTCCTTGTTCACTTCAATATTCTTGCCTCTTCTGCTCCATTGTCAGTTCATAATAAAATTACCAGAGGGTTTCAAGCCTTCTCTATGTTAGGTGGATAGGCTTCAATCGCAATGATTGTTTGACGTTGATTTTTTTGTTGTGCGTGTCTATTTACTGCTATAGGTTTGTAGAGGCGGGGTCTGGGAGCGTAGTCAATGAAAGACGTGTTGCGCTTAAGACAAACGTATATTGACTAACTTACATACTACCTTATATTTAAACTATACTATATGGGCAGGACACTACAGGTTTTTTACTATTTAAGATTTTTGCCTTTAACACACATTGGTACGTGACGGTTGTGTGGCAAGAATCAAAACTTAGATGCATAAATTAGTACAATTTTGCTCCTCCTAGACGGTAGAATTCTTAAGCTTGTTGCTTCAAGTAAGTATTTTCACTAAAACCGCAATCAGCTGTCAACTTTACCGCTGAGTTCAGCAATATAAAATTAAATTTTAAAAATTTCAATTCTCGAATACCAACCAACCAGTGGTAGCGATAATCTCCAATAAAAGAAAACTTCTCGAACAATCAACTAAAAACTTGTAATATTCTCGACTTGTCCGAGCTCTGGGATAAAAATTCCGAGCGTAGCAGTAGATACTTTGGCCTCGTGGCTTCGTCCACACAATAACGGCGACAACTTCATTGTCCATTGCAGGCTTTAAACGTTTATTAGGAAATTGCCCGCACATTAGAAGCAACGGGCTACAAAATAGATTTTCTGGTGCTCTGTTTTAACCAATGCGTGTAACGTCAGGTTTCCTATTTCATATGCAGTTCGCCTTGTGGAAAATACTTGCTAAAATTACTACAGCTGTTGGCGACGCTACATATTGTATAAATCAAAAAAACAAATTACATTGGTACTTTAATATTGATATTCGAATACTTAAAAGTATGAGCTTTCCGCTTGCCTTAAAATTTGTGTATACTTTATACGTCAACTATGCAATTGTTTTTTTTTTTATAAATATTACGCGAGCGCAACCCTTTCGGCCTATGTTAGCCAGATTTCGTCATTCTTGCTATGCGTACCTATTTAAAAATACGTTGAATTATTTCTGTCTAGTAATAAAAAATAAAAATCACTATCCACGCTCTGATTTTACAAGAAAAAACTAAAAGAAATTCTTTATGTTTAGTAGGATTTATAAATTATAGCTAAACTTTTCATATTAAAATATTAGAATCAATGAAAAATGATGGATTGCTTTTTTTATTTTGGATATTAGATAGATTAGGCTATTTCTATCTAGTACTTATTAGTCGTAGGTGATGTAACTTAAATGTATTAGACATTTTTCTTTCAAAAATCCTTCTTAAAAAATATGTTTCAGCTTGAGACAGGAAGTTTTCTTCGACCTTTACCAAGCGTCTGCACATTTCTCAGAACATCCCACATAGCATGTCAATTTATAAACTGCCACGAGAAAATTTACGACAATTTCAGAGAAATAGGCAATAAACAAATAGATTTTCAATTTCGCCTCGTGACGTGCTCGGGGACCTTACTCCACATGCACTGTGAGTCACATATTACATACTAGCGACCCGCCCCGGCTCCGCACGGGAAAATGGTTATTGTGGGTTATCCTTCAGTATATTATGCATGTATTATACATATAAACCTTCCTCTTGAATCACTCTATCTATTAAAAAAAACCGCATCAAAATCCGTTGCGTAGTTTTAAAGATTTAAGCGTACAAAGGGACATAGGGACATAGGGACGGAGAAAGCGACTTTATTTTATACTATGTAGTGATAGTGATAGTGATAACGTCATAATGAGACAATCCGAGAAAATGGGGTAAAATATTATGTTATGTTCTTGAATTCTTGATCTTAATTCTCAAATTCGAACATTTAGCTCCTATTGTAAAGCTAATTTTCTTTTCTCAAAGAAAAAATAAATAAGCAAAGAGGTGTTTTTGTTTAAATCTTAACAAAATACCGCAATCCAAAATCATTAAAACGTAAATCAATATTTAATCAAAAAGACGATCATAGCGCGTAACTTCGGTTCGGCGTAACGCCACCCCAGGGAATGACCCCTAGGGATGACCTCGGCAGCAGCTGTCCTTGTCTGCTTTACCCAATAACAAACATGAATGAAAGTAATGACGCGTTGTAAGCTTTGAGAAGTTGTCCGTAACAATACCGCATTAGGTCATATCTCTACGTCACATTCACATAGACATCATAATCTTTATTTGTCTTGACAAGTCGTCTTCAATTATTTTATCAAAGTGACCTTTTATATTTTTAAGTAGGTTTTAACATTGTTGATGTGTAATATGCATGGAAAAACATCTAAATAACTGAACATTTTCCAAAAATATCACAATTTGTAACAACAACAGTAAAAACAGTATAAAAATCAACTAAAAAGTTACTGAGTTATACAATTAATTAATAAGTTAATCTATCCGTCTCTGCAAAACAATTTTTCGATGAAAATAAGATGGCAGACATGTAACCTACCACTTTCAATCAATATAAATCGTAAAACTATAACTATTTGTATTTTTGAAAAAAAATATCATATTTGGTTATGAATATTGATTTAAATTCATATGATTATTAAAGAAAAAAATAGGATCTAAAAATAATAGGAAGAAAAAATAGGAAATCAGGGTGAATAGGCCTTAGTCGACCACGCTGGCCCTGTGCGGGTTGGTCAACTTCACACACAACCCTCAAATTACTTCTCAAATGTATACAGGTTTCGTCAAGATGTTTTCCTTCATCATAGGGGCCGTCTGCGCCACTCGCAGACGTCCCCCATATAGATAGATAGATAGATAGGGGCGTCGAATAAACGTAATATGAATTCGAAAATCGAAAACACATTGGTACGTGCCGAGGTTCGACCCCGCAAACTTCCGGATTAAAGTCAACGGCCCTAGCCACTTGGTCACCAACGCTCTCAAGAAAAACATGCTTAATCCATATTGCCAATTTAAATTTAAAAACTTTAAAACGGATTTATAATGAAATAAAAGTTTTGTTTGTATCTTTCAACGTAAACCTGAGCGTTATCCAGACGGATTTCTATGCAAAGAGTTGCGTCTGGCTTGTTATCTCTGCCGCTCTGTGTGTGGAGTTAGCCAGCTTGTTACACAAGGCTTGGACTGCATACTAGGTACCTACGTAGTTTTACTAAGCTTTAGTTGACCGCTTCGTTTTGAAAGCATACATTTGAAACGCTTATTTAGTATTTACCCTACGGATTGGATTGTGGATTGTAATCTCACCTTAATTAATTCAAATCTTAAGCAACACACGTTCTAAAAAGGTCGCGCTTATTAAGGTCAGTATAACTAATACCATTTTGAAAGTAATGAAGGGTATTTTCACGATGCTCAGCTAGTGAAACAATACAAAGGAAATAGTGTATTAATTTGTTTACAAAACGGTGTCCATATGTGTGTGTGTGTGGTTAAACAAACGCAATTCCCACTCAAACAAATCACCACTAAGCAAACGTTTCTACGGGTAGGAATAATTCAGAGAAAGGTCACCTGTTACGGGCATTCGTCATCGATCATTGGGAGTGCGTCGCACGACCTTCCGCGTAATGTTGCCCGGGGGAACCGCCGCCTGCGCCGAGACAAAACCCTCGAGCCCCCCGCGCCTCCTCGCGGCCCGCTGTCAAACCAAACTTACCTACTTTCCTACACACGCACATTTTTCAACCCCCCCTTACACTTACATACCCTTTCTGATATCTAATACACATCTGAAAAGTTAACAACCTAGGAATTCATAATTAAGTCGTGTGTAACGTACAACCGTCATGGCTCGGCGTCAACATGAATATTAACCATGCAATTTCGTTCCATTTGAGATATATCACTGTTTTGTAAGCGAATAGGGAATATAAAAATGCTCCTTCGTGGCCAAATTTGGGCGGTTGCAGGTTAGGCGGTCGGTGACAGCGCATCCCGGCTCGCGTGTATTGTTCGTGTCCTAACCGCCGACTTTCCATTTATTTCTCTATGAATACGTTATTACCTGCTCGCCCCCGCTTATCAAAGTTTATTTGCAGCGTGTGGTTTACTCTGTACCGGTGCTTATTCGTTATTACAGCGCCACGGAGTGTTTTATTGCCGGGGCGGGGTTCAAACCGCGCACGACGCTCTTGTTTTTCGCTATTTTCCCCGCGATCTTTCAAGGATTTGAAGTTTATTATATGTATTTTTCTTGTTGCAGATCGAAGACGCCATGTTAATGTTCGACAAACAAACCAATAGGCACAGAGGTGAGTGAGCAACTTTAATATTTTCGTTTCACTTTTCCCAATATTTTCGTAAAAGGCATTCGCCTTTCCCAACCTGTAATTTCAATAATCATAGCTTAAAATTTGTACGATTGCGTGTTGTGAGGTATTATGCTCGCTTACAAATAATAATTAATTGACCATTACAATCACGTAGCTAAATTCAAGTGGCAGCTCACCGTCACGTGTACGAAGTGGAGCGTGGGCCTACTGTTTGCATACGCGTAGAAGTTTCGGTTGATCAATAATTTATTATACTTAGTTCTTATTAAACTTCGATTTGTATTTCTTAGAACAACTAAAATGATCACCATTCATATTTCAGTACATAATTAGTAGAAGCAAATATTTCCGAAAGTAATAATAGCTTTATAAATTTGCTTAGTAAGAAAAGACACGCACGATCAGTGCCATGTCACCTTGTTTCTCATATAAAAGTAGCGAACCCCAAAAGCTTGCATGTCTGTAGCAGGCAAACATATCATTTTTGTGCGCGTCTCGCCTCATTTCACTGGCCGTGTTCGCCACGAGCCACGAAGTCGTTGCCATGGTGAACGAGCAACGAAAATATAGTTGATCCTCGATGAAACTCGACCAGCAGAGTCAGATCTGTCACATTCAATAACTATTTATCGCTGTCACGAAGTAATATAAAGGCCCCGGCAGGCAGGGGAGGTCAACTATCAGTGGTAAAGTTACGGCTCAGACGAAGCGAAGCGAAACGGAGGTGGCATCGTCGCTAAATAGGCTCACCGTTTTCGGTATTGTGCTCCCTTCTTCGTGTTACGACTATACCCTGCTAATAAATAACAAATCGACGCCCGGATAAAATATATATGGTATCCTTGGAAAGATTTTTAGCTGGCTTAGGACTATACCCTACTTTCCTTAATGCGGGTGAAAGGGATCAAACGTAAATATTTCTAAAATATATAGATTTTAATCATAAATAATATTAAAGCAAAAAACCTAACATCGCAGTTTATTTTATCATGAACACTATACATAAATGAAGATTTATAATTAGATTTGTTTTCATTACCTCCGCAACGCGTAAAATTTTAATTAAAATCTACGAAAATCAAGGGCGGCCATCTTCTATTTTGTTGCCGACGAAGAATCCCTTGCAGCAGTTACAACAAACACAATGTTAAATTTGCTTTTGTAATCCCTATTACACAAAAACAGGTTGACCCAAATATTCGGCCTGGGTGAAATATCGTTGCGCCGTCATTTATGCAAGTTCGCAAAAACGAATCCTGTTTCATTTCAGGCCGTGCGAAAAACAGCCCTTTCTTCTAAGCTTAGGGCAGAAAATGATTTACGCGTGTTTTCCTCGTTCTCAACCTGCGCCCTTTGCGTGTCATTTGGATGATATTTGAGATCCCTCACTTTGTAATTAAATAAAACAAAGAAATATGCTTTACCCAAATTAATAGGAGCGCTCACGTTCAATGCGGGCTCTAATTATGAAATACAAAAGTCAAAGCAATAAGTACTTACCTTCGTTATTTTTGTAAAAAATAAAATAAAATAAGTTAAAGTATTATAGGTATGACTAGTTACACCTATAAAGAAAGTCCTTCAACTTTATTCGATATTATGTTACTAAGTAACATGAGGTATAAGTACGAGAATAATATTTAATATGAATATATCTGAGGCCGCCCCTAATACACCGGGGTTATTATCCCAAAAACCTAATCAGTTGGGTCGGGTTATTCTGGTAAGAAATGTAAAAATATCCGCTGTTTATTTGTATCAAACTTGGGCAAGAGGCAACCCAAACGCGTATTCAAACTGAATATGAATGCAAACTGCCCGGCGAACGGGCGGAATGGCGAAAATCAAATTAGGTATGGCGTGAATACTTCACGGCGACGTCGGGAAAAAAATTGAAATCAAATATTCATTGACTTTCAACCGGATAAGCCGGCCCACAGCCATTTCAATACATTTTATTATCTATTTTTCGGCGCGAGCCCGCCGCGGCGGCCCGCAAGGCGACAAATTTTCTGGGCACTAGATTTATTAATTCTTGCAACACCCTTTCTGTTGCGGGGTTCTGTAGGCAAGGCTCTTTTCCTGTTCTGTCGACTTGTTCAATTTGCTTCGCTTTAAAAAGTTTACATTTTATTTCTTGCTTTCTTATATTTTTTAAATTTTAATTACATGTTATAATTTTTTCAACGATAGAAAAACAAAATCCGATTTATTTTTAATACATAAAAAAATAAATCACAAAAGTACCGAAGGCTTAACTCCACGTGTTTCTACGTAAAGCTGTTGAATCTGCAAAATATAAAAAGCCTTTAGCCTTTTCAGTACATTAAATATTCGCGAATAATGCGTTTAATAGCACCCTTTACTTTTATTTACGACCTTTGCCGTTGAAAAAAATAATTAACGATGTCCCCTCGTGAAAATTCCATTGTCTTCTTTTCATTAATTACATAAAAAATCCTAACGTGTTATAAAGGGGCTTTTAGAACATTTTTTATTTCTCACGTAGCTCGCAGCATACGCGCAGGAAGTAATAATAAAGCCGGCGTCACCGAACGTGTTCACGTTCGTTTGGCATTCAAAGTGGCAGCCAAGCTTGAAGCAAATGCCATTATACAAAGGTAAAACGCGACATGTGAGAGACAAAGTTCATAAATATTAAAGAAAAAAAAACTAGCGGAACCAATCTCGGCGGGGCGGATTCCATTTGGTCGCACGCGTCGCGAGCGCTGTGGGACACATTTCTAAGAGTGCGTGCCTTGCTACCCTGAAAATTTCACCTCTCACTTTGCATAAGAGTAGTGTTATCTATATTTCATTCGACGCCGTTCGTGATGTGTAAAGACGCCTATCGCGTGAATCATGTATGTCGATCGTTTTCAGCTTGCTACTTTTTTTGTTGCGAAGAACTAACTGTCTTTTTTACTTTTTGCGAAACCTTTATAAAAATAATGAACTTGTATTAACTATCAAATTGTTAACTATCAAATAAAATAACTGATGAAACTTTAACATCAAAATTTTACAACATGCTAAGAACGAAGTAAGCAAATTCGTTAAAACTAGTAACTTAAGGAAAACAAACATCATTAAAAAATATTGTCTATTTTGACGCGTAAAATTTTCTATTTTTTTAAGTAATCCTCTACGATGATGTTTATTTCAGAAATATTGATGTCCTAATGAAAACTTTGTACTCGTACCTACCTCGATTTAGTCTTAAAAGTACTATAATAAATTAAAATTTCAGAGCATATATTTAAACCTTACCATTTTTAACATGAGAAAATCCTCAAAATGCTCCAATTTAACTATTTCTGTAACAGCAAGGCTTTGGAGTGGAGCACTCAGACTGTGCAAAGTTCGCAATTTTAACTCAGAACCCACGTTGAACGACTTTGACCTGTATGTTGTAAGAATAAGAGTTGTTGAAGGAGTTGTGTAAGTTTGTGTGTTGTCTTCGCGTAGTGCTAAGTGGGAGCACGTGGCGTTTCTCCGGGGAGCGGGAATACACCGGCTTAGATGCATCTTGTGGAGAACCAACAGCCCCTGTTAATATTACGTGTATTACAATTAATTCACTTTAAAACAATGTTAAGTTGAGAGAAGGTGAATTTTAACAAGGTGTTCACTTTGTAGCAGTAGCGTTAGAAATTATCTGTCCTTATTAAGCTGTGTAGTGAAACTTTGCCGTGAAAAGTCATAACTGCGGTAATATTTTGAATACGGTTTGATGCTGTTAGCCATTGTTAAATATTCAGCATTTTAAAGAGGTAAAGATGCGATTTTAGAGGCTGTTTAATAGGCGTTTTGATCGTACTGTTCAAGTTAATACATTGTTGATGATAGCTTGCCAGATTTTTCCGATTTATTTTTGCCATAACTTGTTGAGAACAATTTTAAGTATTTAATTTACCGGATACGGCGCTTAGTTACAGAACACACAGACTTCACTAATTCTGTCATTTATTCCGTCCCAAAGAGCTTCCAAATAAAGTCTAAGAATCTTCCTGCAATTGCTCGCTAAAGCCCGTAGATCATTAAAAAGCATTTCGCCATAAACAATCACAACAACTAACTGTTTTGGCAAGAGTGCAACCTGAAAATCTGTGTTTATAGTTCAATTTTGGAACTAGCAAAGTTTTGCATCGATATCGAACGGGGCGCCCCAGGGACTAGCGGCTGAAAATGCATCCCGAGTATTCCTGAGTCTAGAGCGCGGTGTGATGCATGAGATAAAGTGTAAAAGTAGATTCGCTCTGGAGACCGTTCTGTAATCATCTGCTTACCGCCAACGCTTTTTTGTTGGAGATTGAATTTGTGGCGCTTCTTTTCTGAATAAAGTCTCTTTTAGAGTTGAGTCTTCTGACGTGGTATTCTGTGTGTTGTGTCTGATTTTTAATAACAATTGGTATTATGTTTTTTTTAGTGTATTGTTCTAGTTTTACCCTCACTAGACTAAATATTCCATCAGTTTAAAGACGTTCACTGTTAGACAATGATCTCTACATCTTGGTCCTATGCTTACCTACTACTCATTTATCATCAGACACATTTTGGTTATTAAATTAAAATTTATGTTATTCGCAGCAAATACTATAATATTAAAAGGCAGAAGGGAGAAGCAACAATGTTCTCACTGCAATAAGTTCATTTGCGCTTATATAGGGGGCCCAATCCCCCAAGGACCTAGCGAGCGAGAAGTGGATACAAAATACACATTTCAGTCAACGTAGATAGTGGTTTTCTAGTGGTCATTCTCATCTTAACTAAATTATATAAATGTACTAAAGTTGGTTTTTAAAGCGATTACTAGAGTTTATTACTTTGATCACAAAATCTTCAATTTGAATTTGAGCACTATGAATAAGTTGATAAATATATAGTAGGTATGTGTTCAGCAAAAGTCTATAACTTCATCGAAATGGTATTATAATAGGCCTTCAACAAGAAAGCACTTTTATTGTAGTCTATTATCTCAGCTCGTACTTTATGTAATGCAAACGGAATCACATTCGGCCGAAACACAATACGCCCAATAATTCCATTGGTATCAGCAACAATGGTTTCTTAAGAACGGATGCCTATAAATCGAAACCTCGAATTGATCGTCAATGGAGCATTAAGGGGCCACTTTCACAATATACATTAGGAGTGTGTTTTAGCAAATCACTTCCTACGGGACCGAGCCTGAAAAGGGACTGAAAAAATAGAGGAAGTGACACAGTGGAAAGTGTAGGAAATAGCCGAGGAGCTTCTTAAGGCGAATGGAGTGGCAGCAATTGAAAAGTCATCCATTCTCATACATCGACGCGGACGAACAATAAGTGCGGGCAAAGGAGTAAATTTATAATGCAATAGAGCTGGAACTAGGTATAACGGGAGCAATAGCTGTTTGTTTAAAATGTTTAGAACTCCTAATAATAGCGGTTTTGGTTTCAGAAATCAAAGGTTACATGAAAGCAAGGTAACAAGGTAAAATGGAAATCTGAACCTCTAGTTTATTAAAATTTAATTATTCATAAAAGTATTGATAAATTAAAGCTCTAATCCAGTTTTTCATTACACTTCTTTAGTTTAATAAAATCGTATTTAGGGTTGCGCCTAAAATAACCTATTTTCGTGTACCTAAAAGTAATAACGGTGTTTACGGCAGTTTGCGGCATCTTGTTTGCGGATGATTGCCGGCGTGTCACTTAAAGGGTTCCGCCGTTACGTTTATGACATTTTAAAACAATGTTCCGCGCGTAAATGACACGCATATCCTTTATTAAGTGGCGACATTAAATTTTACGCACTAAAGTAATTACACACAACTGTCGCGGCAAGTTTCCCTCTAAAGCATAACTAGAGTCCCTCTGTCACATTAACACGAACACTTAAGCGGAGTTATTCGCGCTTGTTTTGGTTATATTAAGGATTCCTGGCATAATTATCACAAAGCGACTTACTACGCACCCATTTATTAACCATCTTAATTACTAAGGCCAAGTTAATTACACCGGGTAAAACTTAACGCCTGAAGAGCGCTATCCCCTTGATTTATCGTGAAGCCGGTTTGTCTAAAACCTCTTTATGTCATTCCCTCGTGCTCGTGGGAGAACGCGGAAGTTGCTCCGCATCATACCTAACGGCACCTTTAATGCTCGCCCCCAAGTTTTAGCCTTAATAAAATTATGGAAAAATCCTCGGCTACTTGGAACAATTACTTTTATTTATGACCTCTAATAATTTACTGTCACACAGAATAAAGCAGTGTCAAATTTGGGGGACGTGGGCGTTTCCCCTTGGAGGATTTTCGGCCGTCTATTGTTGAAAATTTAACGCGTAATGATATTAATATCAAGTTGGTCTATATTGTTCCCTACACTGAATTTAATAGAGAATGTAAAAAGCCCACATTACTTTTACCTTCACTTAACACACTTAAAGTTTGCTTGCTAGTTGTACCTTAGCAATAAGGCCAAAGTAACATAGCGATTTCTCTTTTGACTTTTATGTTTTCTGCATTATAATGTTGTATTTCTATATTTGATAAGGCATATTTTCAATAAAGCATAATGTATTGTACTTTATAGTAGAATGAGATTATTGTATCGTCGCTTTTGACTGCAGTTGTTAATTCCTAAGCTACATAATTATTTTCTATACTGTTTGTGTTTTGGACCTATTCTGTTAGCAAACAAGTTTCTTCTTCTCTTCTTTCTCTTCTCCTTATCCTATTATTTGGGGTCGGGTCTCCTCACTTTCATGCGCCAAGTCATACGATCTTGGGTTCTCGATTCATGCAATTAGGCCTTCTTGAGATCTCTTTAGAGATTTTTCCATCAGGTTAATGGCGGGCGACCTCTTCCTCTCCTCTGTTCGGGCAGGTCCAAAAAAAAAACTATACCAGTTTCTTAAATAAATAAAGTATAGTACTGTAGTAGTCCGTAGAGAAAACCGCAAAAGACTGCAGGAGCGAGCTCGGCGGTAGCGTGACTCAGTCCTATTTGAAACATCATTACTCAGCCGCGGTCAGAGAGGTAATGAGATGGGCCTCCGCTCTGCCGCCTGCCTGCCTCATTGTTCAAATGTAACGCAAACAGATATTTCAAATCTGAGTAATGTTTTACACTTTGTTTTTCAACAAAAAAACGTTGAGGATTGTGTAACAAAATAAAATAAATACACGAAATGTTACTGTCCGTTACCGTCACTGAATGCTCTAAGGTATACACTGAATTTCGAAGTTGGAATTTTGCTAGAGGTATGATTTCCACGCGACTTGGGACCAGGCGATATTGCCACGTATAAATCAGCATTCCATCGCGGCCGCATAATTCGGAAACCTCACCGAGGGGCGCTTTCAATCGGCTGGGATTCAGTAGGTGTGGTCCCCACACGACCCCGTCTGCCGCCTGTGCGCAATTGCAATCAGTCTAATATGTTGAATAGTAGGTCCATCTCATTATCATGGGCGACCACAGGTGAATGATGGCGCGGCGCGAGAGAGGCCGTTTTGTTTGTGGTCGATTTAACGCCGAGGACAAATTGCGTGTTTGCCGCCACAGCCGAGAGATCATTCCAGCACTGAGAGGTATAAATCGACTGATTACTTTTGCACAATTTCGAATGTAAAGTGAATTGTTTTATTTCCCGTGCATTGTTTAATTTGCCTCCTGACTGACTGATCGGTCTTTATTTACGTTGGGCCCTGAGTTATGATGACTGTTTCATTTACTTTTATCGTAGCGTATTGATCATGATGGAGCTAATGGGAAAACATTATTTTAATGAAGATAAATTCTGACGTCATAGTTTTGTGGAGTAAATTTTGATGACATTTGATTTAATTGATGGAAGATAAGCATAAATGGGTGTAATTGAGTCTAATAATGCTATTTGAGTAAATATATTTCAGTAGATTAATATGATAAAGGACAACAAATGTTTGTTTATAAAGTCTAGCAATCTTACAGAACGGATATTTATGTTCTGAAATATACTTTCAAGTACCCGTGAAATTACCTTCTTTTTGTTGAAATTATTCGCCTTTTTTGGCAATATTGTTAAGTAGCGTAGTAAAAATGTGAGCACCTAAAATTTACGTTTTTCTCGAGTTAAAAAGAAAGAAAAGACCCCTAAAAAAGTTCATATTTATTCCTTGTCGAAAACGAACTAACTCTTGTTTTCATCCTCTTAACAAGAAAGTAATCTGTCGACCTCCGTCGCGATAACGGGATTTTTATGTAACAAACTCGAGTCGCGCCTACCCTCACCTAGCCCCGGGCTCTCTCAAGAAATCCCCGCATTGTCAGATTCTACTAAGGATTCGACGTAATATACATTTTCCCGTGTTGGAATTACAGCTGTATTTTGCTCATGCAACATAAAATCGGCGTAAAGGCGACGCCCATGAAAACGCTCGGGTGCAAACCTATAGCCTTTATTTAGTTGGCTCCAATGTAACAATCCACTGAAAGTTTTACTGTCGACAGTTCCAGCTTCGCCGTTTCATAAGCGAAGTACCCGTAAAGTGTAACAGGGTATAACGCAATGCACCCCGGGCAAGACAAATTTGTCCAATATGCGATACACTACACGCTCTCAGACAAACTTGCACTATTTCCCAGGTACAACAACAAAATAGAGAGATATTCCTACAGAACTCCAGAACGCTCTGTAAAATAAAACGTCGTCGAATACTCTCAGGAAAATCTTTACCTTCTTTTTTCGTTCCCATCTGCATTTAAAACGTTTTCCTTGTCAATTTCTGCAGTTTGATTTTGTCGTAATTTAAAGACGTTTTGAAGGGTGACTAGCGTCGACCCCTTTGTAGCTCCGCCAACATAACCTCGTCTCTTCGCCGTAATAATAACTGTGCGCTGTGATACTCCACTGACACTGTTGTACTTAACTGCGTAATATTGTTTAACCGCTCGAAAATTATGTACAAGTGTCGCGTAAGGCGGGCGTGTTCACGTATGGCACTAAATTTTAGTTAAAGTCGTCCGCAACAGGTGCGCTGGATGTGCCCGGTAGACTCGTAATTATCATCACCGACCTCCACCGCTCCACTCTGACTATTATACCGGCGCTCCTCGCTGAAAGTATTGGCAGGGGATTATGCACGCTACGCTAGCTTCACGACTTCTACGTGATGATAATTAAACCGAAACCCGCTTCTTACGTATTTAAACAAAGTTTTCGAACAATCTGTGTGCAGATGGAAATAAAGACAGATTTATGTCAAAACAGATGTCTAATGGATTGGTTGGATAAATGAGAAGAGACTGATGGAAAAGCGATAATCCAGCCATATGGCAAAATTGTTCAGCAACACTCGTGAATCATGAATCCAATAACCGCAGAATGTATTGGCGCAGGATTTAAAAGGCATCATTTAAAACAGTTTTAATTAACTGTTTTGGTACCTTAGTAAAATTAAATATTTAAAGTTAATTTGTATGTTTTTAAAACATATTTGCAGAGTCGGGGCGAGCGACTCCCCGGATTCCCCAATCAGGTCATCCGTGCACGCTGGAAATATTGTGGCGCCGACATCAGTACATTTACACATTTTGCTCACTTGTCAATTAAATGTCACACACGATTCGCTGCGAATTTACTCAGTCAGTTGCGAACATCAGCCGGCCAAATGGAAATTTGCATAAAAAACACCTACCTACTCAGCCAACAATAGCGCAGCTGCGTTTCATTTTAGTGTTGGGTTGTTTGGATATCTACGATGGTCATGATTTGGATCGCTTTTTGCTAGGTAGAATTATGGCTCCGTTTTCATAACAGCGCAACAAGCGGCGAGATTTATTCGGAAATGGAACACGTCTCAGACAGAATCATTGCGAAAACCGGGTATAATACATGTAGTAAATATTTCCGGCCGACTCCATGTTGTTTGACCATTTTTCAATATTTTTAGAAATGACAACTGAAGTAAGTACGTAAAATGTAGAAAACTTGATTTATTTTGACATGTTTTGTAGTCGTTAGTAACAGGCATGCGTTTACAATGTTTTGATGGAGCCGTAAGAGGCGGGCTCCATAAATTCGAGAAGGCTGAAGCACGCTCACGCAACGAATGTGTGCGGCGAGCAGATTTATACGTTTGTCTTGTGCCACGTGCACTCGCACTCGCCGGCAAAAATATTGCCGACTATGGAAAACCTACCCCATTAGAGCACTACGAACATTTTCAAATAATCTAAAAAGAATTTTACCACGTATCTTAATAAAAGAAGTTTGATTAGCCTACCGCTCACAACACTTTGTGAAAAAGGTCCTTGGAGTATTTTAAAATCACAACATCGGCGAGATTGTGATGTATCAATCGAGAATTAATTTAAACTTTGCTGGCCAAAGCGAGCAGCGTCCGACTCAAGGGACCAAACGGGCATCAAATCGAATAGAAGGTTATAATTGACTCGTGTCACGGAAACAACAACTGAAGCGCCTCCGGAACTCACTCAAATATCGGCTCTAAAAGCACAAGCTAACCTCCAAATTCAGTCGTTACATTGCCTCGTTTCGATTTCATTTTCCTCTAAACAAAACTGAGCTTGTGTCGTGGCGAGTCTGACACTCACTTATAGGTAAGGTACCTAGACGTAATTTACGTGGCTTGTAGCCGATCATTTAGATTTTGTCCGCATTTACTTTTATACTTAATCAACGTTTCCAACACGATAATCTAGAGTGAAAACATAGCGATGTCAACAGCACGGTAATTGGATATATTGGCAGTAGGATGAGAAGTAACTCGTATGTTCACGATAATGGTTTTGTAAATTAAACCCCGTTATGCGACGTGGTTCTGCGTCATTGTTATCGCTGCTACACGCTTGTGGTAATTGCTGGTTTCTCCTTTAATTTTCATTAACGATGATACCTTAATAACAAAGTTAGTGGTGTTAAAAGTGCGGTAAATTTAATGTGCCTATTTAGTGTTTAACCCGCAACTAAGTCGCCATTTACTAGCTTGTGGGTTCGTGTTGATAGGACACAACCAGATTTTTCTGATTTTCCACGAGAAAATGTACTACATACAAACTTTTTTTTTACTATATTCAAATCTTATCTACGAAGATTTGAATAAAGTAAAAAAAAGTTTGTAACGTGTGTAAAAAAAAACAATAAAATTTATGAAAATTTTGACTTCATGTGGTCTTGTCTATGTCTATCTAATAGCACTGATCCTCTATTAATTTTAATTATAGTACTGTACTTTTGATGCGGATATAATGCGTGTACTGTACACCTGTACATTTGTTTGTACTGACAGCTCGCGCCTATACCTAGCGCCCAGCAGCAGACTATACAAAGCGCGAAATTAAAAACGTCAATCAGAGTCAGTAGCTTTCACTGATAAATCGTCGTGCCATTATTCGTGGCTATTAATTGCATTGCCTTAATTGCGTTCATTCGTTCACGTTTCATTGTAAGAAAATTAATGAAGTAACCATTTTGACTCCTTTGTGGGGTTGTTGTACTTTAATGGGTTTGGACCTAAATACCTGAATAGGGAACAATTTTAATGGCGTTAGTAGGTTTTATAATTCCTACCTTTTCACCTACATATAATATACTACGCGTTAAAACTGTCTCAATTTACTGAGGTATTCCAAAATATTAATTTATTTTACGACAGCAAAAAATTACAATTAAGAAGAACTTACAATCCTGTAAACCTTTTTAAAAACAAAATTCTTCGATGCGTTCTATTGCTGAGTATTTGAGTAATAAAAATTAACATTTGCTTTGTAAAATATCCCTGTAATCATTTCTAACAATAGCCTGAGGTTGTTTTCGTGTCCGCAAAGGGTCCGATTAATTTCGGCTTTAATAAAAAAAATGTTGAAAAATGTACTTACAAGCCTCGCAATTCAGGAAAGGATGGAATTCAAAATACGGACCAGATGCTTGGATTCAAGGAAACGGTATGATTAAAAACAATATTGGATATTGTGAACATTATTAAACACGGAGAAATATGTTTGAATATCTGATGGTATTATGTTTGTTAACAAAACACTCATTTATAAAATTTTGATTTCCTTAATCAACTTTTTCATTTCAGAACTGTAAATGTTTTTACTTGCGTATCAAATTCTAGTATGATTAAAAACCCAAACATGATGGTCGTACCTATACGAATGTGGCGTCTCCCTAGGGTGTTGTCAGGACTACGTAATGTATGTAATCTGAATTCCAGTTGCCGTTATATTCACGACCCGTATTCAAACGATGATTATATTATTATTATAACGTTGCTGTAACTTGACCCGTTTCCAGATTATCCTATTGTTAAAAGTACTCGGTCGTTTTCAATGATATCTAGTCATGGGCTGGTTCAGTATTTCTATAGCTATATATCTATCTGTTTTATTATGTTTTAGCTTGTTTCATAAGTGTTAAAAACTTCATCATCAGCTTGCGGTCAAAAATCTAACGGCATGTGGGTGACTGTAGGAAATAGCGGAAAAGAAAATAACCTTATTTACAAAAGTAGATTAATATTGGATAAATGGATTAGTAATTAAACTTAAGTCCAAGACTGAAACATCAAAATTTTAGTGTAAAATGTTTAAATTTTTATTCATTTAGGCGTTGAAAAATCTGTTTCAAATAGATGTTTAAATCGAAAGTGATTTATAAGTGCACCACTTTTCTTTTAAAATGTACGAGTCTGATAGTAGTCGTTTTAAGTAGCCGCCAGTTCACGACCTAAAGTAGCTATTTCCGTAACAGCTTCTAAAAGTCATCAGTTTAAAATCGGATCGTGAGGTGCGCAGGAACAGTACGAGTGGCTCAAGCCATTAAACATTAATGTCTTGGAGATAACGCCAGCTTTTTGTGTACTACTACACGATTTTATAGCTCTTTTATTGTCTTGAAACTGATCGGCGTCTGCCTCCACTTACGTACTTCTTTATAAACAACGATTACGCACTTTCATTGTTTAAACTTGATAGCGGTACTTGCTCATCAACCTATTTGCTATTTGAGATGGTTTGTTTCTAGGAAAAGTTTGAATAAAATTCTGAATCCCTTACATATAAAATATCGAATAAAATATTTACTAGTTGTATAGCGAACGATACAAGTATAGAATCATTTTCTTGGAAGCTTTCTTTTTGGCTATTCTACTCAAAACCTCAGCTACAAAAAGCTGTCACAGTCCTTCCTGACTTGTTGGAGCCAACAAAAAGCAAATATTTATTTTACCTGACCGAAATTCCAGATTAAGCCCTTTCAACAAAAATGTGGTTGTTTGTGTCAATAGAGAGTGAAGTCCACATTGTATTACATATTTCCACGGGCACCATTCTTCGGGCGTAGTGGTCGCAGTATAACAAACAACACAAAAGGCGAAATAATGAATAGTCCAGAAAAACGGCGCGGCTCTCGTTATGAGCTACATGCATAAATGATACGGCGAATCTGACAAATGGCACGGCAGAGTATAACAATGGTAGTGCCTCCAAGTGGCCGTTCAATTATGTAAATAGGCTTTGCGATGTTCGTCCGGCAATAATAAAACTGTTTAACAGCTGACGAGCGCGCGCCCGCATGAAACATTTTCGTATTCACCCTGCTTTCTAAGCAATAAAACGAACAGGTACATGCCATATGACGAACGCGCGCCGCTCATATTAAATTAGACCACCCCTGGTCATCCACTTTACTTTTATTTGAATCCCATGAAAATATGAAACGTGTCTGGTCGTTCGCGTTTGGCCATACGACTCGTCACCTTTTTATTCGAGAGTCAATGTTTATGAATTTGCCAATAAACACACTCGACTCGCTGTCACCTCGCAATTTCGTCACAAAATTCGCGAAAAATGTTTCTCATTTTATGTGCGAGCGGACGATAACGGTTACTGTTATCGCTAATTATCCGGAGTGGTTATTTGGCTCAAATAAAAAGTAATCCTATAGTAATTTGGATAAAAGAGTCTCTTTTACGAGGTCTGAGGGACTTGATTGGTGTAGGAGTCGTCGTCTTTAAGGGGGGCTATCATGCAAGGAACACATAAACGTGGTCTCGGGGCGTGTGCGGCTAAATATTATCAGAGCATTCTTATTACTTCTTCCAGAAAAAACGTTTTATTAAGAAAAGCACGCGTAGCAATAGAGACGTTATGAATTGGTAATTATCTGGGAATTAATGACGAGCGTTAATAATGTAAATGGGATTATGAATTTATTAATCAAGAACAATTTTTCGCGCGTAGATCCTCATTAAAGTGATCCGGCGCTGGTGCTTCATCACTCCTCAGTCAAATTGCGTTTCACTTAATTTTCTTTCACCGGCAGGTGTGTTCGACAGAGCAATTATTTACACCGACAGGCGTGACGTCACGCCCCGCGCCCCTTGTCTCACCCTTGACGTTTCCTTAGAGAACGAAACTTGGTATCGTTGTCTAGATAGTTTCAAACTGTAAGTTATTCCCTTTTAAGTTTTCCTATTTCGTTTTCTTCACGAACGCCTATCGTAACTTTCTGAATTGCGCGTCTATCATTGCGTTTCATGGAACCGTAGTTCTTGACACCAATAAACGGCTAAAATAAGATTTGACGTTCACGAACTAAAATCAAAGCGATAAGTATAAAATTCTTTCTCAAATTTTTTCAAAACTTTTTGTATGTTGAGGCTGAGTGGGGTTCGAATCAGCAATCATATCATTCCAAGACAGGCACGAAGTATCTGGCTCTGGCTGATGTGGCTGTGAAACCAGCAAGAATATAAAATGTATATAAAGCCAATAACCGCATAACGTTATAAACAAATATTTCCGGTAGTACTTTTCATCAGCTTTTGAAATGATGTAGGCCTAATTGGATTGAATAACAGCCTTTATGCTAACGTAACATTAGAGCCAAGGTCGTTTAAATACTTACCGAATGTCAGATCCATTTGTTCCCCTCGTGTTCAGAAATGTCGCCGCGGCAGATACGCCTATGGTTTAGTGTCTCTAATGTGACAGTGACATATAGGATTAAATTAGAATGTCATGCTGATGCTACCCAAAATGAATTTGCACTCGGATTGAGTAGCTTCTATTGTTAATTCCGTTATGATGAACCAAAACGAGTATTTTAGGCCTAACCTTGTTTGCCTTAACTTAGATTTTGTCTGTCACATTTGCTGACTTATTTGGAGATTCAGATTGAATGAAATACAATCACAAATATTCTTTGTTGACACCAGTAATTAATTATTTAAGAATAATTCAATTTGAAAAAAAATGTGAATCAAATAGTCACGAGGCGGATTTATTACTAAAGTAGCAATCTCTTTCAGGCAACCAACCAAGAAATAGCTAAAAAACTGGCCAAGTGCGAGTCGGACTCGCGCACCGAGGGTTCCGTACAAACCTGCAAGGTTTACAAAGTTCTTTCATTACGACAATCGAGTCATAACTATGGTAATCTTATTGCAAAATGAAATTCATAACATTACAATGGGGAAAGATGGAGGAGCATAAATTTAAGACAAAGATCTCTTTATCGTTTAAGTAACTAAGTACTAAGTAAGTATTTCAACTTGATAGCTCTACGCGTTCATGAGGAAAAAAGTAATAAGTTTATAGTTATTAAAAAATATATATTTTGTAATGTAACTAAAAATTTAAGGTTTTCGGAATTTTTCCTTTATGTGTGCTATAAAACGTTGCTTCATGCCAAATTTCAAGATTCTAGGTCGACTGGAAGTACCCTTTAGGTTTTGATTCCCTTGCGAGTACTTGCGAGTTTCAAAATATGCAGCTTAAATTGCTGTTTCTTTTGATTGCGTTGACATAGAAGTTTGATTTTGTTACAGCTTAAAGGTATTATAGACCTGAGTATTTGGTATGAATTTCAATTTAATACCTTTACGCGTTTATGAGGAAATGGGTAGTAAGGTTAAAATTATTAAAAAAATATATATTATGTGATGTAACTAAAAATTTATGGATTTCGTAATTTTTCCTTTATCTATGCTATAAGACGTTGCTTCGTACCAAATTTCAAGATTCTGAGTTCACGGGAAGCACCCTGTAGGTTTTGATTCCCTTGCAAGTGTCGAAAATTTGCGGCATAAACGGCTGTATCTTTTGATTGCGTTGGCTTAGAAGTTTGATTTTTTCACAGCTTCAAGGGACAGTAGACCTGAGTAATTGATATAAATTTCAGCTTCATACCTCCACGCGTTCCTGAGAAAAAGGCTCTTGACAGACGGACAGACGGACAACAAAGTGATCCTATAAGGGTTCCGTTTTTTCCTTTTGAGGTACGGAACCCTAAAAATAGTAAATAACGCTAAAATGATAAAATAAGTTGACGTCATATGTGTCAGAGCTGTCTTTCAGACCATTCTTCGAGCAGAAGAAGGCGTGCGTTTAGCTTAAGTTTTTAAAAATCCTTGGGACCATAAACCTATAATATACAATTCCTGTAATATCCAAGATTTTGAGCACAAAATCATGAGGTTGTTTCCGAAATAGGTCAGTAGTGTTGATTTAGTTTTACGTATCCTTACACAGCGGTCATTCCCTTTGAAAGTTGGCTGGCTTCGTGGCATTTACACAGGTGGCGACTTGACATTTAGCTAAACACATTTTGGTGAAGCGATATAATAGAAATCGATAACACTAAATAACCTTTTAGGTACCCACTTAAAAAGCATTCGTTCATTCAGTCGGTCACGCAAGCGGAAAGGTTTCACGTGCGATGACTGTTGCTTATCGGGGAAACGCTTACACACAGCGCTGTGGTTGCTAAGAGACGAACGCCATAAAAAACTAAGCATAAACCAGGTACTACTTTATATTTTATAACAAGCTTTCCATCCGTACAATACAATACAAATATACCACACACACACACACACCCGCAGCACACTCCATGTTCTTCTTTTCTACGCCTATACCTTCATCCTGAAGTTGATACAATTTCATATAGGTAAGCTGTTTGGTCTTGAACGGAAGCGAATCATATATAATGGAAAACCGACCATACTTCTGTATGTTTAATATAAGTAAATAGTTAAAAAAAATGCAATATTTTTAGTTAGTTAATCAATCCCGACTAAATACTATATCAAATGATGAATCAAATTAATATAATTACCTTCATCAAACCGCGAAACATGAATGAATCTAACATTAATATTTTCATATCAAACAGTTTGTAATTTAAACAATATCAATACTAACCTCAATCAAAGCTTTTCCTTCGCGTATGGAGCCCATAATTTTCTCCGTGTTTTACCGGTTTCGGTTTTAAAGTCAATAAGCCGGAGTTATATTTTGAGAGGTCAGTCTCTATTTGCTTTCTGACAGACAAAAGGTGGAATTTTCTAATTAACGTTACCACAATACCGCGATAAGCGACCTAAAATAACTTTTTGCTAGTTACACGAAATAAGTTGAAGTTGTTACTTGAAATATAAGCTCGTAGTTTATTGACTAGTAAAATTCTATAATTAAACAAAGCTCTATAATTTATGTATTTCATTCTATATGTGTGGTTTTTATTTTCATTTGTTTCAAAAAAGTTAAGCAACACTGGAATGCCCCACCTACCCTAAATTAATTGATAAAAATAGTGGCCAGACCTTCTTCTTATCATGCAAAAAGTTTGACCGTTGATCTCACATTCTGACCCAAACCCATCGATGTTAGTTACCTTACGTTTCTCTACTATATCAACAACTTTTCTACATAAAAACGCGATCTAAATCCCACCCGCGTGTTTATTTTCATTTTCATAGAACCATCTCGAAGCAGCGTTTGCAAACTCTACTCATCCGTACACACAAAAAAGCAATTCTAATTCATAGATGGGGCAGTACATAAATACCGCTGCATCCGACCACATCGATAACTGAACACCGGCGCAGTTTAAAGCCTCGAACGAAACCGTTTTATAATAAATTCTCCCGCTCGTACCCTGTGGGATTAATCGTCTTACTTTTCTCTCCCGGCTGTAATCCTCAGAGGGAATTGTGTGGCCAGGACTTGTGTTAAGACCTATATCATCGGTTCTCATTGGCTACTCGTGTGGCATCTAAATTCGAGTGAGCTTTTTATCTACTATTAATTAATTGTCATGATACTTTAATGACACGATACAAAAACTTTACTATCTGTATAACACTTTGACATATCGAGAGACAAATAATCCCCCCTTCAGAAAGCCACCATAATAACATGAATGGCAACATAATACCTTTACTCTTTCAATGCATCCTTTTATTTGGTCGAAAGTAGCTAATAGCTAAACGCCTATCATCAAACTATTTGAAATGGCATTTGAATTTAATCTGTTATATATCAAATGATCTTATTTAAGCTGACTATTTTATCAAGATTTTCTCATTTACATTGCTTTTGCATGACTCTATTTTGCTTCCAATAAATTATCTATTCTTACTATCAAAAACATACAACCTAATAAGAATAATAATCAACCTAAAATTACAAAAAGGTACACGAATGTACCAGAATAAAGTATGTTATCCAGAAAAGTGTTAACGACACAATCAAATAGTAATTTCACATTCTGTTGAACACATAGAGCTCCTTCGAACTTTATTACCACTATTATTTTGCACTCCATTTCAGACGTTGACCCAAATTTTCGTCTTACGAAAAACTTTTATGCGAAAGTTTCCGGACCAACATTTTACACAAAGAGACATCAGGGAATTGGAACTTTATCGCTATTTGAAATCTCAGAAAATAATGCAAGTAGTAGGAGCTCCGCTTCTAGAGATGTTCGAAGGGATAGTTGCGAAGTGTACTCTCTGGATTTACTACATCACTAGTTGCGCTCAGATAACTATCGTCAGTAACGCTTTAACTTATGATATTGTCTTTGTGCAGTTCCTTTCTACGTCTTTGTTGACAGAATGCGAATAATTGCGTTCCTTCCCGGATATAGATCACGTAGTTTTAATGGAATAGCTCAGTTTGTGTTCCTAGTTAATGGCTGCGATGAACGATGCCTTTGTTGTAGTAAAAACGTTTATATTTTTCTCAGTTGAGTGCGAAACTAGACCGTGTTTTATTAAATTGGTTTGTATTTTTTAGCTCATTTTTAACAATTGTGGCTAAATAGTTTTAGGGTATCAGGAGGAAGAGAGAGCACCTGATGGTTTACTGGTGGCAACACTGGCGACAGAGCTTAGTTTGTGTCACAACTGGCCGCCTGCGCCGCCTGCTGAATTAACCGCGCTCTCGGACTCTCCAAACGTCACTCTTATTATCATCTGACACTTCGGGATTACCTAGGATAAATTGTTTTAACGTTTTGAAAGCGGCCATTCTGCCGGACGTCGACGGATGTTATCTTTTCGAATTAAAACTCGGCTCTATTTGAATTCCTCTTCCTAGTTGATTTTTGAAAGCAAAACTTGTTAGTGTTACTTAATCTAGAGTCGAGTCAAAGTCAATTTGTCTGGCGTTTGATTGGCTGCGACAATCACTTACGTGCGACAGTGTTAACTTTGACGTACGAATGGAGTTTCACGAGAAGCCTGGCGCTGCACGTCTGCTAATGCCATTTTCCGTTTGGCTAATATGTTTAGCATGCGCTATTACCAATCTACCGTCGAGCTCGGCCGCCGCCGCCGTGCGCCTCTGCACAATCAATTTGTTTCATATTCGGACGTTTTGATTCTACGAATGCACGGCGACACGACCGGAGCTCGTTGCGGCGTGTCTTCATTTGCAAGTTTATGATGTTCGTTTTGTTTGCAAGGATTTGGATTGATGCTTACTCTCGCCCTGCACACACCTCGTCCACTGACGAATCAAAACACTATTGTCAAAACATGTAGAACCAAACATAGTACCTTACTCCGTTTGCTACGCAAAGCACGGCGGATTTTCCATCTCCTAATTGTTATCAATACAAAATCGCAATATGTAAATGGTAGGTTGGGCTCTAGGCGCCGAAGCCCAGGGCCCTTAGGACTCAGCAAGGGCGGCGCTCGAGTTCATTTGACATTCGAAACACGAGTGCCTCGAACGATGTCCCATCTCGGCTCGCTCGCGCCGATTGCATTAATTTCGCCATTTTATAAACGATCTTCAGATTTGGTTATTTGGTATTACCTAAAACGTATTTTACAGTGCGCCTTGCCTCTCCATTTTCATCTTAATTCTGTAAAAACCATATTGACTTTAATATTAGCTGAAAATTGAAATTTGTTGTCTTATATTCATAATAGGTAATTGAACTCTCGCTCATAGCCAACGCTTAATTTATTCATTAGCGTTGGAGTTTTTCCTGCTAAGCCTCACATAAATGTGAAGAAATCATGGAATGAGAATGTGATTTGTCATTTTGCGGTAGCCGCCTTTAATGTATCCTCGGGAGTATTCAAATCAATCTCTGAACATTTTCAATTTATTTCAGTGTCCTTATCTCTGACAGCGTCGGCTCTGAATTAATCTGAGCGGACTCGCGTTCCCCGCTCCCGCGCTTCCCCCTCTCACCGGAAATTAAACGAATTAACGCCATCCAAATGTACATTTTTCAAGTTGGGACTCTCGCATCCTATCGATGAATCTTCAGTCTTTTTCATCGAAAAGCGATCACCAGATCTGTGCGTTTATCTGTCTTCTCTTAGATTGAACAATTGATACGTCAGTGATGTTCGCAGAATTGTAAATTGAATTCGCTGTATTGATTCGTCTCCGCTCCATTTATTTGGAAAGCGATTTGATTAAACGTGGAGACACTGTTGTATCTCAAGCGTGGTTTGAATACAATTTAGTTGGCGGTAATAATTAAGCATATAATTGAAAACAATGTCAGAGCGGAGTTGCGTGGGTGTCGTGTTTCGGTGAAATGTTAGTATGTATAATGTTGTTCTTGTATCTGAGTCCGTGAAAGTGTGCGCGGTCAATCGCTGACGGGCAGGCGGGCTGCCCTCGCGTTCCCGTAGTATAATGGGTTGTAAACCTGCGCACACCTGCCCGCTCCGTGCGATACCCGCTAATTAATTCACCGGCAGCCATTACTACGAATACGATACCCACGATTATTGCGTCCCAGTCCAAAATTGTTGCTTGTTCGCCTTGAGTTATTTCTCTTTTAGCGCGCGGCCCGAGCGGTGGGTAACTTGAGTGATCCCCTCTCATTTCATTCTCGTAGACCATTAGCTGTTTTTTTTTTAAATTGCTGACTTTTTAAAATTGTTTTTTGTGACGACCAGACAACTTAATTATAGTCAGATACTCATGTTAGTAGATACCTACATTAGGTGAATTATGTTCTTACCTTTAATGTCAGCAAATGATTTTGTGAAATCTTATTTCGAATAAAACCTTTCGACTTTGACTTGACAAAAAATTTATGCAAAAACACGGACCTAAAAAGCTAGTATTATTTTAGAAAAAACTGTTATTTTCTTTTATTTCTTCATATAAGAAAAATGCTCACTAAGTTGTTTACGTGAAATTAAAACGAGGATATAATTTAAAGTGGAAGCTATTCCGCTCATCCTCTTAACGAGGTTGCATCCAATAAATTGCGCAGATACTGATTAATAAAACTAATTATGTTTATCGCTCGCAAATTATTTACACCCTTATTACTTTGTTAATATCCAAAATGCATACATTAATCGGCAATACACGTATACATTCAACTGAGCTCCTATTATGTAAACAAACCAAAAAGGAACTTACTCAAATTATCACTTTGGCTTACCTACTTTTACATCATAATTGAGTTCATTGAATCGTCAAGTGACTAGAGTCAGTCTGAGTTGGCTAACAGGTACTAAAGATTTCCATCCATCCATCACGGCCCTCGAGTTGTCCGTCTTCAGAGGTAGGCCTCCTCCAAATCTTTTCAGGAGGATAAGGATTTCAGGATTCAACAATTAATTTGTGCTTTTATATTTAATTACATCCACTTGTACCCTTTTTTCTCTACAAATCTAAACTGTAAAATGAAGACATTTTTTATATTTTAAAGAAGTTGAAATTTGTAGAATATTTTAGTTTTTCTAGTTATAAATTGTATCAAAAGTTAATTTTAGAGGTTGTTACAATGATATTCCCAGTACGACATCCTGTAGTGCGACAGCCGTGACGTAAAATACTGTAACTGTTATCTGACGTCGTCGGGCACTCGCAGCGCTCAGCTGGCCGCTAACTAACCGCGATTACCCCCCACCATCCCTCCCGCAATCCGTGTATCATTTTTTAAACCCTCTCCAGACTCAGTGTTTTTGAAACCGCGATACTTAGCATTAAATTGTGGGGTTCTTAAGAGGTATTCCGCCTGGATAAGGTGTGGGTGCGGCGTTTTTTCGTTGCGCTCGACTATTGTAAATACCTTAAGTATCGGCGGACATAAACTGACTCGAACCCGCGTTGACGTTAATGAGCCGGTCCCTTTCGTTATCTCGGAGACGTACGGTTATTTTCGAGAACCCACAACGTTCAAGCATTATCTTGGCTCGCAATTTTTTCTTCGCTTTCAATTTTTGCGAACTCGCATTTAGGGAAATCAGTTCTTAAATAGGGTATCCAGTTTCATATTCGACAACATAATGCCTTCTCATCAAGTAAATTACGACTTTAATCTCATAGAAAGTTGTGCGAGAGTTTACAGACTTTACTTTTAAAGTTCTCCCTCTCCGGTATTCAGCGCTCAGTGATTTATGAAAACTAGAAAATGCTGAAGTGTATAAAGTATTTTTCATTGCTTCAACTTACTTTGTTGTCATGTTTAAATTCGTTTCAATACGTAAATTTTGCACTTTACATATGCAGTACCAACTGAATAAATATTGCGTAGAAATTTTTATTTGGCAAAACATTTGCAGTTTTCATTTCATTCGTTGGCTTTATACACAGAGCTGTAATGTTTTGAAAATCCATAAACGTGAAAAACATGGGTCTGTATATAAACTAGCTGGGAAAACGCTTCATGAATTTCGTAGATTGCTCATAGTCACAATATTTTGTTATAACAGAATTCATTGCACGTCTCTCCTCGCAACTCACAACTGTATTACGAGCAGCAGAAAGGAGATCGAGCATTAATATTGGCCTATTCATTTCGTACGAGGCACTTTAGACTTATTTACTCCCCCTAATACTGTCTATTTGGGAAGATAAAAGAAGTTAATTTTATAAATGGGCCATTCTCGTATACGTAGGTAAGATTGCGTCCGCGCGGTTATCTGGCCCAATCGGCAAAGACAGATAGCGCGGCAGACACGCGACCGTCGATTGATTAGTGGGCCCGCACAGCCCTGACGGGTTAATAGAGCCTCTTGCTACCCGTTGATTGCCTGCTAAGCTACCCATTCTGTTTTCCGCCCAAATTCCATGAATCGATTACTTGTGCAATCTATCATATTGCAGAGAAACGCTTTGTACCAAGTTTTAGCTAGCGTACCTACTACTATAACGGGTAGATTGGACAACTTAATATGCTCTGTTATTTCAGCGCTTGTAAAAGGTTCGTAGAATTTTGTATACAATGTTGAAAGTTTCACGGATGTTTTGTTAAAAGTTTATACTTTGTATGGATTTAAATCCTGTTGTTATGAAAATATTCAGGAAGGTATTTATTTTGTGAAATACAATAAACATTTTTGTTTAGGGCTGGCGCCGCGCGCGACAACCCTTGTCATTTCACATAGGCGCCGGATTCTGCACCTGTGAATTGCTTGGGGGTACGTCCAGAACCTGTCGCGTTTACCCCGTTATACCAGCCAAATTACGTAAATTTCTTCGCGAGTTTTGTGTAACATTCCCTTATGCAAAGTTTATTCCAATAAAATACCTATCTTTTTTGTTAAAATATGTAGGTCAAGTTGATCTTTCATCTAATGCAACATTTGGTTTAGAATATCTGCGTTCAACGACTTTTGGCACTCAAATTCGAACCCCCAAAAAGCAGAAGTGAACAAAACGAGTCAACTTTGGTAAACATCGCTGTATACGTATACCGAACAAGCATCCGTTTCAGATTAACAATCAACTTTCACGGTTTGCGTATTTATAGGGATTAGAGAGCGGGAACAACGTTTCTGTTTTAGCGTACCAAACTTTATTCCGGCTGTGGTTTAAATTAATCAAAGTATTTTGTGTAGTGTGTAGCGATTATAAAGCGGGTGGGGGACAGTGGCGCGGGAGGGGCGCGCGTCCGGCACAAGTTTCGGCAACAATTCCAGCGGATCGGATTAGGCAGCAGGACTGTGGCGGTCAGTAGCAGGTCTCGCGAACACGGTATACGTTTCACAAAGTTCTTCTCGGCGGCGGAATTAGAAAGTCACTTCGCCAACGCAAATCTGGATTTACTAGCTCGCTGGAAATGACATTTTTAAACTTCCGTCTTTGCGTTCGTCGGATCTGGGGACGCACGGCCGCCGCGAGTTTCGAAGGCAAAAGGGCTTTGCGCGTTGTGTGGGATTATACAACAAAAAATGTACGTTAAAACAACCCTTTTTTTGGGGGTTAGCCGATGTGACGTGAAGTTTCTTCCGCCCGCTTCCGGCCTTGCCAACGACGCGGGCTCACAGCCTAATTGTTTGACGAAAATAAATGATTCCCAAAATAAAAATAAACGAGAGTTTCGCGTTTCGTATTAATTTTTAACGTAACGCTGCCCTTAACTTTTGGTGGGTAGGTTCAACATGCCTGCATTGGAAATTCAACTTTACGTCTAAAAATACAAATGACCGTTCGCGCTCCCTATTTAGAATATTTACATTTACATTCGGAGTAATTTTGTTAGTAATATCCAAATGGATTATACCGACTTGTATTGTGAAATTTACTTTTTCATCCCATTTCAATGTTCGTAATGGCTACAGTTACAATTTGTATCGTAGTTGAAGTTAGTATCTTGTCGTTAGAACTCATGAGGGTCATAATGACAGCGAAATAAAAATGTTAAACGGCTCTTAATAGAGCTATAACTTAGTCATGGTAGCAGACAGTGGACGAAAAATAATAATTGCTGCGTATATGTGTAAACATTAAGTTCATTGTAGAGCGAGATTGCGGGCACGCACGCCAGCGCACGAATGCGGGTCACAACCCTCATTTTACGATTAATATTTGCGTTTGTGACTAAGCATTTTATTTGCCGGTCAGCCGCAGATCTCGGAGTTCGGCGATCCAAACAAAATTTGCGTTATAAAAAATAAATACGTTGGCATACTTATTTTATATCAAGAATTGAAAGTATCCTGATTTTTCAATACTTTTGTTTTATCTTGTAAGCAAGAGTCTTATTTATACAACGCTTTCGTTACTACTATGTAACTATCTGTTCAACTAGTTTGTTTTTTTACTTACTGTCTCTCATGTAATTTCTACTAAAACTTGTGTATGTGATTTTTCATTAATAAAGACATAATTAATTTTTATCATAATAAAGCATTATCAAAATTAAAAATTGGATAATATTTTTCACTTAAACCAAAGACTCATGGTAAGATTTATAGGGTGATCCTATCCTTAAGACGGCGACCACTTGGTAAATATTTGCAATAATGAAATAATAAAAAAATCCGCAACGCAATGTTTATCCAAGTGGTCCCAGTCAAGTTAACAGCAACCTTGTAGAGTCACGCGAGGTTAATCTGTCTTCATTTCCTATCTATCAGAATGGCGGGCTCGACCGTGGAACGAGCGGTGTAAAGCATTAGCTGCTATCAGACGACTCTGCTCATGAAAAATGATTTTCCACCACACCTTGCCGCAGTCTTTTCACCATCTTTCACTGTTTGCCTTGTTTTGAACCTTATCTATTGTTTCCTTTAATGGCTCGCGTGCCTGCGTTACGTGTAATCTGTCTACTATATTTACAAACTTTTCACTTTGATTTCAGGTATGTATCGTGAGAGATAACGCTTTCAAGGTAAAATAGGTTAATGGTCTGCTTCTAGTTCGATAGGCTGAAGCTCGCGATAAGAAAATTGCATTCGTTCCGCAACTTAGGAAATCATTTAAACTTTGTGTTTTCATAATTTAAACAGATATATTCTTAATATAATATATTTTAAATTAACTTTACCGAAACAATAGATAATTTTTGTTTAAAACACTTTTTCTAATTTACTTTTTCTTGTTCCTGCACAAATTATGGATGCATACAATGTAAATGTTGAGTGGATTTTATCCGTTCTTTCACCCTTTGTGATGTAGGTACCTACGTAGCAATTTGAAAGGAAAATGAAACTCAGCGAATAACATCCTACATGCAAAACAATGGAATAGTTATCTCCCTTGTCTCTCAACAAGGCAGGGACGCCGGACGACGTGAATTTTAATTACATTTTTATGATACTAAAGCGCTCACACTCAAGTATGTATGAAGAGCAACCCCCGCGCTATTCGAACTGAGGCTTCCGGCGTGTACAAAAGGAATAACCCTCGCCCGCTACAAAAAGCTCGTTGAACCGCTACATACGATATAATTTACTTGACATAACGCGCCTTCTGATGTAGATAGACGGTTCAACGTCTCCCCATAAATGTTCTTACAGGTTTTCCACCAGTACTTTAGAATGTTTCCGAAGATTGTTAAAAGCAAGTGCCTAAAATCCGGTACGATGCCAAGAAGTAATTCAAGTAGGGAGCAACAAAAATGTTCCAGAAACTTTCGAAAGTCGAAGTATCCAAACTCTAATTGAAATCTGTTTTACGTCACGACAAATATTCTAATATTGATAAAGAGTCTCTAAAGACAAACTGAGAGTGAAGGAACTAATGTCTCCATGTTTGTCTTTATTGTTGTCGCTATTTGTCCGTCAGAATGTCGTTTACTTTATTCTGTTTGCACGCAGGTTTCAGGGGTCTTGTTTTCCTCAAGACGTCGCATTATCTATCCGCTTGTATGAAAGCTTTGAGCTGATTTATTATACACATATATTAAACATGAAATTTTAGCTTGAGGACATAAATTTTCTTTAAAATTGAAAATTCTGCGCGTATAAACGTTGCTTTTAAAGATATCTACTTATCGAGCTGTGAGCATATAATGTCAAGACGATTGAATATGAGATCGAACCATATTTCACTTTAAGATATATGAGATGGCTGTAAAATCTTCTATGTGCAAGCGGCCATTTATATCTTATTTCGTCCATACGGGTTTATGTCCGAAATGTTTTACGCAGACACGAGGAGATGTATTGGCAATGCAAATAAGCGGTATTTTCCACTAAATCACCGCGCTTTATGTTAGGGCCGCGGCGAAATGGGCATTTATCCCCGTTTACATAACGCAAAACAACCACATTTCTTCGGCAAGCATTAGTCTTTCTTCGTACGTGATCTATATCACCCCGAACGTACGTGGAGTGGTCACCGCTCTATGCATAAATCACATCACCGGAACTAAATGCGTCGGAAGAGCGCACCGAAAAACAAATGATCGTAGGCTCCGACGATCGCGAGATACAATAAATAGAAAAAATTAAACGTTAAAATGAAAACCGACAACAACAATGAAACGTGGCTTTCCATAAATAACGGAGCAGGCTTTCAGCACGGATGTGGGTAGATTTTGAGAGTTTATATAGCCGCCGAAGCGTGACCGGTAAACAACGGGAGAAATTTGAATTATGAGATTTAACACTGAAATCGCTTGCTTCTGTTTTATTGTGAATAGATTTTGGCTTTGGAATTAGGGAGGGCTGACGCTGGAGGCGGGTAGAGCCGATATATTGACCCGGGAGAATTAGTATGCCAGCCGCGCGCCTGTTTTTGCTCTGTTATTTTTTTGTAAAAAGGGAATAATGATATCATAAGTCAAAGGCGATAAGGTTTAAAGCAAGCAGCATTTGTTGTTTCTGTTAATAGAGGATTTCAGAAATTAAACGTATTAATAAATTTAGATTGAACATTGAAGATGTATATTTCGTGACAGATAAAGTAATTGAACAAACATTCTGAGACAGATAATATTTACAAAATCGCTAGGCTTGTTGTAATCGTCCCAGCCACTTAGTTCGCAAAGGGTGGAATAATATGAAGATGACAAAAGCTTTATGAATTTTTAGCGCTTAATCGGTTTACCTTGAGTTTCGCTGACTATGTGGTCTCATAGTAAATGCGTGCGACCGACTCGCCTCGCCTACTCGGACGCTTCTTCATACATAGTTGAGTAGGACACCCTCTGACATTTAAAATTCACCCCGTAATGACGACGGAATGAGCCTGTTGTCCAAACGATCATCACACAGGAGTAAAACTGAAGGTTATCACTAAACTCCCACTCTAGTGAGTAGCGACTGGCAAAAATCATATCTTACCCAACAAAAAGCCTACATTATATTTCTTGTGGTAACTCTTTACGAGTCCCCGTCGGGTAGTAATAATCTGCATTGTCGTTTACATGGACAATATTTTTTCATCCTCTACAAAAAACATTGGTACGAATGGCTCGCCGCCGTCGGCAGCATTTGATACGGCGCGTTATTACAAATACATTTTTTAAAAGCGCAATGTGTTTGTGTTACGATGCAGCGGTTGCGTTTACGTTGTTCCCGTATTATCTTATCTGATTTATTGTCCATTTAATTCATCCGAGTATTTAACTGTGTATTTAAAAACAAACAATAAAAGGAGTGGATCGAGCTCTTAAATGTTATAAAGCCGATAATCCCCGGGTGGAGGCCGACAGCGTTCGAACAAATGAAACAGTGGAATCGAGAGATTTAAAAAAAGTTAGGAAACTACATTGGAGCGATTAAGGGAATCGTTTTCATCGTTCATGAGGCTGCCCGTTTGATCGGTGATAACCACAACACAATATTACCGCCCGTATCGTATCCACCTTATCTTTTGCGCGGTGAACGCTGCATTTGATCCAATTTGCCAATACAATCGGATCTGGGGTATTGCAATGGCATTATCTCCGCTGACCGTGGGCCGCGCTATAACGCGAATTGGACTAAGAACTTTCTTTTCTTTTGCCTGTTGTGGCTTCTCTTGTACTGTTTTACCTACAATGTCATATATGAATTATTGGAAATCATTCTCAAAATAAGAGCTGTTACCAAGAAATCGAATCACCCAAGAATACAAAACAAGAAACCAAGTTCAATTTAAGAAGCAAAGCAACTGAGCGCGTTGTTTTAAAATGCAAATCCCTTAAAGGTCGACTACACGCATAATTTGAAATAGAACGCGGGGCCCTTCGCCCGGGGAAATCCGGAGGTGAGAGGGCGCTGGACACTGGAAAATCTTCCCCACTACCCTCCCTGATAAGATTGTCGAGTGCAACTCCCAAAACGCAGAGGGATTGAAAACTTGGAGAAACGAAACCGAACACACTATCCTCTGGGATCAATACGTTTGGAAATATAATATCTTGATAGTTCAGGCTCGACTTGAGATCCTTACTTTGGTAACATTTTTTGTTTTGGTGTTATTAGTTTAGTATTGTTCGAAGTTTTGATAACAAAACGGAATTTCTCGGAAATAAGTTTGGAATTCACTGAGATGTTACTGGTGGGTATCATTTTTACAAAGAGTAACTTTTCTAACAGATAGTGTTACTAAATGAATAGGTAGTTGAGTGGGAATTAGCATCAAAATTGTATACAGAATATTATTAGGAATAGATTAATCAGTGCTGAAATTTTCCTCAAGCTAAATCCGTCAAAAGAACGTAAAACAAATTATCTAATTAGCTGTTACAGGACTGTTACGTCGTCGTTGTCACTGTATACCTCCGAGACGTAAATAAGTGGGTTTACGAATTTTTCCTGGTAAACTTGAGCGGTTGTTTACATTGAAAGCGGAGTCGTTTGCTTAAGGGGCAAGGGGGGTCAGGGGGGGGTATCACTAACGTAATTAGCACATTCGCTCCGTGGTGACCGCAGCCACAACACGTCAACCTCGCCAATAAGTTTCAGGAAACATTGCCTCGATATTATTTTTCTTTCACATGTAATCTGGGTGGCGAAGTTGTACGGCTAATAGAATAATGGGCGGGGATTACATGTTGGGTAGGCATACCTACATAAGTAAAAGAATGTTGGTGTGCCGGTGTACTATGGTAATAATATTAATTTAACGAAGCGGGTTGGTAGATATCAAAATGTAAGATACGCCTACGCTTACTCCTACGCCTGTTTTTATTTTCTCTCTTACCTACTACAGTGTAGGACTGTACTGTAGGTAGGTATTCACTGAAAATTTAATATAGAGGAATATTAGCAAATAAGATTATTTACAAAAAGAAATACACGGTATATTTTGTGTTAATCTGGAAATAATGTTTTTTCGCACAATAAGACAAAAAAAATAATCAAAATGATTCCACCCAAAAGATATTTTATTTACTAGAAATATATTTTTTGGTACATAGCAAAAGCGTCGGGGTAACAAAAGGAAAGTTTATTCCTATGCTAGAGAGACATTCGATTACATCCTTGAACGTTTCTAATTTCCTGGTCCTCGAATGTGGTTAACGCAATTTCCGAGACTGGATGTGGAAAGTACCTGGGGACGCTCGGATCGCTTCAGAGGCCATTATCGTAAAATCAAATAAAGACTCCTCTGAAATCATGCTATTGAGATGAATTGTCAACAATAACGCCTCTTTGTGCCGGCAAATGTAAACACAATAATTTTATTGTTTCATTTTCGGACACAAGGGACTTTAATTCAATCAATTTAATTCCATTATTCCCTGTTGTGGTGATTTTATATACACACTGCCACTGGATGTAAAATATTTTTATTTTGTAGCTTTTTGTTAAATTTGACAAAAATAGGTAAATATTCAGTATTTTGTTGCCAGGATTTGTGAAATAGATTAACCTAAAAACCCACACGATAAGTATACAAGCATGCAACCAAAAATAGTCAACCGGTTTTCTACTAGTGGGAAATAAATAAGCGTATATCGTAATATCTTTGTAACTCTTTATACTAAAGCAAAATGTTCAAGTAAGTCACATAAGAAGTAGCCTTGAAAACTACCCTACCTATACATTACCTATTTATTCTATAACCTACCTATATTCTAAAATTCTAAGGGTACTTCTTATCAAAATTTCCGGGAGCAAGCTGGTAGGCTGCTAGAAAAGAATTATATGAATTTTCACATTTTACTTTTCTCACTGAATGATTAAAAAATAATGTTTAGATATTATGTTAGTATGTTGCCGTGGTCTTGTTTTGTTGCATGTTACGTTTAATATGAACAAAACTTAATGTTTATAAGGATTTTAAATCTATTTTTTATTAATGAACATTGCCCCTTCCTGGTAGCTACGTGTTGATTATTCAAAGTTACAGCAGGGAAATAAACATTTTAATTTTCAAATTTACTCGACTCAATTGACGGCGACACTGTGGTTCTATCGCCATTTATCATTAGCTTCATTTATTTTTGCGCCTTGAGGAGATATGATTTATCGCGGCGAGCTAGCGTATGTTTGTTTTTGCAGCGCCCGCGAAGATATTAATCGTTATCGTGCGCGTGCCACCCGTCATTTGTTCTCGTTACACTGGCACCGCCCATTAATTATCAATGAACGTCCGGCCGTGATGAAGGTACAGTTATGTCCCCAGCTTTTCCAGGTGACAAGGCTACTCGCTATCAACCCTTTTTAAGCCTTCGCATTTAACGCAGACTGGCTGGTGTCATAAAAGTGTCCGATTTGGGTACCACGTCCCACGAACGTTATCGTCTGCGATTAAACTGTTCAAACGCTCCTTTTTCGTCATAAAAATAAGGTTTAGCTCGTTTATGCGTGTAAGTAAATGTTTTCTGGAAGTAGATCGTTGTTTTTTTTCGCTAGTCAGCGGAATAAGCGATCGGATAATCCGATTAGCCAAGCCAATGCTATTGCTGAGAGGCACTTCCCTGTTTCTTGTGCTTGTGGGGTTGTTCAAACCCTGTACTGTTCTAAGATTTTATGACAAAGATTTTTCAAACAAGCAAATAAACTGTTTCTTGGAAAAAAGTGATCAATAAAAGAAAAACGTCGCAAAATATAAAAGAAAACAAACAGTGAACGGGTATAGTTATTCTGTCGCCGCAGTGTTTTTGTTTGCGAATGACGCCGGAGCTAGTTTTTAATGCAACTGCAATGTTTTCCACGAAAATGTCTTGTGGTTCCGCGTACGGAACGTGATATGTCATCCTATAACAAATGTCTCGTCGCGAAATCGAAACTCGGGTGTGCGTTTTTGTATCACAACTCGGCGCTTGCAGTCATAAGTCTCAGCGGTCAGCTTTTGACTTGTAAGTTTCCCAACTTTTAAAGAAATTTGTTGTTTTGCGTTACATAAAACTTACTTTATCAACTCAGTCAAAAAAGATCTACTAAATTATTCAAGCTACCTTAATTTAATAAAAATCCTATTCAACTTACTTAACTTTTATCATTTTCAAAGGACAGTTGTCGACTACAAGACAGTTAATTTATGTACAATAATCCAATCAACTTCGCAAAATACAACAAAAAATATTTCTTGTATGTCGGTCTTAGTAACATTTTGTATCTTTTGATTTTAATACATGCCCAACTCAGGTCACCTTCGGCAAAAATTATCATAAATTCCCGCGAACATTAGCACCGCGGCGTTTTCTAACCTCACCTCCCAACCACCTTGCAACAGCTGATCAGCTGAAAATCGCTTCCTAATTTCGCTGTCCGTGGCGCCATCTGGCGGGGGGCGGCGTTACCGTCAACATTTGATAGATGGCGCTGGGTACTCTACTGATTGATCGTTTTGACGGCTCTCACGGACGGGCAGCCCGTGGATGATTAGGTGTGCATCACGATATTTAATTATTTGAAGAAGACGTACAAAAGTATTTTCTGTAGGTACTCTTTAAAGTATGTCTATCTAATATTTAAAAAAAAACAACTTTATGTCCAAAGATTAGTAATTATGTATTTTTTGTGTAAACAGTTCCATTAGTCATGAAATTATGAAATGAGTTAATTAAATAATTAAACTACGATTTTGTTCGTTTTGTTGTTTGTTTGTTTCTACAAAAAAAACGTTTTTATATCCAAACCACGATTAATATTCCGTTTAATTCAGTTCAAAGTTATATTCGCACCTACATTAATTCCCATGCTTGAAATTAACTCGCGAGCGGATATGAGGGGCCGTGTAAATCACCAACTTAAGACATTAATGTCGCCAAGTAAACTATACCTACTCGATCGACAGAATTGAAATTGGAAGTCTAATTGAAGATCTCGGGATAGGTCGCCACCACACACTGACTAGCTAACTCTAGAGGATTTTGCATACTTACTTATATTAATACTAGCATAACCTTATCACACCGGAAATGATTTCTTATTCAAAATATGTATTCTTAAAAAAAATAAAAAATATATTAGTTATGACTTTATGTACCTATTTAGGTAGGTAGTCGTTTGCTTTTATTTTTATGCACCGAATCTTAGATACACCACATTTTAAAATATAATTACGTCTGTTATAAGGTCGATAAATTTTGTGGTGTAACAATATTTTTATGTCTGCTATAGCGTATGGTATGGTATTTCCTACTGAACCTGCAAAGTGACAATACTTCCTATATTTTTATTTTTCATCGTCTCTAGAGTTTTGATTAATATATTATTAAATGGAAATATGTTATTTTTCGTTTTCATTAACGTGAATATTGAAGCAGAGTCCTCTTGATCAGTCAGTCAGCCCAACGCCCGTACCACGTGAACGCAATTTTAGCGATTAATGATGCGAACCTAATCCAACTAAGCAGGGAGACGGGGGAAGGCATCATGGGACTCATCCGCTCACATCTGTCTTACTAAATGTTCTCGAACTTCGACCGAGATTGTTTCAAAGCTTGGTCTTTGCGGATTTGCGGTCTGGTGATGGCTACTTCACTGAATTCGTAATTGTGACTGGCGTTTATTTTGAACGAGTATATTGTTAGCAAGGATTTCCTGTTTTAATAAGTTTATTTCACAGTAAAAATTAAAATAACACTTTATTATGAGTAAGTGAAAATAATATCAAAATCCGGTGTAGTAAAATTCACATACAATAGAAATCTTTGTGGGAGATCTGGGGGCACGGGAGTGCCCCCGCCAAGTCGAGCGCGAAGCAACACTGCCGTACCATCTTTACTGGAACCATTTCGCCGCATTTTCAGGCCCCTATTTGAGAACCTCTGGATAAGACCAGAACGCAGAAATTTTAGTCATCCAGTAAGCTATGTTCACATGCTAAAAATCCAAAATTTCAAGTCTGTAGGTCATTTAGTTCCGAAGTTAAGCGAAAGCAAAGTTTCGCATTTTCGACACTCACTCATGATCATCAAAATAGAACTAGCACTTCCCATAAACTCAGCGACCTGAAATTTGCTACAGAGTTAGGGTTTAATGGCTACATAAAGGGAAAACTATAAAAACTAGGATAATCGAAGATTTGGAGTACCTGGTGACCAATTCTAAAAATATGATGGAGGAGTGGAGGTGATACCCCGCACACGTCGTTAGATGGCGTTGACTGTATTTTAAAACGCGCTTAAGAAAAGAAAAAATTGTAATAATAAAAAAACAACTTCTAAAAAGAAAAAAGCTATGTGAAGTAAGAAAATCTAATAAAATAAATCAATATACCCACGTTTCTACAAAAAGAAGTGAAATCTCACCAAAAACATTCTGTAAAAAACTAGCCAACTCTCGATGGAACTGCTTGTTTATCTCTAAAAAGTAATGAAATCTAGACAAAGTCGTACCAAGTCTAAGGTTAATTACTGCAATTTCTTTATTATTATAGTTAATGTTGTGTTACTTGGCTGTTGAAGGGTAGGTACACAAGGAGTTTTATAAACCAGGTGCTCCATGATTCCATTGCACCAATCTGTCGCCAGAACCGCTACCCATTGACGATGGAAAATCAACGGCCCAGTCACACAACATTAACTATAATAATAAAGAAATCGCAGTAATTAACCTTAGACTTGGTACGACTTTGTCTAGATTTCATTACTTTTTAGAGATAAACAAGCAGTTCCATCGAGAGTTGGCTAGTTTTTTACAGAATGTTTTTGGTGAGATCTTTCTTTCGGGGAGGACTTTATCTAGCGGTAAACATTTTTAAAATGAAAATATCGTGAAGCTATTTTTAGTCATTTGCTAGTATAATTACTCGATTGCCGCAAAACATGCGTAGATATTTCAATGTATTTAATTTGCGTTGATTAGCCGAGCAGAAGTTTTCTTGAAGTATTGCGCGGTTTGTGTGTAATCGATGCGCGTTCGCAATACATCTTCTTTGAAATTTAGTTTCGCTTTGATCACGCCGCCGCCGCCTGATTAAACATATGCAGGGTACTTTATGGGTTTAACGTACTTCCGATGTCGCTTTTGTGAAATCTGTTTTTCATACGTCTTATAAATTTTATCTTAATTTTATTAAAATTACGTTGAGAAAAGATCATTTTTTATAATGTATTTATTATTGATGGTCTTAAATAGATACAAAATCGTATGATCTGTACAAGACCATATATTTTTATCAAGATAGTGACTTACAATATTACTGTAATATAAAGCAGTTGTGATACACTAAATCCATAAATAATAATATTATACTTTATTGACACCAAGAAAATCATTACAGAGAAAAAATAACAAATAGAATGCAAGAAGTCAACATGTGGCCTTTTTGCTACGGTAGCAATCTCTTCCAAGCAACCTTAGAAATAAAGACATTTCTTAAATAAAAATAATTTTATTATGTAATAGTAGGTATTTTTTATTATTAAAATGCTAAATTATCTTAGTTTGCATGTAAATTACATTTTACAATTACAAATTATTACATGTGCAAAACATTATGACAAAAATCACAGCACCAGAACTTCCCACACCAAAACCGCTCCCCGATACTAATAATAAGATGATATCTGCTTCGCAAAATCCTCCCTCATTACATCAGAAAACGCTAACAGAATTATCACGCACTTTAAAGCTCAAATTTACCCATGTAAAGATAACACGTAAAGTAGATTAACGAAATGGCAACGTACAGAACAAAAGCAAATTAACGTTTCCACGTTTCTCGCCGTGGGAAGCACTCGGGCGCTACCAGGTGATACCTCAGTCGTATTATTTCCCTCCTTCTTACCTACTATAATCTCCATACATACGCGAACGTTTTTGTCAAAATAAGCCTTTATTTTATCCGAATGAGACGTTTTGTTTTTTCGATTAAGGAGTTGGCTGCGCTCGCGAAGGCTGCGGGATGTCGCGACCAATTGAGCCGAAATATGCTGAATTAACTCCAACAAATGCTTTCTCGTTCTTCAAATGTATCAAAAAGAATTCCGCTTTAACAATATTTTAAGATGGTTAACTTTGAAATAAATGTTTCATATCTTTTTAATTAAATTATCTTATCTGCTCAACATTATCACACCTTTGTTTGCGACGTGATAATAATTTAGCACTTATTTTAATAGCTAACTGATTTGCGTAAGGGAAACTGTTAATTTATAGAAAACAAGTGTCATGAAAAAGCAAAAAAAGTTTTATTTCAATCAGCAAAAAATGTTATTCACTCATTCTAATATAAAGCTACGGCGTAGCTACGTCGTAGCACTTGCTACGCCGCCGTAGCGATACCCGTAGCCGTAGGTGTAACCGTTTGCAACCGTATTTATTTTATCATGCATATTAAACTGATTTAACTCTTTACATAAATAAATTACATAATTAAGGAAGTAAGCCCTTGCATTATGATCTTATCACTGTTGGACCATACAACCATTTTTTTTTATTTTCGACTTATATTACCTTTTTACTCTGATCGTTACACTATTTAATCAACTTTAGGCATTAATTACTAAAGCTTAAAGTTTAAACATTTGCTTTCATTTTGTTAGTTTCTTTTATAGGTACATAATTATTTTGATCTATCTCGTAGGGTTCAGCCAGCGTTTGCAATGTAAGCGCAAAAAAATGCGTCTATTTACGACATCACATTAGAAACCTCGAAATTATCAGTGTTCTTCTACTATATTATGCATGTATTATACATATAAAACTTTCTCTTGAATCACTGTAACTATTAAAAGATCTCGCATACTCGCATTAAAATTTGTTGCGTAGTTTTAAACATTTAAGCTTACATAGGGACAGACAATCGGGAAGCGACTTTCTTTTATATTACAATGCAGTAGTGATAATAAGTTCCTGATTGTGTTTTACCACTTTTCAAATCATCAAGTGACAGTATGCCATGTTTTTGCAACTTTACGAGTAACATTTTAATTATTAAAATGTCGTTAACACTTTGCATTCTTTCGCTGTAACCGCACGTCAGTTAATTAAAGTATTAATTATTAAAATTAATTAATCATTAAACAAATCGTTAGCAAGGACGCATAACAAAATCTGACGTTAATTAGCTTTTAACTTAAAGCACAACTTGCGAGGCGGTTCAACCATTTAGGGTTATTACACACGCGAAAATTTTTCAGAATTATATATTTTTTGACGAAATAAAAGTTGTGAATATTACTTATTTTTGTCGTTTATAGTAAATAAAATAGTTTTTACAATAACTAAGTAATAAATATACAAAAAAAATAAGGTATGTGAAGCAGACGATGCAATTAATGTTGACTTACAGGACATTAGATTAAGTACTAGGTATTAAATGATTTAAACTACTATTATAATTTATACTTGTTATAATATCTTAATTCCGTATTCATAAAAAAAAACATTTGTTGGTTTCAGACCACTACTTACCCAAAAAACACGAGTTGACATAACCATTAAATTCATTAACACATTCAATTATATATTAAAAAAAACATATGTACGCATAATGCATAATAATAACCAACAACATCAATCATCATCTCAATAGTTATTTATAATGCATCATCATCATCATCATTATCTCAGCCGAAAGACGTCCACTGCTGGACAAAGGCCTCCCCCAAGGATCTTCACAATGATCGGTCCTGGCCATAATTTATAATGCATAATGTTTCTAAATTTAATTTGCGACTTCCGGTTAAGCAGCCAGCATCCCTGATCCCCGACTAGGAGATGTTTCAAGTTTTCAACCAGTCAGTTATTATTTACACTCGTCTGCGGCCGCCTTCAAGTTTAATGGACGCGGTACAGCCAGAAACATCTTTAACGGCGTCGAGTAATGAGACCTAGAGCTGCCTCCACTTATTAATATTTTATACTACCTCCGCTCTACAAAATACGCTTTGCGAATCGTTCTTACGATACGAAGTTTTATTTGGGTATTTTTTGTTACCTGTTTTATTTGTGAAGGCCATTCACACCAACCACAGTCTATAAATTACTCCAAGCTATCAATTTTTGTTGACACACAACAAAAAACATGTAAGTACAAAAATATTTGTAAAGAAAACTGACAATAGAACAGAAAAAAAAGCTTTAAATTTTCTCGTAATAAAAACCTAAACCTATTTTTCTAATAAACGTTTTTCTTTTGAATATTAATTCTAAAATTAAAATGCACTGTTAATTTCTTTAGTTATTTTCATCGTTAAATTTTATTACTTCGTATAAGCAGAAAAATAGCTGAAACATTACAATAAAATTACTCCACGCGTGTAGAAAATTTTATTAAAAGTGGTTTACGTCAGAAATTTAAAATATCAAATGCTGTAGATTTGTTAAAACCCAGAGAGTGCGGAGGCAAAAAAAATATTCAATTCAAAATTTAATAGCTTGAAAGCTCAGTTGAATAATCAACCATCATTAATTTATTTTGGAATTACTCTACAATAAAAATAAAGGCAGAAAGGTAGGGTAGGGTGGGGTAGGGTATTTAAAAATATTATTTCCTTTCTAAAATAAATAGTTTCACTGATAGATTTACAAATATGACCTTAAAAACAAAGCGAACTGAATAGGTAATTCGAATTAGCCAGTTAACGAAGAACATAAATAAGGCAAGAACTCCGTTCGGATTATAACACTATAATGCCGGCGGAGAAGGGTCAAATGCGAGGGAGCTCCACTAATCCCGGATTCAAACGCAATAGTTCGTGTTCAATTACCGATAAAGCTCTCCAGAACACAGCCAAATGAACTAGAGAAATGCTCAAAATGTTAATATTCCCTTTTATCCACCCAATCCCAGCCCGCTCTGTATTTACAACAATAATGCTGTTAATTCTCTCCACTCACACTCCACTCAAATCAATTTTAGTTCGTTCATAATCTTTTTCATAATTGGATATGATATGGATGAATCTCATTTTGAATTTATGATTTTTAAAAGAGCGCAACTGTGAACGGCGTAATTTTTAATCAGATATTTTGGCATACACCCTAAACTAGTGCGTTCTCTAAAACTAACCTGACAATTTCCTGACTATTTTTGTTCTTAAAAATGTGGAAAACGTATTAACTTTAAAAAATTTGAGCTCAATAATTAGAATCACGGCCAATTTGTAGGTACTCTAAATTAGTATTTCATATTCGTCATAAGCATCTATTAGTACAGATTTCCTTGTAACTATAACTCCATTACAAACTAGTAGACGGACAAAACATAGTTCAATAAATAGACTGAGTTTAGTACCATTTGTGGTAGAACGCTAACTAAGTTTGTCAAGACTTTGAATAACACGGTTTCAGATTACTCGGTGGAGAAACCCCATTCAATTAAATCAATTCCAATAGTGAATAATCTATCAAAACTTGTTATCGAAAGCTGTTTATTAAGCGACGGTGATCGCGACACTCGTCCGCGTTTTGGTGTGCTGCCCGCTTAGACACCCCCCAACACTAGTGTCTTTTGAGCGTAGACGTTGTGCGTCGCGCATACAATCATCCGCGTCCGTCTATTGTTTCACTCGCCCCGCTGCCTATGATCGTATTCCCGACGCACGACGTCGACGCTCGGAAGACGCTAGTGTGGGAGATCTCTTAACCGACTCTCATATCATCGCGGAGCTCATTAAATTAAAACAATTAAGCGCGACATTGTTAAAGAGACCTCGTTGCGGAACTACCGGCATTGTTCTCCAAATTTTACATTCACATTAGACGGAAATTTCGTCTTGTGCTGATTTACGATCAGCCCTCGAGGAAGGAGCATCTAACTGCGAGATTATTTATTCGCCGCCTGTCTAGAGTCGCGCGGGGCGGCGGCGGGGCGGGCTGGGAGGGGCGCGGGGTCCCAGGCGTCGCGATTTGTTTATGCTAAACCTGCAACCGAACTCGAACGCCGCACACTCAAAAATAATTTGCATTTTAAATAAAGAAGCGCGACACCGCAACTTGTTTTAATCCGCTAGCCGCTCATAAACTTGTTAACTCTGATTACCCTAGGTCCACTGTCATTATTTTTGTAGATAAATCACGACGGCCGAGGCGTGTCCCTTATTAATAACTTGGCGCGGGGCGAAAGAGTTAACGGCGTTCCAACACGATTGTTACTAAACCGACGGAATTTTAATTCGTCTCGGAGTTTATTAAGTGCGTAAAGTTTTAGCGGGGCCTCAGCGCGAGCGGTAAATTAAGTGAATTTGCGCACAGGCTTCGAGGGAGTCGCCGCCGCTTCCGATCTGATCACCGGCATATTAACAATTTTCTTGCCACTCTACTAAATTGTCTGCCAATTTTACTTCAACTTATGCCATGTCCTTTTTGTTACAGGTAAGCCCCGTTTTAATGACCACAGTTAACACCCCCGACCCCCTAAAACCCGAATGCGCTACTTTATATTCCGAAATATAGAGATCCTGCATAAAAAGGTAGGTAGTAAAATGGAGTGAAATGAGTGAGACCCGTAAAACTCGTTTCATACAATATTCAATAGAAAAATATTTTATTATACCGAGATTTCTACAATTTACCGATACGTTCATGCAATATCTTTGGTTTTATTTCCTTCCGTAGGGCAAATTTGTTTCTTTTTCACGTGATTCAGTTATAAATCTAGCGCTATATGCACGTTTCTTTACGTTACGAATCTATTTTATGACCGCACACACCGAAGGTTAACCAATAAAACCTTTTAACAGCCGTAACTATTTCGTTATAAGTTCCGAGTACGCAATAAAAACGACGAAACAGAAATAAATCTGCGGGCACAATGTTCCAGGGGCGTAAAGGCTCCTCGCAAGAAATCAATCACGCTCGAGCGTCCGCTTTAATCGCCCCAATTTAAGTTTTTCCTTTCTTGATAGAACAAATTGATGGAAATAGTTGAACGTTAAATATTGCGATTCGTCGAGCTCGAGTGTACAAACTTCCTCTTACGTGCGTTTACGGCGGGCCAATAAATCTCGGCCGGTTTGTGCGCGCGTCTCTCTCGACATCTTCAGCCATAAACGGCACGTGCGCTGCTATCTGTATTTTTGTAACGACCTACATGCGAAAAAACGTTGTTAAACGTCCCACTGTTCCTGTTCCGTGTTGTTTCAGAGAGATACAGGTATCGCCGCGGAAGCCGGTGCGCGCGCGGCGGCGCTCGTGACAGTTTGCGACTCATCGTTTTTATTCAGTTATTCACCCGCACCACTTTATCTTCCCTTCGAAAACGCGTCCCTGAATTAGAGACAAGCCGTCATCCGCTCGCTTCTGGCGAAGACAAGCTTCATTCCCTAAACTAACCCAAAGATAAATTATTCCAGCACATTTCTCATCACGATCCATTCTTTTCTGCGACGACAAAGCGTCAGTGAATCCCTGAGACATATGAGCGTCCTTATCCTCGAGATAAAATGAAGTCTTCGTATCGCGTAGTCACCAAGCGGTGTCGCCACGCGGCGCGGTGTACTCGTTAGGCCCCTTACGACACGGACCTACTCAAGTAAAACAGGTTTCAAACATACATTCTCAAAGATAATTACCGGATACGTTTAGTAACTAATCGCTTCGACGATGACTAGATGTGTCTTTTGCGAAATTATTTGACAACTAGCTCCCACTTTTACGCCCGCATTGCTTCTTTTTTATTTTTCAGAAAAGAGGTATTTTCACGCAGTAAAAAGTAACTTACCTGACTCTTCGTCTTTAAATCAAATCCTGTGCAAAAAATCAGGTTAATCCGTTGCTTAGTTTCGAAGGTTAGTGTGAAAGAATGACAATCAAGCACACTTTTGCATTAGTAATATTACTATGGATGTATGGGCAGTGACGCCACGTGACGCTGAAGTAACTTGCAGTTTGAAAACAGATTTAACTCAGTAGCTTTGTCTGAAAATGCTTATACACGTCCCGTATACGGCGCGGGTATGAATCAGAGCTGATAAGCATAGTACGCAGATTTGCAGGATCGCGCGGCCGCACGCTCCATGCCAAGTTTCTTGCTCGCCGCCTACATTTGCATGTTATAGACGCATCCTTATGTTACCGTACTAATATTTATTATGTGCATATTTTTATGGGGAACACAAAATCACGCAAGCTAACGGAAAAGAAAACCTGAATATGACCCGGTATAAATTTTGAATTCAAATACAATTTATGTTGTCAAATGCATCGTATCTAGTTATTAGCTTTAGTAGTGGATTATGAGTATATGCGCTGGACTAGAAACAGATTAGATTTGGGCGATAAATCAGCGTTTGTAGCGAGCGTAAACAACCGCAGCGCGTTCGTCCAATCATTACTCAGAGTAGAGGAGTGCAGCAAAAAGCGAACTAATTGCGCTCTTGAAGGACAAGGGCCACTCCGTTCGCTCTGTCGCAAACCTACTTAGTCACGTTTAATAGTTTTTCTGTCTGCGAAGATTTACCCTAATAGCGTATCTCGAGACAGCTATTTTTATTACTTTCCAACTCTTTTTAACTCTTTGCGCTGTCAGAACAGATAGAAGAAGCCTCTCTACTTTTCGCTTTAATTTTATAAACATAATATATATATACAGGGCGTCCCACAGCTATGCCACATGGAGGGAAAGTACCTTAAATATTGTAAGTAGAACATTTTACTGAAAGAAGACATTATTTTATTTCTAAAAACTATTAAAACTGCATTCATAATTTTTTTAATAATTACATGGTTGAACCGGGAATCGAACCCGTTATACGAGAAAAAAATATATCCTGTAGTTTTATGATACCGATCGAAAGGCTTCATCATAAGGGTTATTTTTTGCTAAATAACATAGTGTCAGAAATAAAAGGAAGACTATGTATTTTAACATTTTTAATACAAAATTTTTCAATTTTATTAATTGCTATGACCCCTACGCTGTTGAATACAAAGTCGCACTCTTTTGATTATTTCACTCCCTGTCTTTAAAACTACGCGACGGATTTTGATTTTAATAGATAGAGTGATTCAAGAGGAAGGCTTATATGTATAATACATGCATAATATACTAAAGGATAACCCACAATAACCATTTTCCCGTGCGGAGCCGGGGCGGGTCGCTAGTAACCCCATGTATAAAAAAAATCTCGGCGACCACATCAAATGTTAAAATTCATGATCTTTCTTTTATTTCTGACACTATGTTATTTAGCAAAAAATAATCCTTATGAAGGAGCCTTTCGATTGGTATGATAAAACTACAGGGTGTTTTTTTTTCCTCATGTAGCGGGTTCGATTCCCGGTTCAACCATGTAATTATTAAGAAATGTATGAATGCAGTTTTAATAGTTTTTAGAAATAAAATAATGTCTTCTTTCAGTAAAATGTTCTATCTACAATATTTAAGGTACTTTCCCTCCATGTGGCATAGCCGTGGGACGCCCTGTATATATACATTTGTGTGTTTTGTAACGAAAAAAATGTTCAAAATCACAAGATGTCTTACGTAAGAAAGACAATCAATGAAACAAAAATTTAACTGTTCAGAAAAAGTTCGGTCTTAAACCTTGGGATTTTTAATATTCTTCATATAACCTGTGGAAAGGTTTCGGGAGAGTGGACATTTTTTCTCTAAAGAAACCTTGTTTGCAAATATTTTTGTGAAAGTTGGTTAATTTAAAAAGGAAAATTCTTTGAGAGCAAGCAAGAAGAGGTTTAAGTTAGGCCCCTTCTCGCGACTCTGAGCAAAGTAAACACCTCAGAAGTTGCCCTTTTATAAGATTTAAGAAATTGATTTTTAAACTATGAACAAGTTGGGGTAGAAAAAACTGCGAAACATGGAGAAACTATTCTAACACAAAGTTGGAAATGAAATTAGTTTTAAGCGACAAGTTCATTCCAGTTTTTACCGGCAAGCCGGTCTGCAATTGCTGGAGATTCCTGTGAAAAGTTTCGCACTGCAGATTTTGATTACACACGCTCCTTGAGAAACTTCCTGCCGGATAGGAATATTAAATCTTATTTAAGTTAGACATCCGCGGCGGTTCGCGTTGTTATTTCGAATAAGGTGCTTTATAAACTCCGAGTGCAACGCCGCTGAACTTACTCCTATAACATTTTAACCTTTCCTGCTGATTCCTCGCTCCTTAACAGGATGTCACTTTTTTCACTCTATGCGCTATCTTGTATTTGCCAATGATGTGATTTTTTTCTTAGTTTTTGTAGATTAAATAAAACCAAATTTAAAATGTTAACATTCACAGATTTTATGAACATCCTGGTAAAGGATTCGCCACGCTTCGTTGATATGAAATAGAGTACAATCTTTCGTACAATTTTAGGAACGCTTAAATTTTAATTGTGTAGTAAAAGTACGGTTATATAATCATTACGGGAACAATACGGCGGGGAGGTAGCGCGCGGGGTGTAGGAGGGGAGGAGAGGGGGTGCCCGCTGCCGACTCCGCGTTACATGGTGCATTTGCCTAATTACAGCTCAGTTCACTGGTGTGACAATTCCAGATTACCGAAATGGTTATTTCTGGAGATGTCTATTTTATTCCGCCCGATTATGTCTGACAGAAGTGGAACTCAGACTTCGGTCATTATCTCAACGACCTCTTCACTTACTTATAAAATACTAAGCTCTTAGTCGCTCCGTAATACAATCCGGACGGGGTAGCGACGGGCAACCCCACGGATACCGTCGGAGCTATAATGTAGGTGTTCCTTCTCGTAACAACGAAATCTATCACGTATTTTTAGGGCACTTACTTACGAGTATCTCATATTTCTTAAAGTTGTGTTTAACAAGTTATGAAGTTAATATAAGTCAGTCGTATGGCTGGCAGGGAAAAGGAAGTGGAAAAATAGAGTTTGTGCAAGGGAGGGAGGAATCGATGAGAGGCGCCGCGGCGGCGGTAAGGCCTCCGGCCGACCCGACGTGTATTTTCGGCAACACAGAAAAGTTTCCCGGACTTGTTCACTGCACTCCTGCCCTGAGTGACGTGATACTCCCAGACACTTCGACATCTCGCCCCGCTCCCATCTTTCCCTCACTTATTTGTAACTCAAAGAGACAACTTAAGATATTTATGTCTCTGTAACAATAACATCTTTCGAATAAATCCTCACCTTTATTACGCGTTCCAACTTTTAGCCGACTTCACTAATCGCATGTCAGAAATTCTCAAGGACTGAATTGTCTTCGGAAGTTTTCAACTCTCTTTACTCACATCTAGAGTAGGTATATAACAAAGAACTCTACTTTTTACTCTCTTAAAACGTACTAACTGTCGGAGACGATTAAAATGACTTTCGCTAGAAGACAAAAGAAAATTAGAATCGAAATACTGTCACAGAGCCACCGTAAACATCGGAAGGGCCCTATTCCGACGTTTTAATTTTATTAAACATCTCCCGGTGCCCGAGATAAAGTAGATTTCTTTGCTGGCAAGTAAGAATTTCGACTCGTATAATAATTTAGATTACGTAGCAAGCAGTGAACGTTCATTATCGTTCTTTTGTACCTGATTTCGTCGAGATCTCATTCGGATAGAGCGGCGGTCCGCGGCGCCGGCGTTCTCTCGAAATGGAAAGTGCGAAAATGAAATTATAAAGCCCCGCGATAAAAATAAATTAAATCGGATTTCGCGTTTCCCAGTAGCCAGGGATGAAGAGCATTTTGTAGTCTGAGAATTCCATTCTCTTTTTAAATATTTGCTTTAACAGTTGATTTGTGGTGTAATGAAAAATTCTCACTTTGCATTTCTTCCCTCATCTTCTGTTTTGACTTATTTAAGTTACGCGTACTAGATATCTTATTTAAATTTCGGAATAATAAAAACCGTAATATTCGCAAGTCCTTAAACATCTTTCTTGGCCCTCGTACACTGCGGCAAATCGTTCTGCATTCTCACCTGCGATTATTCAAATTAGGGAACGGTACGACAAAGACGAATGGTACTAATATCGTTCAGTTCGCGATCGCCGGCGCGATAGTACGCGGTACGTGCCCCACACACGCGCTACAGATCTCGTCCGCGATAACCGCCGATTGATCCGCGCGATACGCTTTTTGCGTAAATACCTTACATGAACCACCCTGTGCAACACACACCTTACTAGGTCACTGTATATCTTAAGCGAGTGAACAATGTCTCTGGCATATTTCTCCCATTTGTGCCCCCTAAGCCCCGTGATAAAAATTTTACGTTTTTCTAAATCTCGCTCTACCTTTTATGTCTCTCTTAACAATACAATTTATAAACGCAATATAAAGTGTCCCAAAAAACGTGATATCTATACGACACAGGTTTTCCATCGTAAATTTTATTCGCCTTTTCCGTGCTTCTTTGTTACTCGGAAGTAAAACAATGTAATTTATATTTTTATTGCTCATTCAATGTCCAGTAAATCGGGTCTGCGATCCCTGGGGTCGTTTTAACCGAACCGACCCTACTTAATAGTCCTCCTCTATGCGCAAGGGTCAACTCCAGCGACACTAGATACTTTTGTTTAGGCTGGTATCCCTAATGTATTGTAATCGCGGCTGTAATTGCCGAATTTAAAGCTTTATTACATTAAATGGTAACGCCGATGTTACTACCCCATTTGAATAAGAAACCGAAGTGTTCTCTTGGGATTTTATGGTTAAGTACGGTTAATGAAGTATCCTTTGATTATATGGAAGTATCTCAGCAAATGAAGCAGGAATACAGTTAGAAACGAAACGGTTCGCTGCAAGTGAAACTAAAATTTAACGCTTGATTAAGTCGTTCCGAAGACGAGTCACACACCTATAAATCTTTCAGTGAAAGCTTGTTTAAAACCTTGTGGGTGGAGAGCCGGTGTTGTCGGGACTGGGAACTTCGTTTGGAGGATTTTCTCTCACGGAACCACCGCTTAAGGTGTCCGCAACCGACGTACGAGCATAAAAGTGCATTACCAAATTGCTACAGCTCACCGCTTTAACGGTCTCCGTTGAGTAATTTTCAAAGAAACATCTCGGTCAGTAATTTCAAAACGGTAACTACATAGGAACTGGATGTAACATTCCACTTTTTGCTTAGTTCATGCTTTTGGTTAATGTAATTAATTTAATATCTCTGAGCTACTAACTACTACAATTTGGTAATGGTGCTGCGAGTACCACCTACAAAATTAGTGCTCACTAGTTTATCAAATTAGGATTCAACTGTAGTTTCAACAACAGGTGAAGTCCGTGTGCAACGTAAGATTCCAAATTTAGCTCGCGAAGAATGCATGGCTCGGTGTGTTGGCTTTCTAGCTTCTCTTTAATCTCATCACAAAAGCCTTACCTGATTCAGCGCGGCTCCGAGCACTCTGCGGCACAAACGCGGAGGAATGAAGCGGAAGAGTGCCCGCTCTGAATTACTTCCTAATGAAAAGAGCGTAGGAGAGTGGCCAAGTGGGGAAGAGTGGGACAGAGTGGGCCAGAGTAAGTTTGTCACGCGGCCGCTAACGAACGTGCTACGGCTCTCGACTTTCTCGAGTGTTCGCCTGACGTACGAACCTCCTCCGGCTTATTAGCGCTGTGTTGTATCGCTTGTCGCGCATACATACAATTCTTATATTAGACTGAAGGCCTCAAGGCAAACTGAAATAAATTCATTCACCTCAAGATCGGATCTGAAAATCTGAATCTAAAATGAAAACTGAGAGTGAATTTGTCCTACAAGGGACGTTTTTCTGCTTGAAACTAAATCATGATCGAACTAAACTTATACAAAATCACATGTGACAACACTGAGAATCAAATGTAAGGCTTTTTTGTCAAAGTGTAGGAAACGTATACTAACATTTCTATTATTTTAATTTTTGCTACTGTAATACTTCCAAATAGTATGAACATTCCTGAGATGTAAACATTTTCGCTCAATTCATAATTAAATTCCGGAGATTATTCGTAAAACTGTCTGTTAAGTGTTTCAAGTACTAGATCGTAAGTTGATTCTAAAATAACTTTAATACCTCTCACAATCTTTTTGGCGTTGTCCTAATAGAACGCGAATACGCGATCATCGCGCGAACGGACGATCGCGCGGTCGTGAAATGTATGGAGCAATCGTTCTATCGCGCGATCGTCTATTAGGACACATATTCAACTTCAATATGTTTGATCGCGCGTTCGTACGAGTAAAATTCGCGCGAACTTGCGATGATCGCGCATTCGCGTTCTATTAGGACAACGCCTTAGAGATCTATGTACGCGTTTGATATGATGGTACCTACCTGATGCATAAAACAAATGCTAAGCGTCTGTTAATAGACTGCATTATTTGTTAGATTCTACAGGCCGCTAACCGGCTGATGCCGTGCTCACTCAATTGCAATGATTCGAATAACGCTCCAATTGCATAACCGGCGAGATCAAACATTTTTATTTGTTTGCCCATTCGACCGCACCGCTGAAACTAATGAAGAGAAGTTTCGATTAATTCGATGCCGATTAAGCTTTTTTACTTTAATCGCATCTATAAATGTGCTTCGTTTGTTCATATTTACGCGTCCACACGTTTTCCGATTTATTTATATAATTTAATTAAATAATAAGCAGCCTTAAATAACGGAAATCAAAACTTCATATTAATTTTACAATTTTCATTTGTGATAAATGAGCTTACTGAAAATTGGCTAAACAGCTTAACCATTCTAAAAGTTTACATCCGATTAGTCAAATTGCAATAACCGCTTATTAAAGTAATATTGAAACCAGCTTCAATATATTAAAATCTATGTTCAAATTTCTCGTAAAATTATTTTATCAATCTCCCTTATGATTTATATTTAGGTTGATGAAATTAATTACAAAATATTGTTTTCGTTAAGTTTATCTTGGTTGTTGTAATATATTAGCTAAAATAAGCATTACATTATTTTCCATTTTGAACCCTTAACTTGCCAAAAATAAAATTCCCATCCAGGTTAAAAAGAGACCACTTACATTTAACAAAAACTGCAGTTCAGGCCAATTATGCTTTTTTAATTAACAACTCGAGGTAATAGCAGACTGTAAATGCAAGTTAATAAACAGTACTTACAAGAGATAGTTGAAGGTGAAACGAAGTTTAATAAGCAAGAACCGCACTGGTGTTGCTTTAAGGCGCGTTTACATCCACTCGCTTCAGAGCATAATAGTAAAGTTTAAGTAACCGCCTCGGGCATAGAAAAAGCTTCGATTATCTGTATAATAAAACTGTAAAGGGCGAAAATCCGTACACAGAAAAAAAAAGCTAAAAACCGAGTCAGGGGAGTGTAAGAAGTGATATAGAGCATATCCAGATTTTTTTTTGTATCTCTTTTTGTCTGTTTGTACGCGCTAATCTCCGCAACTACTGGACCGATTGAAACAAAATTTTGTATGGTGATATCTTATATCCCCAGTCAACATCTTAGATACTTTTTACTACGGGAAAATATCTCATTCCTACGGAAAACTGTGTACGGGAAAAGTCAAAAAACAACGCGGGCGTAGCTAGTTTCAAATAATGATCATATTTTTATCCTTAATACCAAATAAATTTGTAAAATTAAAGTAATGTAACAAATAATACTGCTAGCAATGCCCTAAACAGTAATGAATTTTAGAAATGTGTGTGTTTTACAATTACAAGAGAGAAAGAAAAGAAGAATTGAAATAAATGGTTAATGATATTGATTATCGTTTATGCACAATTTTTGAATCTTCAGTAGGTATTGAGATAAAAAATATTTATATTTTTATAATTCAAAAAAATCGGTACATTTTATTTATTTATCACTAAAGATTACCAAAGAAAGCATTGCCATAGTAAGCCTTTTTTACACTAGCATTATTTACTAGCATGCTTTTTACTGTCCCTTGTGTATCGGCATGTAGTGTTAAGTTTCAGAGTAAAGTTAACGAGGTAGTGTGTTCCCGGCGTGCTTTAGACGTTATTAACATGATAGACTACCTACATAATCGTTTAAAGCAACATTGTTAGAGATTAACACTACTGCGTAGCCACCGAGAAATGAGTTATGTTTTGTATTACCATACAAATTAAACGCGTGTTAAGCACGTGTCTTAAATTTATTTGTAACATTTTTCATACAAAACATTTTTGACACGTGTTTGTCGTCGTATCGTTTTCTAAGATCCATGGTGTTTGCTCCCATATTCCCACTTCCTTTTTCTAGTATTGATAGGTTGTACGAGGGTACAATAAAATATTAAAGACCTTTTTTATTGATGTAAAGAACGCAGGAACAATTTGATCGTAATTTTTAGGTACCTAAATAAATAGGTTGTTATTTTATAATCTAGTCTTAATAATAATAAGTCTCAAAAACTATAAATTATGGGCAATTTAGACTTTATACGTTTTTAGGACCTTACTGTGATAGAGAAAGAGAAATTTCCAGAAAAATACTTTTTAATTAATTTAAATGAAATAAATGATATTTACTCTGAAAAAGTATTATACGAATTATTGTACTAGACATTCGCAGAACTATATTTCCTTTAATTCCTAATTCAAACTTCCTTTATCGACTGTAGGATGAATTCCACAAGGATAACCGAATAGATTGAACTTATACCAACATTCGTATTCAAACAATGGATATCGTAAGAAAATGAAGGCGAGCAATTAATTCCTGTAATCGACGAACGAAATCAAGCTGATAAATCTCATTAAGGATGAGACTGCGAAGCTCTTGAAGAAGAATGAGGATCCCATTCGCGTTTCTAAATGATTCAATCGCAAACCGTGACATAGAATTAAAATTCAGCCGGGATCTTTTGTTCGTAGTGGTAAGAATAATATGCCACCGATACTTAGTATTGACTGTCATGGATACGAGTATTTTGCTTATTTAAAATATTCATGACTCATTTAAAAGATCTGCTTAAAATAATACATAATGAAAATACGATTACTTTGTATCAAGCATGGGCTTTCCAAAATGTTTCAAAAAAGGTCAAATGAATATTTACCGGCAGACGATTAAAAGCCTTTCATTTGCAATTGTAACTAAAACGTAACATCGTTATTTTTTTGCAGCGATCTCTACCATCTACCTCTATTTTAAGGAATAATATAATTATATGATTTGTTTCAAAGTATAATAAAAATTGTATAGTTACCGTTAATAGAGCAGCTGCAAATAAGCCCCAAATCAAATATAGTGGAATATTCACTACATAGTATAAAACAAAGTCGCTTTCTCTGTCCCTATGTCCCTATATCCATCCCTATGTATGCTTAAATCTTTAAAACTACGCAACGGATTTCGATGCGGTTTTTTAATAGATAGAGTAATTCAAGAGGAAGGTTTATATGTATAATACATGCATAATATACTTAAGGATAACCAACAATAACCATTTTCCCGTGCGGAGCCGGGGCGGGTCGCTAGTATTATAATATTTGGATCCAGCATTTCCCATCCCTATTGGAGTTTCTGTGGAGCGACAGATCGATCGAATCTGGCGGAACTCGGCGCGAATCGAACGCTCGTTAATGAAACTTAGCTCGCGCAATTACCTACCATCTTGGTTTTATTAAATTTAATCAAGAACTTGTGTAATATTACGCAGATTGGCCCAATCGAGCCGTGTACAAGTTTCGATGGCGTTGTAGTTCCAAACTAATTTCGGAAATAAGCGGAGTTATCTCGGTTTCTACCCGATCGACTTATAAAAAGGGGCTCAAAGCGCAATGTACTTCTAACGAGATGAAACTCATGGGGTTAGGGGAGTGTTACTCTAAGGGGAAAATGCTTACAGAAATAACCCTAAATTCCTTGTCTGGCTGTTTTCCATTTCTATGAACTCTTAATAACTCGGAAACAAAATCAAGAAAATAATAATAAGATAAATGGATTTATTATTATTATTAATAAACTAAACTTTGCAAACCAACTACAAAGTTCACCAGATATGCATTATTATGCATATCAGGAACGATAACAATCTGAAAAATTGGATCTACTTGCAGGGATGTGTTGCATACAATCTTAAACTGTAATAGTAATAATAATATGTTGATCCCTAAGTAGGGTTGCCAGACCTACAAACTTTCTTTTATGTCTGTGGTATTACTAAACCGATGTCTTGCAAACGCAATAAATTCTAAGTTGTCCAGAATTTCCGCAATGTACATTTAAAAAATGCAAATAAATGTTTCAAATTTTCATCAAAAATCCAACATTTCATACCTTAAAATATATTTATATTGTTTTTATTTTTTACAATTTCCTCCACATCGAGCTTCCGAAAATACTATAGCTAATTAATTTTAACACTTTGAAGCATCACTCTCAAATAAGTATAACATTTTTAATCAGAATGAAAGAAATGTACCTATAAAAATATTTTTAAATGTGTTATTTGCTCCGTTGTTTTGTTTTTTGATCTGGTAACCCTGGTAAGTGGGTTAGTTCGGCTCGGCTCGGCGTGGGGGCGCTATCGGTCCCGATAAGCCGCGCCGGAACCGTCGCCGCCGGTATCTGGCCGCCATTACAGCCTCCAGCTACAGGCACAACATCATTTCGGGCCCGCACTTCACGTTCACACTTGATTTTACACTACAAACGATTTAATGCCTTGTATTTTGTACCGAGAATTTCAGCTGCTGTACATTTAATGAAGAGATTAATACAAATTTACTAAATTACTATTTATTGCTTTGCCGTAAATACAGTACTGAATTGACGAAAATATGAATAAAATTGTTTTAGAAGATAATTTAATTAGACCCGAGCGGCGGCAACTAAATATATTGAAAAACCTAACTAAGAAGTTTTTCAAGCACATTCTAAAAATGCACTAGTATTTCAAGCTGTATCCGCCGCCCAAACAAAGATTCCGAAACGAACTTCCCCGCCATTGTGTAAGGCACCTGAAAACCACGAGCGCAGTTTCGAAACAAGTATTGCACAATTTTAAACAAAGGTATAGACGGGGACAGAGGCATTACCATAAACCGTGGGGCGGTAGAAGCGCGAAATTGCTTTTTTGAACTCAGTGTTACTATTAGGAGTGAAAAAGTTAAAAAGACGGCATGCGGCAGCGAAGGCGTAATCACATTTCTAGTCAAAGTTGGGTTAGCTGATGCAGTGTGGAGTCACCGCGATGTTTACACAGCTTGCGTGCAAGCCGGAGAGATTAGGGAGTATTTACGTAACGCTATGCAACTCGCAAACGTGCTTTTTAGCAATTCTACGACACACTACTTAGCAGTTATCAAAACCGCATGCATGGGAACCTCTGCCACTCCGCCACTAAGACTCGTACCTATTTAGAAACTCTCTTGCTTGCCAAAATTATAATACCGACGACGTCATATTAAAACTGAATGCTAAACTTTAAAGTTTTTTAAATGCAAGCAGGGTAACTCGGCGAACCTGTAAAGTCTTTCAGAAAACTTTGGCACTAAAATCTTACATTGTTACTTTTCTAACTGAACTTTTAGTGTGCTAAAGGTGAATTTTTATGGAGAATTTTTTCGCTCTAGTTTGATTCAGGTTATTAGTTGCCAGTGTCGGTGGTCGGTTGTATCGGGGTGTGCGTGAACATATTTTATCTGTTTCCGTTTTGTACGGTTGTGGCAATTATCAGCGGCGTGTTTCACAGTCATAACACACTGCTGGAAATGTAGGGAGAACCTCTGTTGTTGATCTTGATAAAAAATCCTACCTGCTACGTCATTAATCTGCCAACGCTGTAATTAAAGTTTCAACAAATCACTGCACTGATGTATTATCGTTGATGATAGTTGCCAAGTAGAGATTATAAACTTTTCCCTATAACTATTTTTATTTGAAACTTTTTGTATCCGCAACAACACTTTTATATCAAACTCTATCATACCTAAAAAAATAACTAAAGCTCCCGTCGAACTGGCATGTCGGCGTTTGCCATTTCTATCACTGCGCACCGTAACAGTTTTAAATGGCTTTAGTTTCACGTGGATTGACTTTTGCTGGCAGCGAAAATTACAAACATTTCGCTTTTTGTTAAAAGTTACATATCCTGTTACAAACGTACGAAAAACGCACGCTAAGTTACGAGTGCTACGTAAATTATTTCACGGCGATAGAACACCGGGCGCGACACACCCGCGCGGGCACGCTTCCTACATTTTTGTTGCTCCGGGCAAATTGTTACTTGAAAATAATAAAGCGTTTTATGCGAACAAAATAACCGTAATCCGTGCCCTTAAATCGCGTATTTTCCTTGAAAAGATGAGCCAAAACGTACACGGCTCTCGATTTAAGGAATTAAAGTCGCTTTCCCTTTCATTCAAATAATGCTAACGATTTATGCCATTACGGAAGGTCAGAAAATATCTATTACATTTGTTCATTAGTGTAGAAACGCGAGCCAGATCCGAGGCTTGCAATTAAGGGGAAATAATTGTTTACGTAAATACCGGGATTTGGCAATAACTGTACATAATATTTACCGAAGACGTCGTTGTTATTAAGTGGACTATTAGGGTAATTGCTTTAGAGCCGTGGCTGGTAATAATTGAGTCGAGATCGTCATTACTGCGCTCCAAGGGACGTGTGCTCCTAATTGTTAAAGCCCTGTTTTTACTTCATTACCAAAGTAATAGCTATTCAATAAGTAGAGTGTCATAACATTTTCCTAACTACTTTCGAACTATAATATCAATAAAACCATAATGATGAGATCGGGAGAGCTTTTACTAGGGTTTTCGAGATTTATTAATTTACGAACATATATTTTTGACACACAAAACCATGCACTGTGGCTCTTTCTATTAAGGAAGGTTTTTATCATAAATTATATTTTGTCAGTTCCGTAGTAGCACATAAAATCAGTAAACCTTCCTGGTTTGACTACAATTTTAAATTCAAAAATTTAAACACATTTTGTAGGAAACGATAGACATTTGAGGTTAGTCACACTAACAAAAGTCCGGTGAAGCTTGATTGATCATACCATTTCGAAAGAAGCGTTAAGGTCAATAAAAAAAACCTTTTTCTGTCAGATCTAAGATCCTCCTCGTGGCCTCAACCCACACTGGGCCAGCATTGTCGACTGAGACCTGTTCAGTATTCACCCTGATTCAGGGTAAGCTAAACCCCCTAGAGCGTTTCCACATAATCCGATCCGATATCGGTATCGGACGCCGATACGAAATAAATTGTATAAAATTATCGGATCCGATGTAATGTGAAAGGCAGGTACATGCTTCATACATTATACTTGCCTTGCCTTGATCGGATAATGTGGAAACGCTTTTAATGGGGACATATTGTCTGTTGACGACCTATCGAAGTCCTGTTACACAAAATCAGGCTTTTATACAAAAGAAAATAGGTTTTTGTCGCTATACAACCTACTATTGAATCATATTCAGTAAGTTTCTCGTACTGGTATTACCCCAAAACGCATGAACAATCTGTTACAAGAACGTACAACAGATAAGAATATTTATTCAGTGTGTAAGCGGCGAACAAATTGTTTGCTCTACCTGCGCTGCCTGCGCCTAGTGTTGCCATATCTGATGCGGGAAAATCAAGATAGTTGTCACAGATGATAGGGATGCTGCATACACATTGCATTCATCTTTAAAATAGTTTCACTTTATTAATTTTATTGTTTATGGTGTTTAGATCGGGTTATGATATGGATGTAGCGCAAACGTCAATGTAACACGGAAAAAATGTGCAATTTACACATTATTTATATTTTGAAACAAACTGTTTAATAGAAACTGATTAATTATGTAAATGTCATCAGTTCATCACATTCAGTCATCATCATGATTTTAATCTTTGATGAACAATAAGTTCCTCAAGGATTTTCACAATGGCTTCCTACTAATTAGTTCATTTACAGCTAAACAACTTTTTTGATATTGGTAGTTAAAATAAATAGATACACCACACAGGTGCCTAGTTTGAGGTCAGATGGCCGTGTGTGAGATGTCCCACATATATATTTTTTATTTATTTACATCTGGCAAGTGTACGTGTGGCAACTGTGGTGGCAACATTCTCGTTCATAACGCAAGCCCGCGGGCGACGGCGGCGGTGGTAGCGGGGCGTGACAATTTGCTCGCCCCGCCGCTACGGTTTTCTGACGAAGTCGAATCCTGCGATCGCATCTCTGACAAATTCGCCTCAAAATAATAAATTAAATTAATAAATTTACTAAAAACGTATGACTTATCTTTTTTAACAATTTTTAAAGTTCAGTATATTCTTGATAGATAAATCTCAAACCTCAAACCTCAACAAAAACAAACTATAATTTGAAGGGAATTTATTAAAAAACAAAATATTTACGATTACATAATACTTACGATAATAAGTACTTAACTAGATGTTTCAATTTGATACTACTTTTCAACAGTTAGGCAAACACTTCCCAGTGCATTGTAAATAAAATACGAGTAAGTGAGGTGAAGTGATAAGTACTAAATTAAATAAGATATGGCTTAAAGGTCTTCCAACCAGCCCAGAAAGAAAAAATGATATTGATATTGATATTGTATACCTACCCGTTCAAACTGTGTAGCTGTTGTTTGAGTTTCACGTGTTCTTTAAAACGTTTTCAAAAGCGGGAGGAACTTTCGTCGTAAACAATATGTTTGGATGTCGCCACATATACCAACACATTTTTTACCCTCTTTGCTCAAGTTTGCGACATGTATGCTTTTGCGTTGAGGTAATAAGTAAAAATATCATGTCTTCTAAATATGAATCCATAGTAAATTTAATAAAAATCTACCCTCAGAGAAAATAAAAAAGATATCTGAAACAATTTAGTCGAATGCCAATAAATACGGCATAAAATGTTTAACTTTCCTTATAAAATATAGATTATGGAAATCTATCCATAAATCGCGTTCTTTATACCGCTGAACCGTTGTGGAGTACCTCATTTTTTCGTTCGTTAGTGGATCAGAGCGTGAAGCGACGTCCTTATCTGCCGATCGAGAATATTTCAAATTTACATATAGCAGAGAGGATTCTTCAAAGGAGAAAAATGCTCACTTACCTACAAGTTTGCGAGTTGTTGGCAATATTCGCGACTTTTTCAATGTTCGTCTCCCACTCCCTCGGGCGGAGGATCAGTTGGATCCGTCCCATCTGTGTGCCTTTTGAGTGGGCATGTTTTAGACAATGATATTATTAATTTTATTTTGCAAATTCTATTAGGTTTGATTCTTTTGGTGTTGTACAAAATATCTAATCCCCAAAGCCCATCTTACTAATACAATTTTAATAATAATAAATATAAAGGGGTGACATTTTTCTATATTTCATATTTCGCATTCGATTAGTCAAATTAAAATAATAATTCAAATTGCATTCAAAACTAACATACTCTAACTCTTGTTAAAAGAAGAAGAAAAAAATATCTGAATTACATATGTATTCTACACTATTTCTGTATTCCAAATAATACCTATCTCTAGGTCGTAAAACATCATATAACTACACTAGCACATTTCTCTAATAAAAGCTAATCTTCGTCTTTTCTTCAAGAACGTCCAAGACATGAATTTCGAAGTGGACCACGAGGTAGGGGATTTCTAGTAGCCACCAGAGGCTTCATTAGCTCACCACCAAGTGGTGTGCAGTCTCACTGCCCTCAGAGGGAATAGGGTACTCCAAATATCACAGTGTCCGCAAGAATGACTCATGCATTTGTGATAAACCCATGAAATATTAAATATTAGGGGTGATATCTGAAATGAGACTGGGTGGTTAACATAATGTAGTCTTTATTTACAAATATTCAGAGATTTCGTTTTATGGAAACTTTCGAATTGGAGTTTTTGGCCCAATTGGAGTTTTTTTTCCTTTTCTCATAGGCATCAATAGATCTTCTATCATGTCGATGGCTAGCTAGCTGTTGCCATATTTAAGTTGCCCAATACCCTGCCACCCTAACCGCTCTGCTCTGATCGATAAATAAAAAATATATTTTATGAATTAATATTATTATAATTAGTAAAAAAAAATACAAAAATGTTAATAATCGGACTATTAATTCAGAGTTGACTTTCTGTTCCTTAGTGAGGAACATAATAATATGTGATAATAATTCTCCGTTTAAAAATTTAAATATTATAGAAATCAGAGAAAGTGAAAGTGCATTTTTGAAAGGAGCAAAGCATAACCATCACAATCTTGGTTTAAGTGAAACAACCGAATATTGTCTCTAAGTAGAGTTGAGTTTCCAGCAGTTTATTGACTGCAGTCCCAACCAGCAACGTTCAACTTAACACCGCATTCTACAGACATTCCGGCTTCCTTTAACTACGAGTACAAACTTGTTTAACCTGTAGCTGTACCTAACCTTTCTTCCCGACAATGTAAACTAGTTGAACTTCAAAGTTTTATTGTAAATACCTCGTGCTAATGAGTGCCAAGTCTGGCCGCGTAATGAAAGTCTGCAACGTGAAAAGTTTCTATTATAGCGGTTTACATAAAAAATTAAATACGTTATTCAGGGCTGTTTAAAAGCATTTTGTGGTTTGCCCAACCCAATTAGAAAGTCCCTTATATGTGGAATTATTTATGAGCCGACTTTTACGACCCTTTTTATTCTCATCGATTTGTTATATTGTATTCCATATTGCGGTGGTAAATAGAAATAGAAATGGTTTACTTTTTCATCTTTCTTATTTTTTGTAGCTACAGTTTTTTTACACAATGTGGGGATATTATTACTAGAAATACATACTATACAACGATATTTTGCTGGACTTTCAGTTTTTTTTGGACAATCAACAAAAAACTGCGTCAGCAATTCTTAGCTCATTTATTAGCGTCTTAAAAAAGTAAGTCGTTTAAAAGTATAAACTACTCAGGTTAGCTATTGAAATGGCAGCCTTTATTTTTGTTTCACGTGGAAAGCCCAATAAATATAATATTTATAGTATTATGTTTTATTCATGATCGCAAAGGTACTGCAATATGGCGGATAGCATTGCAGAGTTCGTTCTATTTCAAATACCTTTCGTTATATAAAGTTTTCTGTCAATCAACCTTATTGAACCTACTATTGAATCATGTAGTAGAAATGCTAGAATTTCCTTTTACATTTCTTCCATATCAGTTCGAATATAAGATCTTATTACTTCTAGTATAGGAAAGAAACGTACTTAGTTCAACAATTGTAACAGATGTAGTTTTACTGAAATCGCTACTAGATAATATCGTGAATACTGTGTGATGAAAACGAACGAAAGTAACTCTTTCTGTCAAGCTATCACGCCAAAACCACAGAACCACAGCACAGAACACATTTTGATGACATTTGTTACAGAGATATAATCATATCCATGAAGGAATCAATTCATGGATATAATAGATCTTGGAGAAGGTTACTTTTTACCGCGGGAAACCACATTATTTCCACGGAAGAGACTGGTAACGGAGCCTTGCGGTAAGCTAGTAAATTATAAGAGACTTTTTTTGTAAATAATATTTTACATTCACACAGTGAAATTATTCTTGCTCTGACAGATAACGTACACATCGTTGTGTTGTGAGCTCAAAACTGTTAGAACTTTCAGGTGAACATGTGTGTGGATTTTAATTATTATTTAGTAATTAAAACGTGGCTTTAGTCCTGCGTCTCTCGAGATGCATCATTATGGGAGCTGCTGCGGGCGAGTGCAAGGGTGGAATGAGGTTAGCGCAAGGTAAAGGCGATAGCGGGATGCAAACATCATCACGATTCTTAGACGAAAATGATCAGATTTTAAAAGACATTTTACAAATCAACAAGGTTACTTGAGCATTTTTTGTTTGACAAAGAAATATATTGATCTTGATTATTTACGGAAGTATTTGCTTTTTCGTTTTATAATTTGTGGACTGTAGTTAGGTTACTGAAAAAAAAACACTTCTTTGACTTGACTTTTGTTAATTTAACCAAAGAAAACTACAAAACTTTTAAAGCTACAAAAATACAACTAACGATAGATAGAAACTTTCAGTTTGACATGTATTTGACGGTGTTGCCAACAGAAGGATGGAGAAATATTAGAAATAAATTAGTAGTATGTAGATTGATTCCCTCCATGACTTTCTTTCCTGTGCCTCTTCCTGCCATGTTTCGCTTTTTCTTGAAACACTTTTTTGTTTTGTTTTTGGTATACAAATTTTGTCATACTTGCATGGTGTTCTTCAGCATGATTGGCCTGTGTCAGGTCTGATTTTCAATTTTAAAACTATGACCTCGATTTATTAATATTAGTGATGGTTGTTTCCCATGACTTAGGGCATGGCCCGAGGCCGCAATTGACGGTATGTTTACATGGTGTACTCATCGCGGGCGCGTCTTTACTCGCAGATACTCGCAGTGCAGTATTGCACACAAGCCAGCCAACATTCTGCTGCTTGCTTTTTCAATACTCGAGACGTCTTTCTTAGATATGTATGTGTGATAGTGATAGTGCTTTGATTCTTGCTTATTTGCTAGACTTTTACAGTTTGGGTGTATTGTTTATTTAGTCATCGCTCAGCAAATGTCGTCCACTGCTTGACAAAAAGTTCTCTTAAGATCCAGACTACCCAACCGTACTACGGTAGATGAGAGATATTTTTTACTGATGCTATAATAATATGGTTTTTTTAAACTTCTGTGCAACTTTTATAACAGAAATTACAAAACAATCATGAACACATTACGGTCTAGGTGTGTCTGTATAAAGTCTTAAACAGACACCTTAAGATCTTTCAAAATAAACGTTCCATGAATACCTACTATGAGATTTATTATCAACGCTTTAAACAAGCGTTTAACATATATTTAACTTTCTTGTAGAGAGACATAATTTTTTTCTAAAAAATGCATGGAAAGCCACAGCGTGCACACGAAATCGAAACCTATCGACACTCAACAAACTGCACGCTAGACTACCCCACATCTAGCAATAGTTGCATGCATGCTAGTGCCGAGTGTAATCCGCAGTTATTAATATGCGCAAATCATGCATATGCAGACAGAGTCGCGTCGCAGATGGGTCTGGATGAGCCGCGGCCGCCGGGCCTCAATGACTTGCTGAGACAAAGACGGGAACACTGCTTGTCTAATACTTGAACATGAATCTGACTGTGTGCTTTATATGAGGTTGGATTAGACAGGCGATAGTGCCCTCAGATAAAAGTTGCTTTTGAAGTTCTAGAATTCTGATTGTGGATACTTCCGTGTTGTATTTAAAATAATTATGCTGGATATTTTTTCGACGTTAAGTCTCTCGCTTTCCAGGAGAGATCAACGCAAGAACCATCCATTGCACTATAGTTAGGTCCTTTTTTCATCTTCTTCAGATCTTCGTAACCGATCTTGCATTCTCAAAGTTATTACATACCAAAGCGTCTTCTATACTATCCAGTTCCCCTTAAAGTCAAATAAAAAGTCCGCCATCATTTCAATTTGCCCAACGAGCGTCTCAAGCCTCCTAAATACAAATAAAGCATCCTATTAAAGTAAAGACAACTGAATACTGCAAAATATTATTGAATATTCTAATACCATTGTTAAGGTCCTTGGAAATAATAACACGCTGGTGTTGGTCACAGTAAACAATTTATATTATTTAAATATGATAAGAAAATACACCTTTGCTAAAAGCGGGAGAAAATCGAACTGACATTTGTTGGTGTTGCCAACATGCTGCGCCTCTAGAAACCTATAGGCATTAAATATGTTACATTTCACAATATCTTAGACTATGCTTAAGAAATGATATTTTATAACTTTGTTTTATAAAATTAAAGCATGTTGACAAACTTATAATACTTAAAGTTATACAACAAATATTACTTATTAAAACTAAACTCATCAATTTAAAATTAGATAATAAATGTATGACAAACATTTAGTTTTTTTTTTTATATGTGACATTTTTAAAGTTATAATATAGTTATAATCAAAGCTATAATAGTTAACAATTATCAAACGGCAGCGGGCAAACTCCCGAAAGCGATCGATTGTAAATTTTACCTTCCGGAGACCGTACATCAAAGGCGCGGACTTTGCCATCGCGGCCAGGATAAACTCTAACAATACGAGCGAGTGGCCAGTAAAGAGGAGGAGAGTTAGGCTCTTTCAATAAAACAAGCTTACCAACACAAATATTAGATAAGTCATCACGCCACTTTGGTCGTGATTGCAAAATATTTAAATATTGCCTGTGCCAGACCTTCCAGAATGACTGCTTCATATTTTCAACTAGCTGCCAGAATTTTAATCTATTTAAAGGAAGCTCTGAAATGTCTGGTTCAGGATATGAGGTAAGAGAACAACCCACGAGAAAGTGTCCTGGGGTGAGGAAACTGAAGTCCGTGATGTCAGAAGTTAGCGGCATTAAAGGCCTTGAGTTCAAAATTGACTCTACTTGACATAAAACTGTATTTAGCTGCTCATACGTGAGCACACTTTTTTGAAGTGTACGTTTTAAGTGGAACTTCATACTTTTTACGCCAGCTTCAGCAAGGCCAGCAAACACTGGGGAATAGCTAGGTGTGAAGTTAAATTTTATAGCATTCTGTGTAGCAAAATTTTGTACCAGTGTTTGATGACTCTTGGAGCTGCTGAGCTTGTACAAGTCAGCCAATAGGTTCGCCGCTCCCTTGAACGCACTTCCGTTGTCGCAAAAAACTTCAGTGGGCATGGCACGTCGCGAGACAAATCTTTTAAAGCACGCCAAAAAGGTTTGAGTGGTCAAATCTGAAGCCAACTCTAAATGTATGGCTTTAGTGCTAAAGCAAACAAATACGCAGATATAACCTTTCGTAATTATAGCACGTCTAAGTCTGGAATTTTTGATTTGAATCGGCCCAGCGTAGTCTATTCCGACAACTTGGAAGGGTCTAGATGGAGTGACGCGTTGTTTAGGCAGCGATCCCATTAGCTGGCTCGCACAAGCTGCTTTCATTCTGAAACAAGGTAAGCATTTGTAAGTAATTTTCTTTACTTGTCGTATACCGTTAATAAGATAATATTTTTGGTTTAATTGCGATAGTAATAGTTTAGGTCCAGCATGAAGTAATCTGAGGTGCTCGTGGGATATAATTAAGTCTGTAACTTTCGAACCCTTAGGAAGAATAATAGGGTGCTTTTGACAGTACGACAATGCCGAGTTTTGAAGCCTTCCCCCTACACGTATTAAGCCTGTATCATCGATAAAAGGGTGCAGAGGTTTAAGCGATCCAGTTACATTTTCATTATTTTTTAGTGAGTGAAATTCATTCCTAAAATAATGTTGCTGTTCATGCCGAATTAAAGAGGATAATGCTACATTCAATTCCTCGCCAGTTAAATAAGGTAACAGAATTTTACTATTCGTTTTCTTGCAGTTATTAATAAATCGCAAAACATACGCTAAGATGCGTCTCATTTTATTAATATCTGAATATCGTTCTACAAAGTGTGAGATTTCTTTTTGTTTCAGAGTAAGGAGTACAACGCTAGGATCACCTGTAGCAGTTGCAGTAGAGGCAGTTGCTTCAGCAGTCTTCAATCCCTCTGGTAAGTGTTCTACAAGCTGTATAGCTTGATTATTAATTTTGTACTCACTTTGTTGCAGGAAATCTGGGCCCTTCCACCACATTGTACACGATGGCAGCTCGCGTGGATCCAGACCTCTGCTTATGAGATCAGCGGGATTGTCATGCGTGTTGACGTAGCTCCAGGTCCAGCCCTTTGTCAACTGCTGAATCACTTGTACTCTGTTTGCTATATAAGCTTGTAATTTTATGATGTCAGTACCAACCCATGCTAATGCTATCTGTGAGTCAGAGTATAAGTGTACATCATGAATTTTTATTTTTATGCTGAGTGTGTTATAAACTTTATGCGCCAATTTCGCTAATATAAGATTAGCATTAAGCTCAAGTCTTGGTATCGTTAGTGCCTTGGAGCATGGGTTAATTCTGGACTTAGAGCAGAGCAAGGAAGTAGTGACGGTACCTGCTGGATCAGTGACTCGCATGTACAAGCACGCGCCGTAGCCCGTGGAGCTGCTGGCGTCGGCGAACCCGACCAGCTGCAGCTGCGCGGCGCCCGAGCCCCGCTGGATGTTCCTGTCTAAGTAAATAGGCTCCATGGCAACCAAGCTATTAGAGTACTTTTCCCATTCATCTATTATTTTTTGTGGCGGACTGTCATCCCAATCAAGTTTTTCACACCAAAGCTGTTGCATTATTTTCTTAGCTCCTACTATAATAGGAGAAACAAAGCCTAATGGGTCGTATAACCTGGCAATTTGGCTTAATATTTGACGCTTTGTTATTTTTTGTATAATAAAATTTTTTGGGCATTTTATTACAAAGCAATCCTTGTTAGTATCAATAGTTAAACCCAAAGCTTTTATGCTACAATTTTCTTTTTGCAGCTCTATATTATCTAGCTGTCGTTTATTCTGTGGAATATCAGACAGAACTTGTTCACAGTTACTCGCCCACTTGTGCAACTCGAAGCCCCCAAGTGCAAGCAAACTTACCAACTGTGCCTTGGCTTCAAGCAATAAAGATAAATCTGAATTTGAATATAAAACGTCATCAACAAACACACAATTCTTAATGATAAATGAAGCTAATGGATAGTTAGTTTCGTGCAGGTTGGCAAGCTCAAGCAGGCATCGAGTCGCCAGAAAGCTGGAACTCTTAAGGCCATAGGTAACTGTGTCCAAGCGGATAATTTTGATAGGCTCGTCAGGTACTTCTCGCCACAAAATGTTCTGAAGTAATGCATGTTCGGGTTTAATCAAAATATTTCTGAACATTTTTTTAATGTCAGTACTAAAAGTGTAATCTCCAAATCTATAAAGCATGATTATATCAAAAAGATCTCTTTGCACTGTAGGACCATTCAACAAGATGTTGTTTAGAGACACCTTATTTTTCGATAACATGGACCCATCGAAGACTACGCGTGTGCGTGTTGTTTTGCTTTCCTGATTTACTACTGCGTGATGGGGCAGGAAATACAAAGGATCTGTATCAAAGTTCAATGAATTGAAATCAATAAAGTGAGCATGGCCCAACTCTACATATTCATTTATAAATTTCTGATATTCAGTTAATAAATTTATATTAATATGTAGTTTTTTCTCAAGATTTAGAAACCTATAATAAGCTAAATCAAAGGAATCCCCTAATGTAGCATTAACCTCTTTAATTGGAACCTTTAAGGGCAGATCCACCTGAAATTTATGCCCAGTAAGTTTGACAGAAGCCTGAAAAATGTTTTCTGCGACTTCATGCTCAGTGTTTTGTTCCTGAAAGACCTCTGGAACTTTTTCGCATTCCCAAAATTTTTTAATATTTGCATCAATATCAGAATGACATGTAGCGCAATGAAGAGAAACAGCTTTTGTTACCTCATGTTGTGGGGGCAACGACCCTCCAATAATGTGACCAAACTTTGTGTTAATTATCTGCGGGAGATGCTCCTCTTTGCGCGTCTGTGGATGCTCAGGCTGCAGCTGGTAGCGCGCGCCGGTCACCTGCGCCTGCACGGCGTTGACGCAGGCAGCTGATGCTGAAGACTCCGCACTCTGCTCCACCGGAAGCAATGCCTGGAAAAATATGTCAGCCCCGATCAACATATTGATCTCTGATGGTTTGTAATATTCTTCATCAGCCAGCTGTAAGTTGGGAGGAATTATAATCTCTGCAGGCTCAATTTTTACTTGAGGTAACATACATGTTATAGTGTCAACTACATGAAAATTGACTGAAGTTCTAAATGGACTTTTCAGGGAATGAATTTCAAGTGACAGCGAGTAATTAATTTTATTTTTGGTATTCGTGACACCTATGATATTAGTGGAGTCTTGCGTAGGTGTCAGTCCAAGTACCTTCACTGCCTTGGTAGTAATTAGTGAGGCCTGCGAAGCAGAGTCTAAAATTGCTTTTACATGGACCTCTCTGCCATCCCGAGCTAGTAGCTTTATGCGAGCTGTGGGTATTAAAACATTATTATAATTATTGCCTGACAACATTATAACAGGTTCCGGAACAGTCTCACCCTCGCGATGCAGCAATGTATGATGGCCTTTTTTGCATTGACTGCATCGAAAATGAAACTTGCATTGGCCTGTATGCAAATTAAGGCAGATATTGCACAGCTTACTTTTTTGCGCATAGGCTATACGCTCTGCAGAAGGCAGTAATTTAAAAGATTTGCAAGAATAAGTTTTATGATCATCACACTTACAATAGTGACATCCTTGCTTCTTCTTTGTAGTCACAGCATGAACAGCCTTGGAAGTAGATGGCAGCTTTTCTACATTCTCCATTGCTAACGCCCTCTTCTCCATAAATCCCAAAAAGTGAGACACTGTAGATTCTTCCTTCACATCCCGCTCAAGCTGGTAATCGTGAGCAGTCTGGGGATCTAATTTGCGGGTAAAAATGGACATTAGGATTGGATTCCACTCATCTACCATAGCACCCAAGTTTCTCAGAGCAGCAAGTGTTTGTTTAACAGTAGATACAAACCTCCTGATATGACTGGGGGAAGGCTTACTAATGACTGGTAAGTCTAATAAAATGGCTATATTGTCATCAAGAATTTTATAAGTATTGTTGTACCGTTCATCGAGCAACCTCATAGCTACTTTGAAACTGGCCCCCACTAATGGCAGACTTTTAATCAAATCAAATGGTTCTAACTTGAGAAATGAGCGTAGGTAATGCAACTTCTGTACGTCATCTAGTGTGGGGTCATTTTCAATTATGGACTTAAACATTTCTTTGAAAGTCATGTATTCGGAGTACTTCCCTTGGAATGGGGTAATCTCTATTGCAGGGAGCTTAATGTTTCGACGCTGAGGGTGGGAGTCATCTTGAGGGGACGTGGGAGTCGGACGTTTATTCAATTCGCTATCTATTTTTGATAGAATAGTAAAATACTTGCCTTCATACTCGGCAACGTCTTCTTTGTCTTCCTCCTGTATTAGAGCTAACGATTGGTTGTATTCTTCATACTTTTCAAATGCTAACAAACACCTTTGATGCTTCAATTTGAGCATCTCAACAGACCAAAGGCCTAAGTTTTCAGAGAGAATTTCCGAGTAGATTCTAGTAAGCGAAGCTTTGACGTAGCCTCTTTTTATTGTAAGAGCCTTCAACTCCCCCTCGGCCATTTTAAAGCAAGTTAGAATACTTTTTATCTAACAAAAAGTGTAAATTACAATTTACAAACAAATCAATCACACTACGCAACAACGGTTGAAATAAAAAGAAAAGATTGATGACAGACGTTGACGTACGAACGCGACGCACACGCTCGACCGTGATTGGTCAGCTTCTTGAGTTGCCGACTTGCCGCCGCCGTGGCGCGAATAGTAAAGTTTCGCTGCGCAGGTGCGCGCGCAGCAGAATTCGTAGCCCGATGTGAAGACTCTGCCTGCGACGATGATTGATAATATGATTGATTGATTGATATGGCGTACAAAATGGCGTCGATGACTTTCCTGCACTTCGATTGATGCTTTATTCGCGATGAAACGGTTTTGTTTGATCTTGATGATTTTTCCAGTAATTTTTGCTTCAGCTATCGCTCCGCCTCCAAATAAGGATGATTCTGGAGAGGTGTAATAATGCAATTGTGCTTGAATTCGCCTCACTCGCTGCGACCGATCCAGGCGTCTTCGTATTTCGTGGACCAGGAATTAAGGATTCAGCATCCATAGGTCGCTGGTTCATATCCGGCTCGAAGGACCAATGTTAAGGTCCTTGGAAATAATAACACGCTGGTGTTGGTCACAGTAAACAATTTATATTATTTAAATATGATAAGAAAATACACCTTTGCTAAAAGCGGGAGAAAATCGAACTGACATTTGTTGGTGTTGCCAACAACCATAGTCTCAAAAATCAAATAAAAAAAACTAGTCATTTGCTGCATTACAAGATAAACTAAAAAACATTTAAACCATAAAGTTTAAATTTATTAAGCCGATATATGAATGTAATTTAAAATAAGCTTGTGACACTAATTATCATTTTACTGGCGCTATGATATTACAGGAAAATTACACTGGAATTAATATCATGTACACACCTCACATCGCGGTATCGGCTCATTAGCATACATGGCATATTAAATTCCTTGCAACAGACTTATAACGACGACACTAGAACTTAATCCTATTAGCGTGTCATTGCTCCCACTGCGAAATCTACTTACTCATACATACAAAATGACACTTTTTTTCCTAGTGTGATACGGTAATAAGAGCCTTAATCGGTTTGTTTAGAGCCAAAGGAGATCTAGGGGAACATATTTGCACCTTCAGGACTACATTCGCTTAAACAGATCATCATTATTTATCCACAGCAATTTAATAGGGATCAAAATACTTTAATTCGTATACAATTCGTACTTTACACATAACTGATCTTAATGTGTCTGACACTAGGGTTAATAAGGTCCTTTGATGACTACAATCCGCTTAAACAAAAGTTAATAATGTTATCTTTTTTTTTAAAGAATGAAGGGAAATCTCTAGCCGTAATTTTTCCAGCTATGTTTGTCTATATTCTTCATTTTTAAACCGTGATCTTGTCGATGGAGTCTACATTATTCCAATCTATTCTTCGCCTTTTATTTGACCAGCTTATACGACATACGACACTGCCCTTCATCATCATCATCATCTCATCCGAAAGACGTCCACTGCTGGACAAAGGCCTCCCCCAAGGATCTCCACACTGCCCTTACTTCCTCAATTTAGGTCATGTACGTTCTTCTTGCTAGGTCTTTCTCTCTTGCGTTTATCTACATAACCTTCATCAATCTTATTAGTTTGTACAGTGTTAGTAAACGTTTTTTTCTTTATTAATACTACCAATATACTCTTATAATAACTTTGTATCTTATGTTTTCTCAGGTTTTTAATAAAAAAGCACTATCAAGGCATTATCTGTCACACATCGTAGAAGACATCAGCGTCCCGTTGCCGTGGCGTCCATTACACACTCCCGTTAAGTCCCGTTGGGCATATTCCCGCGGATTAGACTGATATCTACGGACGTCATATCGACGGCGGCGCGATAATGAACCGCCGTCAATCCGAGCTGGTCATTATCGTAAATGTTAATGACCACGACAATTACTGGCAGCGAGCTCCATCGAGAAGAGCCCCCGAAATTGAACATTCCCAATCTATCGCCCCCTTCCCGATTTGCCCCTCTATAAACTTCTACCCCATCGGTTTTAATTAAAATAGTTTCACGGGAAAAATAGTGTAAGGGAACCACCTCATTTATTCGTTACCGTTTGGCTGAGGTTCCGGCGATCAAAGAAAGAGCCTTGCTATGAATATGTATGGTGTCCTTTCGGCTTGATACAATTAAATAAAACGTCATGGTGGTTGGCGAATTCAATTATTCCTTGCCAAGCTCATGAGAACTCATTTCACATTGTCTTGTAACGTATCAATTTTTTCTTCAGATGTTTAAATTTACCGAACCAATTAGTTGTTTACTAACCTAACCTTTCATGTTTTCTTACAAATTTAAAAGTAGCTTCTTACTTATTGAATAGTAGTGATAGTATTTCGTACTATAATTTTCATAAAATGAGAAATATGGCAATTTTCGTTATAACATTTGTCAAGGAAAAACTCTTCAGTAAGTAGCTAAAGAAAATGAGTAGTTCCGTTGAGAAGGAGTCGCTCCAGTATAATGTACAAAGGGGAGACCACTCCAGAGACAAAAGCGGGGGAGTAACTTTCAATATTAATGATGCGCCCAGAATGCACACAGGCCGGCGAGATTCAAAAGCCTCCCATTGATACTCAACTCATTAACTATTGATTCATAAGTAATACCCTTTTACCGATGGCCGGAACGGACAACTTTTCAAATTTAAATGTAAGAGGATTCTGTTTCTGTAGCGGACAAGCGGATGTTGAAGTACAGCAACAGCGCTCGCGACATCGGAAAAACTAATTTTGAAATTGGAACGTGGATGCTAGAGACATCTATCGGTTACACAGTGAACCAACGCCACGAACAAAACTTCTACATTAGGTATCGCCGCCGCCGCCGAGCTTGTAATTGTGATTCGGTGTTAGTTCGCTAAATATTGACTAGATTATTTGTTTGTTCTGAAAATAGTAATTTAATTTTTCAATTATAATCGGTGAGCAAAGGGGCTATAGGAGAATGGGATCTTTTTAGGATAAACAGGCCCATCATCGTTTCGTTATTTTTCCAAAGAAATCAAGTATATCATATCATAAATAATGTACATAATAAAACTGTAGAGGTCGAAAATCTGTACATATAAAAAAATGCTAAAAACCGATCTTTTTGTCTGTTTGTCTGTTTGTACGGTCTAATGATGAATAAAATTTTGCATGGTGGTTACTAGAGATGCGCCGAGTACTATTTCTACCGAGTAACCGAGTACCGAATATACTCGGTTAAAATTCCACCGAGCTGAGTACTCGGCCGAATTACTCGGTTCAATATGTACAATGTATTGGGGTGCAAAAACAGGAATGAACAGGGTCGTGCAGTGCTCGCGCTAGCTGACTAGCAAGCGGCGCGGGTGTTCCGATATTCCCCTGGGTATCCAGTCGCTTGTTGTAAAACAAAATAGTAATCAATGCGCGCAAATTGAGCAAAAATTATTTTTTTGTTCGTGTACAGATATCAATTCATGCATCGTTAATGAAGAAAAGAGAAACAAACTCTTACCAGAACGCGCAGAAAGTCTGGTTTTCCAAACATCGTAACTTGGCTCTCATTAATTTTAAATATTAATTGTTTTAATGAAACATAAGTATTACCAAGTAGTATTACTTATACAATTCAATAGCATTTTCTTTTTCTTTTTCAAAAAATATATACTTATAAAAATTTTCACTTTTTAAACAAGTTGGTTTCATTCTTTTCGCAGCAAAGTGATTTTTAACCCCCGACAAAAAAGAGGGGTGTGTTTGATGTGTGTATCTGTCTGGCATTGTAGCTCATAAACGGATGCACAGATTTTGATCTAGTTTTTTTGCAAGGTGTTACTATCGACAGCGTTCTTAGCCAATCCAAGAAAATATATTCAACTATTTGAAGAATATCAGCTCTTTTCTATTTGTTGAAAGGATCAAGTAACGGTATTGTGGCGGGGGTTTTTAATTTAATGTTATCATTATCTTTATTCCGCTCAAATTGTTATTTTATTTAAACCGAATATACTCGGTGTTTGAACCGAGTTATTCGGCCGAGTACCAGTACCAAAATAACCACCGAATACGCCGAGTACCGAGTAGTAACCGAGTACTCGGCCCATCTCTGGTGGTTACCTTCCCGGCAACATCTTAGATAGTTTTTACCGCGGGAAATATAACACGGAAAAGTAAAAAAACGACGCGAGAGTAGCCACGGGCGTGAGAAAATCTTTACACCTTCTGCCAAAAAAATCTAATTATTGAAAGCTTGTATGTGAAACCACGGGCGGTCAGCTAGTCTATATAATATATCATAATAAATTTGAAAATCATGAACAAAAATAAACAGTTTTCTTATCGAATCGGTAACAATGAAATATGCTAAACAATTAAGCACAGAATACATACATATTAAACCACAAAATAAGAAAAATTATTAACGTTAAAAAAGAAAATTAAGCTCTACTAGTTACAGTGTACGAGTAAAGCACAAACTAGAATAAATTTATACGACCGCAAACCCAAGAGATCTACGACACAACATCGCTACATTATTAGCATGCGTGATTATGCCAAGTACATAATGCTAAGATTACATTATAATAACCGAAATGTAAGTGGATCATTGCGGAATACCTAATGACGATGTTATTGCTGTATGTACGCAGCGATGTGAATATAGTGTTTATTTGTTTACTCTAGTAGCTTATAGAGTTATAGGGTGTTATGCTTACTATATTGGCTGACTGTAATACATTTTTTAGAGGAAAGCTCAAGTACAAAGTGTAAAGTGTAGCGTCTATCTATATTTAAAAAAACACACACACACTTGCAAATAATTGCAATCTAGGGATGCGTCTATTGCACTTATTTACATGTGTAATCGGTGCATCTCTCGTATGCCCTCTTATTTGCTTACCATGTGTAAAAACATAAAATAAATGAATATAATTATACATATTTTGCAGTCTTACGATGAAAGAAAACAGCATCGTGAGAATATCTTTACACCTTCTGCCAAAAAATCGAATTATTGAAAGCTTATATGTAAAATTGACCTTTCCACAATAAAAACAGCGTCATAGTTCGTTCTAGATTAGATCAGGCTCAAAACCTTCGACGGAGACGTAATGTATTATAAGCTGATAATGAATAAATATGTGAAAAAAAAAACACAAATTGGTTTAAAGCTAGTACTGAGATTGAACTAGAAAAGTCGACGCAACTTTCAGTTAAGGACAAATCTTAATTTAAAAAGGATTGTAATCTAGTTCTGTTGTCGCACCAGATAGAACCTGCTTTAAGACTGCCAGTAAAAAATACAAACTAAGTCCCCAACGCTCGCTCCTCCTTATTCAAACTTCTTACTTGTTATTCCGTAGAAATCTATCCTTCAGTTTAGAAGCTTTGGATTCTAAAAATACATCTCTGCAGATCTTCTTTTAAATGGTTTTTATATCTCTGTTGCATTTTTCATTAATATTATCCAATTGTTGCCGTGTGTCATTTCATCACTGCGTTTGTCTTTCGAAAAAGATGTTGTAATCTTAGTTTATATAATATGTATTATGTACGAGTATGTATGTATATCAGCTGTCTGACACCTCAGTACAGGCACTGCCAGTTTGGGTACCGTGTGTGAGATGTCCCATATATCTATTTATTTATATGTTTTTCGGGTTATTTTAATCTTTTACTTATTCTCTGAGTTCTTATTGAGCTCAATTATCACTGGTACTTATTTTATTTTAATTTAATAGATAGAGTACAGTTACTGACAATAAATTTTACATAAGTAAAACAAATTACAATCGATGCCAAGAACTCGACCAGTCTGCCAACTAATTAGACAACAATAAGATCAGATTATAATTTATATTCTTATCTAATCAGATAAGAATATAAATTATATTGTGATTGATTAAAAATGATTATAAAACAATCGTTTTATAATCATTTTTAATCAATCACTTCACTTCGCGTGTGAGTTTCGAGGTCATTGAGATTATAAAATCAGGCAAAATAATATACAGTTCTCACAGAAAGAACTTGGAATACAAAAATCAGCTGATCAGATTGAGGGCAGACGGCCACCCCGCGACCTGCAATACCCTCGCCTCCCAGTTTATTATCCCAACATCTGTCGGGATATGCAAAGTCGGAATCGTAAAACAACGGTCGCTCGCCCGATTACTTGGAGCAGTTAACTCGCACTTACACTCATCTTTATTGGCAACCTACCTGTAAATTTGTAATCTGACAGTAACGACTCTGATTAGATGAGCTTTAGGAGTTTTTAAGTATTCCATCAAAGTTAAGTTTTTAAGGTTTCCTTGGGAGGATGAATAATGAATTAGTACTGTATTACTGACAGCCCTTGTAATACATATTGAGATCTGTTATGAATTTCAATTGAAATGGCAGAAATTTCTGTTTGAGGGTATATCTGTAAAACACTCGCATGGATAGAACGTCATTCAGTGGAAACGCTCAGTGAGCTACGCGTAATCGCGCTTCGCAAATACGTTCAGCACTTATTGCTCACCACTCGTAGCAGGTGCTGTGTGCGCTGGCCCTTATGCGAGAACAAAGAGATGGAGTGCCTATATGGAGAGACTCGATAAATGTGCCGAACAGCCTTTATGATACCACTGTGTCTAGTTTTTACAAAGGTAAAATAAAGTAAATCCACATTTCGAACGCTTGTGTTTGTGAATGTTTAAAGATAAAAGCGTTTAAAGTGGTGGTTAACTCTTATTTCTAAATGAAAATACTTAATCAGTAAACCACACTGAATACATTTAAACCTTTCAGATGTGTTTAAAATTCAGTAAACCGACCCTTTCCCTTCTAAGGCTCGCACTCAGGCTGAAACGTGTGGGTGGGCTTTTACTTCCCTCAATAATATCCGAATCTTTGTGGGTCGATATTTCCAAATTTTGACACAAAAAGTTTTCCTTTATCAATAAAGTTTACCTTCTCTCTTACTTTGTTTTTATATTACCGGCTTTTGACGTTTCATTTTCCTGATTAAAGTAAACAAGTAAACTTTAGGTAAACTAATATTTCTCGATCACTCTTTGAATTCTAAGAATGTCTTTAAATAAAACATTAGAAAATAATATTCTAAAGAAGTAAATTAAAAAAGGTCAAAACTTTTTTAACAGGCTTGCTGAGTAATTTCAATTTATCAACGGCAAGCACGCACGGGAGCGAGTAAAGCCTCCATAATCCAACGTTGAGATAATAAGAAAAATAGTGCAAATTTTATAAAAGCTACTCTTTAACATGCAAACAAGTTAGAAAGAGATAGCTAATAGTAAGTTACAAAATCACAGTAAAATAGAAATGAAGGATGTCTTTTAATTTTATATAAAATCTGAGAGAGAAAAGATTCAACACAAACCAACCAGCAACTTTGAAAAAGTTACAGCAATCGGTGTAGCTGGGTCGTATAACAACAATATTGCCAAAATCAGCGGGAAAATTGTTGTGTAGTGTTCAGCAAACAAGCATGGTCTCGCAATAAACCGGCCGGCGGGACCGGTCACTCCAACTCCGAGGACAGCTCGAAATACGACCCACCCAACTTCACCCGCCAACTTTAAGATGGCTCTTTTTCGAGTGCAAAGTTTTGTATTTCGGATGCAATTGTAAATATTTGGTTTTCCCGCTGCGGTCTTCCGAACAAGTGAACCGTAACGTACGTGCTGGAGCCGTCTTCATTCTGGATCTGCGCAAGTCCGCGCTTGCCGCCGGCATCACAATGTTGCTCCCTCGTCCCCCCTACACCCTCTTCTATTCGCAATTAAAACGATATTATCGGAATCATACACTCTCCCCCTCGCAACTTTCACGAGAGAGATTTTTTCGCGCTCTCAGTGCCGTGATAGAATGTACTCGACTATTATTTTCATCTTTTTATGAACACGATTTATAACTCTTGCGTATGAGTATGAAGATTGGTAGCTATTGTTGTGGAACATTGTCTTCTTTTGTGCTGATATGAACAATGGAAATATAATTATTTCCACGTCATCTTCAAAATAATATAGTAATATACTGAATTCTTCATTGGTCATGGTTTCTAGGGGCTCAAAACATGAGCAGTCTGAAGAGAATCTGTGAAACCACAGTAAGCATTATCTTATAGCTCTCTAGGTTGAGGCAATAATAACCTGTAAATGAGTAGATTATAAAGAGCTGATAACCGGCAGTAGCTGGGTAACCCGGATAGCCCGGATCCGGGCACCCAGCACGCTCGGCCACCGTTTAGAGATCGCTATCACTTGAAGTGATACAGCTGCTAATTGTTCCTTTCTCTTTATTAATTTTTATTTATTTAATAAAGATAAGTTTATGAAGTTATATTAAAATTTATTACTGGCCACGAGTATAGTTTGATTTAAAAGTATGCAGGAAGGAATCAGTCAACGCCTTGGAGCAACTTTTTCGAAGACATTTCATTTCAGAGACGAAGAAAAAATTCGACACACTTGTAATTTTTTATTTGTACCTTGTATGAAAAAGACAATCTTCTTTCTCTTCTTCTTTGAGAAAGATGCTCAGCATTTGCTTAGCTTTCACTTACACCCGGTATTTTTATGATAACATGTTGTTTATTGTTTACTTATGCAAGATTAGCTTTCCGCCCCGCGACTCCGTTAAAAAGTTAAAATCTTATTTATTACATTATTTTCAATAGCAATAGCTTGTGCCGTGTTTGTCGATATATATGAGTCATAAAATAAATAACATCAGTACAACAAAGTACAATAACGTTACAACTTTAACAATGTCGTTTGAAATAATATTAAACCATAAACTTGGAAATTTTGTTATGAGGCTTAACGTATACGAAAAGTCGGTATTGCCTCACGTGCAACTAGCAATCACCCTAAAAATGGTTAACGTGGTGAATTTTTCTTTGATTATACACACTTTAGTCAAATTAGATTTGGTTACCGATACAAATTGAGCAAATGCAGCTTACTGATTTTTATCTTTGGGTACCTACAATATATTTCACAAAGGGTCGAAAAATTTTCATTATATTTTTGAGTAATGTTACCCACAATTTAACATTTTCAGGAGACTTCAGTCCATCGTTGAAGTATTACAGACTGTTATCGTCTTAAAAACGTATTTTTCAAATCTTTGTAAAAAAATACAACTGTGCATACCGTATTCCTGGAATACATTGCTAACTTTTTTTGGAAGCAGGCTGGGAAATTTCTTTGCTATTTACGGTCTTTTCTTGTTTCATGTATTACACACACATATTACAGTATTATGTGAAGACTTGCCTAGACACGGCTTTGACGCCTATTAAGTAGTTGTATATCATATTACCCTCATGTCCGTTGAAATGTGACATGATAACACGGGTAATTGGGCAGATCATTGATATATAATTTCAATGTAGATTGTTGAGTGATACCCATTAGTCTATTGGATGTGTATAGTTTGTCTTCTACTAACTAATGACGTCAATAAGCAACGCGCGTAGGATTCGTAGGTAGACGATAATGTTTCTACTAATAAATTGTGATAGGAAATGTTGTGCACACGCTTTCGCAATCACAGGGCAAAGTGTGCCGTAAAACAACACAGACGCGAATAAAAAGGACGGAATCTTATTAAAGTAAATATTTATGGCATTGCCATCAACCGATTGGACGAGGGTTCCGTCGCCCTTGATAAATTGTCCCACCGCTTGCGGCCGAACGGCCACTCTCCCAAATATTTCTTTCCTGTTACACATCGCTCTAAAAAAAGTTCGATGTGTTTGATTTATGGCATTATTTCCTTTCACGCCTTTTGATAAGTTCTCCGGAATTATCGCGAGTACTTGGACCGACGCTCGTTCAGTAAATCTTGCTCGTATCAAACACTTGAAACTTGCCGAGCTGAATACAATGAAAATAAATGAAACTCGAAAAAACTTAGCGAAGTTAGGGAACTTAAAAGTTGAGCATCCCGACGCACAAAGTGGCGGGGCAATTGTGTTTGTATTTTATTTACCTGAGCGTAGACAATAAGCATGTCTCCACACAATCAGCTCGCTGGGGAAGTTGATTGTTCGTGTTCCATTCAACTTCACAATGGAGAAAATGAAGAGGAGCCAATTCTTTTTACAGCAGCTTTTATCCGCCATTTCCTCCACTTGCCGAAAGTTTGCATTTAGCCTCCGCCCGCCGAGGAATGCATTAGAATCTGTGCACATATTTGTTTTGAGTAACGACGTATTATTCTCCCGAACAGCGATTTCGATAAACTGTTTGCTTTCGCTTCTAAAAGTAGGTTCATCCGCTTCTTGCTAGAATCCTTGCTTCTGTTTTCCTTGGGTATTACAAGGGTTTATCCCACGTCTTTCCCAACGCTTTTAACTGACAGGCAATACGTACCCACTTAGAATTTTACACATTGTTTTTCACTGGAGCGTAAATCCAGCTAAGCTATAAAATGGTTTATGTACCCACCGCTACATTTGTTTAGAAAATTGTTAGGTGAATAAAATGGAAACAATAAAGTGTACAAAGTAAAGTCTTGGAGAAAATATCACCAGCCAGGCGTAAAATATGACGCAATAATTCAAAGATTAGAGCTAATTCGTCGGCTACATAGAAATAAATGTACCAATTAATTGATTTCTTATAGGCGCCGATCGGGTAAGGCCGGCAATGGCGGGCAATTCTGTTTTCTCATAACCTCGTCTTTTTCTCGCTAATAGCTATTGCTATTAACTTGTTATTATTAGCGGAGCTCAGAAGCAATCCGACAATTATTTACGAAGCAAACATTCTGTCAGGATGAGAGCTCGTTGATAAAACTTCGGGCCAACTATGACGTCAGAAGGGACAGTTCCCGAGCATCTCTTAATTATGGTGCTGCGTATTTCGTATTACAATAATGAAGCGAAACAATAACAAAAGTTTGGACGTCGGCGCGCGCCCGGGCAACTTCACCGCTGCTCATTTGAGTGCTTGTTGAGCTCCTAATGAAAACTTGCTAGTTACCGCGAACATAGAACCTTACTTTTATTGGACAAAAACAAGGACAAACTTGCTAAGATGAGTCGCGTTAATTCACTTTCTACTTTTATTTCACTTTCTCCTTCAATTAACTGGTGTAATTCCCTCCGTAGTACATTAGCAAGGCGCCTACGGTAGGTACTAATAATAATAGCGCAAACGGAAAGGTGTCGGTGAGAAGTATATAGAAAAAAGCATAGCATAGCTGTCGAGTGGGTGCGGAGGGCACGCAGTGGAGGCCTAAGGTTGTATAACGTCCGTTATCGACGCCTACAATAAGTCGCGTTTTATACGGTTATTATAGCGCCATAAACGCCACCGGCCGGTGTTTCATACAGTCCGGGGCAGATTATACCGGCGGGGGTGGGGCGAGGGGGGCTCGGAGGCAGGGGGAGGGGCGCCTACTGTCAGCTCCACGTGCCGACCGACAGATGTGTCGAGATATCCGATATCGGGAGACACATTCATAATCTTTGCCTCAACCTCTCGCTCCTTATATTAAAATAACGAATCCTCACAGGTGCAAAACCCAACGTGAATTAATAAAAACCGCCCAAGAAATATACGAATATCAGCGGTAGTTCGTATCGAAATACTTGTGTTGGTATTAAGTTGAGGTTCTTTTCTCTGAAGACACCTGTGGCTCATATTTTTGTAGATAAAATAAACTATTGGATCTGAAAGTTTCTCAGCACGTCGCCGGACGCGCTGCAAAAAATGAAATTACTATCGGAAGTTGGCGGAGCAGGCGCGAAGTTGCGGGCGCCCGATTGCGATGTAAGTTTAATTTGTCAAAGAAGTGTGCCATCGCGCTCGCAAATCACCTGTAACCCTCCAGATTTAATTAAAGTATTTACCATAAATACAAAGGTACCTACTCTAATTGAAGTCGGGAAAAATAAAGTTAATTCCTGGAGCGTCGCTGCTGGAAAACTTTCATTAGCGTTTCGCAGCTACAATTGCGAGTTCAAATAATTATGTTTACGGAATCCTTTTCTTACGCAGAGATTATTTATCTTCCCTATTGTTACGAGAAGTGACGCGGACGAATTTCACGAAAATGCCCCATTTATCTAAGGCGAGCACACAAAGGCAACGTGAAACCCAAAACTTTTTACGTGGTCAGTGACAATGCCATTTCTCTCTTTTCTCTTAACGTTTCATTTCTAACTTTTCGGAGTATTGTGTTTGTATAGTTCGCGTGGGACAATAAAACATCGAGGACGTAAGTTGGATACTCGTGTAACGGTTGCAATTTAGAAAGACTTGATTCTGTTTCGGAAGGCCGGTATATTTGCGCAAGCGTTGAGCCCGCAGACAACTTCACTCGGCGGCCGCGCTGTTGCTTACTTCCTACTTTATTCGGTTTGCAGACCCGCATAAATAAGGGAAGCCATCGCCGCCACTCGCCACGGAACTACATAATCTGCCACGGACCCGCTCTCCGTTATTATCCGCGTATAAAAACAACGCTTTATCAAGTTTTGTACTTCTCCAACACCATGTTTTATGTGAAAAGGGATTCGATCCGATCGCTTTTATTCGGGAAGCAATAACGCGGAAACGATTTTCTTTCTTTATATACTGCGCCGACCTTATAATGCATAAAGAAAATACGGTCATCTATGGAACTCGACTCAACCCTTATTTGCCTTTTCGGGGTGTTACTATCTTTGCCTCAATTCCTACGCAAAGCCACCCGGCCGCACGTGAATTACCAAATGCGCCCTAGTTCGGAGGAACGGATCGCGCTGTTTGTTTAGGCTAGCGGAGCCGCGAAAGGTGATGGACTTAATATTAACAAAGAGCCATCACCGGATTATAAATATTGCCCTACTTGAAAGGTGTAACATTTGGACGGGTATTATTGATTAGTATCGTTTAAGTGGGAGTAGAGACTCGATTTAAAGGGTATTGTTTGCTTTGAGTGATACGGCCGTGTTCCGTCGTATTCAACTTATCCTTTTTGTCGAAGTTTGAGGTTTGTGACGTAGGTCGTGTCATAAAGAGTGTAACAGGAGCACGTGCCCGTATCAACACGTGGACAGGGAACTAGTAGAAAGTTTGGAGAGCGCGCTGGTGCCCCTGTCGCTACGTGTCAGCATAATCGCCGCCTCCTGTTTGCAGAACGGCCGGCTAATGCTATTTGCCGGTGGACATGCCACGCCACGTGTGTGTCTTAATCGTTAGCCGGCAGAAACACGCCTCATTCGACTGCTTTCCACTCTTTCAAAGGGTATCATTCATTTTGGACCAAAAAAGTAAAAGTGCCGGCCAGCAGAAAAAAGTATAACTTTCGGGTAGAACACACAATTTCTGTATTCTTTTACTATGACACCAATCCTGTGCACCCCATGATTGTATTGTTAGAAGCTATTAATTAAATATAAAAATGCTATTATAAAAGTATTATTTTGACGCATGTTACAGCGCATGTAGTCATATTGTATTGAATATATTATACTTATTTATTTTATGTAGTTTAACTTTATTTTTTATTATTATAATAGGGGCCCACTTTGATTAAGTATGTATTTGTTGAATATAATTAAAAAATATATTATGAAAGTATTATTATGATGCATATTATGATCATTCATCAACTTTTTTTTTGTTTATTATTTAGAAAAAAAAGTTATAAAAATAAAAAAAATATAAAGAAAATGTAAAAAAAAGTAAAGAAATATAGAAACTACGACGTGTTCTATCCGAAAATAACACTTTTTTTCCTTGGCCGGCATTTTCACTTTTTTGGTCCAACATTGTATGAAACGTGAATGATGTCCTTTGGTGACGTCACCTGATTATGCGATTCGGCTAAACGGACCACCTGACGAATCTTGCGCGTAAGATAGTTTTCAAAAGCTTCTCTTCTCCTTACAGAATTGAGTAAATATCGGAAACCGATTCAAATGTGGAGTGAGAAACTCAAAATTGCAATTTGTAATTCATGAATCGTATAAGGAGAAACTTGAGCGATCTTTTGAGCCAGCCGGGGAACGTATTGGCGAAGTTGGTCGTTCGAGTAGCCACGTGAATGTGTACGTACTTTTAACAGGAATGTTTGGCATAGGTATGTTTTAAGTCCGGCTGCCATTCCATCTCGTAAAAAAACATCCTGATTCTCTACCTATCAAAATTATAAAGATCTAGTTTATATGTATTGATATAAAAAATAAGTGACATGACTAACGATAATTTTTTACCTAATTACACATATTAAAATATATACTAATATAATTTCTAAATTATATAAAACATATACACTAATATAATTTCATAAATACCTATACTTCTTGTCTCCCAGATCACGTTTATGTTTTGTATTGGTAGAGTCAATTTTTTTAAAGCTAGATAACAATATGATTATTTTATATCACTTGACTTAATTTTTACATTATATTGCTACATAGTGTAGTAGTGTAGTCTTCCTTCACTTTTCAGACTACTAATTTCTGATAAGTGTTATCAAAACTTATTGACGCCTTTTGGAAAATTAACGTGTCGAGAATTGGCTAAACGATATCAAAGCTGAGGATTTTGTTACTGATAGCTTTAAAGAGGTAATTGGAAAAGTTTTCACAGAATATTCTGAGTAATAAATTAGTTTTAATTGCCTGTTCGAGAGATGTATTAACAATAACTTAAATACCCAACCTTATTATAAATTACTACTATTTCTACAATATAACTAAAAATGCTTTTTTCTTGATTGGGTGGTTTTGCTATAATTCCCGTTTGCAGATAAAATTATAAAAAGTTGTTCTTGGTTACTCCTATTTCCTACTTACACCGATAAATTAGGTTGACACGGCAACCTTATCTAAATAATTTGCAATGAACTAATGAATTTCTTTTGTATTGTTTCAGGTTTCGGTTTCGTCACATTTCAGAGTGAAGACATAGTAGATAAAGTGTGCGAAATACATTTTCACGAAATTAACAACAAAATGGTAAGTACGCCCTTTTTAGAAACAACAAACTCATTAGTGCTATATTAAACACTATAAATACTTGAAGTCAACACTGAAAATAAAATAAGGGAACAAAAAGCATTAGATCGGTGATAAAGAAGGTATATGAAAAGGTAACGTGCATTCACAACGGCCATTGTAATAAAAATAAAAGTTTTTTCCATTCGTTCTTGCCTAGAGCTTTAAATGTTTTTCTAAACTTTCCCGGAGCTTTATCACCAGCCATTCGAGTGAAAAAGAACTTTTAAAAAGTAATTTTATAGAGTTGAACCTACCTCTATCATTTTCAGGATTACTTAGTCACATTTCACGATGTTTTTACATATTATTAAGCCTAGAAATATTTAAAGGCAGCAACAATGGACATTGAACAAACAAATATTATCAGATTTCGCAGTCTTAGTCGATAGCATGCCTGCCTTCATAACCCTGGATAGTAAGTAGATTCAAATCTATCTTGTGTGATAGATAAGCATAATATTATATGCATTTGTATGTCGAGATATTATACATTTTTACATAAGTTTTGTATACCTAACCCAGCTAAATTTAATAATAATTATAGGTTTTTTTAAGTATGTACGTGACGTGAGAAGTTTAAAAAGCTATATTTGTATCACAACCATAATGCAGACTCTACCTACTCTAAATAAAAGTACTAGGTATAGGGTCAAATAGCCGTATGTGAATTTTAAAATTCAAACTAACCATACTATGCATTCCAAGTGTCGAAGACCTTTTTAAATAACTTGTTTTTAGTAAATCTGCGTGTCGGTCCTTAGCGTTGTCGGTCAGATATCAATTAGAGGCGGAGAGCTGGCAGCGGGCCAAGTTGCACCAATAAAACGCCACTAAATCCAGTTTTACTGTGTTTAGATTTTTCTCGGCGCGCGCGGTCTTACTGTCGTGACATGTGTATTCGAGATGTAGCCGTGACAGTGATGTACTCATTTAACCTTCTATTCACCTTGTTTTACAATTACCTTATTTTCTGGTTTGATTAAAATTTATCAATCACTAGCTTTCCGCCCCCGGCTCCGCCCGCGTTAAACATTCTTCCCGTGGGAATGAGGTTTTTTTTTTAATTTCTCTCCGTAAGAACCATTCTTGGACTTCAACGAACATTTAAATAAAAAATCAGCCAAATCGGTCAAGCCGTTTTCATGTTATGTCGTGACAACGGAAAACGGGTTTCATTTTTATATATATAGATTATACTTAGAAACTATAATTGGCTACACTAACATTCACTTACTTTTAATCACTTACATTCATTCATTTCATAACAGTTTCATAAGAATAAAGAGAAACAAAAAAATATTTTTACCCCAATGCGAAAATTTAAGAATATTCATAAATGCAAACTACCTTATTTTTCCAACAAACTATAGATACATAGAGCGTACCTATCTTTTCATAGCGCCCAAACTATATATCAACATGCTTACTATAAGCGTGATGTTTTCCCCTGCTTTAGTTTTGTTGCCATGTTTAGAGCTTTACAACACTTTCTATGTGCTATAAACCTTGCTCCGATTAACTTGCGTACTACAGTATAAGGTATCACGCACGGCACGCGCTTGTCTGTCCATGCCACATGTTTATTAGACCTTTTACTTTATATCAGTACAGAGGGTTAATTTGTGACATATTTTCATTTACTTCTGCGGCCTCTCTTAGGTTAGGCGGTGCTTTTGTTAAGAGAAGTAGTTCTTCTTTTTTTTTTTGAATTTACTCAGAGTTCAGCACGCTCGGTATCAATTTTTTGCCACAGGTTTTATATAAAAAAATGTAAACTTTTAAATTGCACGCAGAGTTTTCAATTACATATCGGTAATAGGTCATATATGTCCCCACCGAGGTGCTCAAGCCTACACTGAAATCAGAGTGACTAGCATATTATATTAAGAAATAATATGTCAATTTTCACATGTTGTATTGTAATGTAAACAATGTTTAGCATGATAATTGCTTTTTTTCGCTGTACTCTGATCAGTACTTAGTTTACAGTAACGTGCTTTTATTTTCTATGATCGTGCTGAACACGAATTTCACTATCACTTCAAAATTCAGGACGGAGGTAACCAAATTAATTGCGTCCGTCCACGCACACCTTGATAGCAGCCATAAAACTAATTACATCATAATTAGTACAGCAGTAAACACTGAATAACAATGTCTGTCATAAAATACGTAAAATTTATGTTTATTCAAATCGACAGTTGGCATTATTTACTTTTCTTATGGCCCGAGTACATTGTGTGTGTGGTTATTGTTTGTTCCATACAAAGAGCACGGAATCATATTGCAACTGGCAGTTTTCAATTTCCATCAGTACGTCACAGAAATTTAAGATTATGTATGCATATTCTTGATTATTAATGCTTGTTTTTTGTGTCTTGGGCTATTGTCTCGTGCGGTAATGGCTCCGCGAAACTCCCGGCATGTGTCGGCTAGAATCGCAAGGGTGATGCTCGCCCTAAGTGGAGCAAACAACGAACAAAGACATCAAACAAATGGGTAGTGTTTTAGAGTAATTACGGTTCGCTTCCGTGCGAAACGAGAGGTGTGCATGAGGCGAGCTTTCTGCGCGTCTGACGTATAGACGTTGGAAGTAATCGCTTATTATTTTGCCCCTTTTTTGTTGCGTGTCGGCGTAAATGATCAATGTTACGGCAACCCCCTTTTTACTTACATTTCCCAAAACAATGTTAACCAAATGGAGCTACAAAGTAAAGAGCGGTCATTGTTTGTTTAAACGTTTTTCGTTTGACGTATACGTTGATACATTTTGAACACTTAACAGAATATTACGGTTACGATCATCGGTACGTACGCGAACGTGACACGTAAACACCGCATGCCATTAAAATCCGCCTTAGCATATCATAAACACATCTAATAGTTATATTTACGTGCGCAATAAAGAAGACAGAGGCGTCACGTCAGCACCGGCGTTTACACTACGGGTAGCTGGCCTCGTAAATTTAATATGTCATCTCTTATATTAAAATGGTCGTTAAGCTAATAGCTGCTCCGCCTTCCCGCACGAGAGTGATAGGGTGAAGCCGCGGGCTTACTTTGAATAATAAAAAAATATTATCTTTGTTTTCCGCCCACTGAAATTGTGACGTAGAATGTCCAAACGGTATTAGCGGAGTGATTTATTTTACTCGCACGATGTCGGAGATTGCGTCGCCTGAGAAATGTATCAGGCGTTTGACACGACCCTTAATTAAAGTGGCGCAATTGTGATGTCCCACCCAAACGATTGCTTAATTATTCAGGACGTGGACAAGAAAGCTCGCCGCGTTGCATTTTGTAACATAAACACGGGACCTCATTAAAGCATTCGCAACAAATTCTCGTCACTCCATTACGTCCTTACACATTACTCCCTTAATTGCTTCCGCTTACGGTGAATTTTAACAACAAAGCAGCAAAGTGCCGCAAAATGGGTGAAATATAGTGTAGTTTAGATTTCAACGTTTTAACATCAATTTCTATTTGCCGGATTTAAGCAGGCCGCACACACACCTGCGCCTTTTCTTTACACACCTGTTAATATCATCCCATTACCGAACAAATAAGGGCGCGACACGCGTCGCTTTCACGAGAATTTTGTTAAATTTGTCACTGAGTCACGTAGCTGTAATATATTTTTATATTAAAAAGAATAAAGAAAACAGCTTCTTACAACCTCTACTAATCAAAACTTCTTTAGCCAAATTTTCCTCACAGAACTGCAAACAAGTTCGCCTGTAGCTGTCGTATATCACCACCACTTGAAGAAAATTCAGATTTAAGAGTTCACCGGGTGAAATATACCTATCAAACTAGCTGCATTAGCCCGAACATAGAGTTACAAGTTCGTGTGGATCGTACAAGTTTCACGAATAAGCAACTTTTATGGCGTAAGCCACACGAGCAAATTTACCAGTTTTATTTTTCGAGCTACACGCTACGTTTTATTGGACGTTTAACTAATGGTTTTCCAAAACAACGTGACAGCAGTACTCGATGATTCATACTCATACCCAAGTTTTTATACGTATTGGGATTCAATATTTTTAGGCGCGTAATTCTATTTGTTTCGCGAAAAATCGGAACAAAGGCTTCGACATAAAAATGCACTTGAAGCAATCGCATAAACACGTCTGCAAAAGACTTGGGATATTGCGTACATTTTTCTCCGCGATCGTACATGAGGCAAACAAATGGTTTCCGTTTAGGAAATAACACTAAAAGTAGGCACATTTGAAACTGCCACTTAAATCTTGGGATCCTCGATCGCCATTTCTCTTAGCGTCTTAACTGGCTGGTGTAGGGCTGCCGGCTCCCTCGTCGTTACTGCCGCATTAAAGAACGGTCACACCCATGCCTGCGCGCACCCGCCGCGCTCCTGATAACGAAACACATTCAAGGAAGATTAATTCTTTGCACAGAACAGTCAAATTACGTGAATACGCGCGTATCTCTTCCGAGTATTCTCTTGGAATTTTATGTTGGTAGATGAACGGGGAAAAGACAAGTACCTACGGGAGGCGTCCGCGACTCGCCTCCCTCGCGTGGAACAATCAATCACGTGTTTCTCCGCAGCCGTGATTACCATAAACTTCCCGTTTTAGCAGGACCCAGCGAGCTTCTTCTAAGCTTTATCGATTCGTCCGCGGCCATTTTTGCGCCTTCTATATATCAAACGGCTCTTCCCCGGCAGTCCCTTTCATTGAAACTTGCAATTGGCAAGTTTTGGGCCCGAAGATTTGGAGGGATTTTGTCTAGTCTCTTCTTTTCACGACAAAAACTTTTTATTCAAAAGTTTCTAAAGGGTATTTGTGAATGTAAAAAAGTGTGATGGGAATGTGCATTTCCTGCGAGATGTATGAATTTCAGTTCAAAATTCTGTCTTAATTTAACGTAAGAGCATTAAATCGCTTAAATGAAAAGTTTCAATTTGAGTATGCTAATAGGAGAGGAAAGGATGCGTCCCCACATGGCGTGGACTGGTCATTAATAATACGGCAAGCCTCGGCTCTCGCTGGAAGACTTGCCGCTAACGAGATTTGGGAACCGCTCGCTCCTTCCGACTATCTTGCCCCAAGTAACATGTTAAGTAGCAAGGAAACCGGGCAGCTTTAAAATTGAATGTCAGTATACGTTTAACCCATATCATTGCCTATAAAATAGCCGTAGATTTATTGATAAATTGACCATTCCTTTTGCTTATAAATTGTATCTTTACTTTTAGTTTTTAGGACAAAGTCCATGGTATTTAAAGAAATGAAATAAGGTACTCGGCATAATATTTTCTCATCACTTCTCAAATAGAAAAATCCGTTCTGTCACAGGTGTTTTTAATCACGAAAAATACTTCCATCGAAGCCCGATCGCAATCATTATTTGAACAACTACCTAATTTCCTACGTACGTATACAATATAAATTTAATGGTTATAAGGCGCAGCGCACGGCACGCAATTCCCGAATGACGCAACTACGAGCGACTCGAAGACGTAAATTATGGCTCAACAGGCCTTTCCGGCCGTTAACGATTTCTACTCCAACTTAAACTTGGAGCGTGAAAGAAAATTAATTAATCACACGTACGGAACACGTGGGCCTGCCGTGCGACACGCTGCAGTCGCACACAAATATAAACACATCGATTTGAATCGTAAAAACGAAACCCGTGTCAGCCGATATGAATAAGCATGTAAGTGTATCGAATAAAATCAAATTTCTTGCTGATTGAAATTGCAACAGAGATTCTTGGGGTGACTTTTGTAGCAGGGAACACCTTTTAGCTGAAATTATTGTGGCTGTTACGTAGGTAAGATGTAGTCTTTAAATGAGCCACATCAGAAGTATAATTAAGTATAATTTTACGTAAGGGTTCAAGAAGTTGGTCGACGAAGAAGGAAAAATGATGAATTTATTTATTTTTAGGTTTAGAACTTACGAGTATATGCAATTTTGCAATATTATTAGATAGTCTTCTGGTTGGAGGTTTCCTTAAGCCATAGAAAATGATCCGACGACCGTAAAGTATTGTAAGAAGCCGCGTGTAATTGAAACGGTGTCGCTGCGTAGGAGACAATAAAATAGTGAGAGTGCTGAGGGCGGCGGCGTCATCAATAAAGGCCATACGTTAAGGCCGCAGTTCATTACTGGCATTACTTGGTGCGCCCGTCTCCGCGCTCCCATTACCCCGGAGTTAGGAGACGCGAGTGGCGATAAATACCGGCCGAGCAACCCTGCTTTATTTCTTGCACACAATTTCATTTACATTAGAGGTGGTGAAGCTCCTCCTGAGACTCGTATGAAACTCTCCGGATTCATGCACGCGACTTGCGAGTGTTACGACCTAAGAGACCCCCACTTAATCTCCAGTTGTGACAACCGCCCGCTTGCTCCAGCGTCCCACTTAATTACCGCTAATTGCTACAGGTTTATGTACGAGTACGTGCGTCATAAAATTTCTCACGGGATCACGTTAATTCCACCTATCGCTTGAATTTGTGTCGCGTGCACTTTGTTTATGGTTATAGTCGAAGGCGCAGTATTAAATAATTATTAAAATAGTTTTTATTACAGTTAAGAACAAATAACACACATTTCACGGGTTTTCTCCACGATTTCGTTTTAAATTGAGCTTACCGATATTTCGACCGAGTTACATCGATCATGGTCACGGCAGAACTGGTGAAGTGGCGGGTAGGACTGAAGAAACTTATTTCTTCTAAGAGCAAACATATCTGTCTACCCTCTTTCTAAGTGCAGTTAACAACCGCGAAAATCTAAGAATGTTCAACAACAAATAAGGTTGCATAATTATCTAATGCCATAGAATCGACCGGATTGAATAATTCTATTAAGAACTTGCAAACGAAACGTTGAATTTTTCATATTGGACCGCAATTGCCAGCATATAACCTGTATACTCCTAACAATTACCTACTTACATACAAATTGCTCTTATACCGACTCTCTAATAGCTATTACTTTCCCCGATACACCGTTAGCAATTTTATTTAAGAATCCTTAATAGTCTCTCCACATGAGGCTTGGCTTTGATTATACATTTCAATTGGGCAGCGGTCGCCTTGGCTGGTCAGTCCATATCGGTGGTTCCCAATCTTTTATAGACCATGGACCATTTTGATTTCTTTTTTGCCAGCAGAGACCCCATTGTAAACGAAATAAATCTATCCTAGAAAAAGTTTAATCAAAAACTCGATATTATCATGCATTTACAACACAAAATGTAACATTGTTAGTAGTAAATTTTCAATTAATGTGATTTTTAAGCTTGCATCTTCTGCACAATTTCAGTAATCCTGGGACTAATAATGTTGCACAAAGCTTGGTTGCGGACTAAATTTTGGCTCTTGCTGACCACTAGTTGGGAAACACTGGTCTATGTCGTTTTATTTTTCCCATTTGAGTGGCTCTTAAGCGTGATACGAATTAGTTAAGCAGCAAGTCGTCGGTAATCGCGTCCGCTTACAATTGCAAACGGGCGTTGCTTGGCTGCAGTTGCCAATACAGTTTTAGTTTGTTTTCCTTTCAATTTAATTGGTCTCGTTTTCGTATTTGTGTCGCCTTTAGGCCGTTCTAATTGAGAGTTTAGAGGGAGCTCTATTTGAAGGGGTAAAAGTACATAGATGTAAAGGGGAGCCAGTAAGGGCGTTGGAGGCATTGTTGTCGTATGATTGCTATACCAAGTCTTTATACTTTGGAGTGATTAGACTTATTCAGCTTTTAAATCGAAGCTATTCATTAACTAAATGGAAAAATCGAAATTCGAACGAATTATAAAAACATTTTGTTACAGACAACGGTTTGATATTATATTAATTGATAGTGTAGAATAAAATCAGTTTTCTTGAGAATACTTGGCCGTGACTTTAGGCTTGTTTATCTGTTACTAGTTTTTCCCGTAGAATGAGGCATTTTCCTGCGGTAAAACGTAGCCTATGTTACTTAGGGTGAATGTAGCTTTCTAATGTGTTTAAAATGGTGAAAGAATGTTTGAAATCGTCACAATAGTTTTTGAGTTTATTTATTACAAACATACACACACAAAATTACCAATCTTTCCTCTTTATAATATTAGTATGATTATAAATATTGAGTGGCTTTATAACTATTGATTCCTATGTATATACTAGTGTAAGCAAGTATACCTATTACACGTATTTATTCTGTAAAATTATCTTGCAATTAACACAAACCTAAAAACAAAATGTAGACCATATTATGCTACTTTTACCTTGCATAAGTTTCTGTAATATTTTGGTCGGTTTCGCGCACACAGAGCGACGTTCGATCGATTTCTAGAAATAACTTGCGCGACAGACAGGTTTCTGTTAACAATATATGTTGCACTGCACAGAGATGCACTAAGAATAGAATCAGAACTGGAAACTAGAACCAGATATAATTCTATTCTATAATACTTTGCTAACTTTAGCTATTCACCCAACTTTCTAACAGATATATAGTGCATAATAATATTGTAGAAATCTTCTCTATATAATAAAACTGTAGAGGTTGAAAATCTGTACATAGAAAAAAAATACTAAAAACCAAGTCAGGGGGATATAAGTAGTGATAAAGAACATATTATCCAGATTTTTTTCAAATGTTTTGTTTCTCTGTTTGTCTGTTTGTACGGGCTAATCTCCGAAAGTGTTAGACGGATTTCAAAGAAAATTTGCTTGGTGGTACCTTATATCTCCGGTCAACATCTTAGATACTTTATGATCCCGGAAAAATTAAAAGTTCCCATGGGATACTTAAAAAGAAATTGTACGGCTTTATCTTGAAAACCGATTTGAATTAAATTTCGCTTGATAGTACGTAAGTATATCACCGGTCAACATTTTAGATTCTTTTTACCATGAGAAAATATCTCATTCCTACGGGAAACTGTGCACGGAAAAGTAAAAAAAAAACGCGGGCGTAGCCGCGGGCGGATAGCTGGTAAATATAATAATACGTGAAAAAAACCGTTGAGAGTCATCAGTCACCGAAATTTTATTGAATCAGTGAATTTCAGAGAAAATGTTGATCTTTTGAAAAATTCCTCTTTTTTGTGGTCTAGTTTAAAATCATGTGGCTTTTTAGCTATAACCTATTTATGATACATGACCTAACTTTTTAAGTCAACTATATTTTAATATTGAGTGACTAAAGCGACTAAATAATGATATATTAATTCGACACCCAAATTCATTCGTGCAAAGTTTTTAATTTCGTCTTGTGTTTTACTTCTCAACAGTATTATTTATTCAATATTTTGTCTATTATAAATAAATCTATAAATATAAAATACTGAGTGAGGCCCTGCACATAGGAGCCGTACACGAACATGGCATATTATCTTAATATTTAATATCCAACTAACGTTTGTATGACGGCGAGTACCAATGTAATTTAAAATTCAATATGGTGGATATACAAAGTAGAACGCCTTTGGGTCTAAGTGTGTATTTTCCACAATTATTAGCTAAATATACGTTTACAAATTGCAGGCATTTAGCAAACCACTAGGTTGGCTGAACAAACAATGTTCAAATGCTTCATTTACTATTATCTGTTTCACTACATCGGATTGAACGTATACCTGGATAGTGATTTGGGTACGAAAGGTGCAATTCACGGTATTCAACTGAAACATCCGCTACTTTAAAAACCCTATCAAGCCATAAAAGGTTACAATTGTATTTTTTAAATTGATTTTCAGCTCATAACGATAACCTTATTCGGAAAACCATGCCATAAATAGTAGGAAGTCTCATTAAAATATTTCCAAAAATATATTTTAAAATTTTATACTTTTTAAAACTTTCACGGTTGTTTTCATAACTATTAAGATTTTAAACGGGATATTTACCACGGTAAATTAATATTTTGTTTGCAACTATAGTTCCAATTGTATTTAATTATAACCAATTAAACTCTACTTTGATTACTAAATGATAGCAGCTTGAAAAATCAGATCAATCCAAAATCAACAAGAAGTGGGCAAAAATTCAATCACAAGATTTGACTCAACAACAACAAATACGTCAATTTAAATGAAACCATAAAAAACATATTATTAAGATTTTTGGTTTTAAGTTCCCTTTAAATCACCTAGCTCTTTTGCCTCGGGCTGCCGGTTAAAACAGCGCCTGGGGCTTGGCAGGTAAAGTTTACTGCTTATCGACGACGAGTCGATGGCGTATATCTGATTTGAATTTCGCGCATTACGCCACGGCCCATTGCCCTCCTCTCGCCCTGTGAGCAAACACCATATCGGGAAACTAAACATAGTTACTATTCGAAATGTATTTCTGTAGTTGTCTGTTGAAAGTCACGTATCACCACCTTGGTATAAATAGCAGTAGGAAAAAAGAGTGTTATATTTATTACTAAGTATTAAGCAATCACTTATTTTTTTACATCATTAAGTATTAACCTAAAAAATATATCTATGTCGTAAATTAAAATGTCACCACTTGTCTTCAAGAAGAGAGTTTCAGAGTTTTCAAACAATCAAAATCCTCAATAACATACTTAGATTGAGTACTATGCTTCAGTGTAGGTTACATAAAGGCAGGTCTGGCAAACTTTGGCAGCCAGTCAAGGCGGGTCAAAACAACCCTTATTCTAAGAAGAAGAATTCTCGCCCAAGAATGCTCAGTAGTCGATTCCGCGAACCAGGTTAGTCCGTACTTCGAAGGAGGTACTTCGAACAACAGTTACGTAAATATGGAAAGAGCTCCCGGAGCGCTCCGAGTGTTTCATTATCCTGACCTGTTGAGCGCAAGATTTGTGACTCATCTCCTTACGTAACACCGTACGAGCAATGCGATTTTTTCCTTTCGCTCTTATCAAATTTTCATGAACGCTAAACAAATGCTTTCGCTAAAAAGAAACGGTTTTCGATGGAAATCTTGTTATTCCCTAACACGTGCTGAATAAATGCGATAAGTACGCCTCCTTGTTTTGGCGTTGTTGGGAAATTGCTCTGTTCTGAAAGTAATGGCATTTTAATAGACTTTTAAAAGCTTTGATTTTATTTGACGCAATTTTGTTATAATAATCTCAGCTTGTGGTTGCTATACCAGCGTAGACGTTGCTACGAGCTACGAGCTACGAATGTCTACGAACCGTTTCGTAGCAACTAAATTTTTCTATAAAATTAGATATAATTTAAATTGTTCGTGCTGTTTACATTTGAGTAAAACTACCAGAGTTGATATAAATTAAACCTATCGCCCGCAGCTTGAGGGGAAACACTTAAAATTATCTCTAGGTTCGTATATTTTTATCGGGACTTTTGGCTCTTGCCACCTCTTGGCCAGGCTCGGGTTCCCACGCCCGGCTCCCGTTTAGCAGCAATCAGGGCCTTGCGACGCTCTGTCAATACGAAGGCGAGAGGCTTCCCTGATAAACTTATCTATTCCCCCCGCCGCCCCCGCTCCGCCTCACCCCCCCTGTCGTCCGCGTTTATCTCTCACGTATATACGTTCGTACGCGTCACCTACTCGTGGTTTGCGCTCCTTAACTTTTTGTAAAGGTGAAATGTGTGTCAATGACGAACACCTCACGTTTTAGAAAGAGGTCACAGAAAAATCAGATTTTCGTGAAAATTCTCCATTTATATTCAGTAAAGCTAACCACCACGCCCATGGTGGTATGGTATATAACCATCACGATTGTAATACTTCATATCGATTTATATGCGTTTAGAAACGTCTACAATATATTATATTCTTATAAAAGTTGTCTATTTGGCCGGCTGCCGAGAATCGCCGCGAGAATCTCAAAGGAAATAAAAATTCCTGTACAATACAAGGGGAAACAAACGAAAAAATCGCAAAATCTTATAAAATGCAGTTAACGTCAACACACATGCGAACTGGTTCGGTGAGTACGTACTAGCGCTGGGTGCAAGAAGTTAGTTTATTTTGTAGTTTGTTACAACGCGCCAAGGCGAGAGGAATCTCGAATAACGTCCACGATGGTAAACTTGTAAACTTTGTCTGTTTAGAAATCTTAGCCGCGCAGGCGGTGCCGCACAAAACCTCGCTACTACGTCACTGTGACGTCACCAGGCTTTTCCGCACGTTCAATTACCTGTTTAGGAAAATAACAAGGGCACATAAGTCTGGTAGTATTGTAGATCTTGAAACTATTTTGATGTTTAATCTACTAAAATAAAATAACCAGTGAACATTTGCAAAATATAAAAACTTGTTTTCTCAACAATTATATACTTTGCCCAGCAGGAACATTGAGTTCATAACAAAATTTAATGCAGGAAAATCCAATACTCCCCTTAATTTGAATCTGTAAAGTGTAAAATATTAAACGTAATCACTTTTCAATTTGCACACAAGTAATGTAAATTTGAGTAATATAAAGTACGTATTTACTCGCAAGTGTGAAATTGGTTAGCATGGGTGTGTGTGTGTGTGACTCGCTTTGTACGCCACTCGACAACATCCTTTATTCCAACATTTTAAAGCAGCGTCGCTTAATCTCAGCGTCTTTTGTTCCAAGGGTTCCGGACAAGACCGGGGTCGGCAATAACTCATCGGTCCCCACAATATTATACAGACAATACCTACACGAATTAATAAAATTGTACTTCGAAAAAGGAGCCGCTTAAACGCAATCTATTCTTCATACGCCTCCAGAGTATTTTATTCCTTTCATTTCACTTTTTTATTTGGGCTGGAAGCTTCGTAAAGGTGAATTAAAAAAACATAAACGAGCGCCCGATTGCTTCCGCAATCGCACGTAAGAATTCTGACGCATTGAGACCGAAAACTCTGTGAATTTATTCTAACTTGCAATCTCATAATGTATTGAGCGCCAGGCTGACGCTAAAAAGGTGAGAACAATTCGCCGCCTTCCGAATTTATCGACAACGCTGTTTTACCTTAAAAGGTTTTCGCTCAAAACCGATCGAGCAGAAATTTAATGACTGCTTTCAAATTCATATTAATTCGACTTCACACGCGAATGTACAGCGAAGGTGGGAAAGCATAAAACGCGGCGAACCTAGTGCTGCGAAACAATTAAATTTCACATACGTCGTCGGTGGAGTTGTGCTTGGAGCTTCTAAACGATGAGGTTTATCGAGGGCGAGCGCGTATTGGCGCTGATCTTAAGTCCGCTCGGTTGGGCCGCCATCTTCACATCGGTGGCGAAAAGCACTCGATCGCGACCGATCGATATATCGGCTGAGGCGCGCCTACCTCGCGGGGCTAAATACAATTTACCTTTGTTATTTTTCGTGTCATTAAACTGCGTCGCGATCTCTAGCGCTCGATCGGGATTGCGAACTCCGATCTGAATTGTTTGTGAGCTTTTGTTTCTCGCTCCGCTCACCAGCGACGCGACATCAATTAACGTCCGACGGAACCCTCCACTGAATTTTCTTCTTCGATGTTCGTAATATTGTAGGCACAATTAAAAGTAGCGTTTTCCTGTTTAATATAATTCAGGCTTATTTCGAACAACAGTATAAATTGATGTTCCTAAAAGGCATAGCAAAACAAATTCGGGTGTTGCATTATCTTAGTTTTAAAGTAGGCTGGCATTTATCTGGCGTGTCCCCTCGGTTGCGTGCTGGGGAACAAATGGGGGGTTGGCCCGTCGCTGGCGGCCGCCACTGGCGTAGGCGCCGGTTCATTTGTAAAGCTTTATCGGCCCTGACAAATGGCGACACTCACTATTTTTATGTTGCGGACGATCGAAGAATACCGTTCATGCCACCGAACAGTTAAACTGCGATTCGTATAATGCAACTTTCGTACACCCTGTAAGTTTTCATATGCTAAGTTTACAAGACACATTCACATATATTTGGTAGTGGCTTTGAAGTTTTTATTTCAGTTCTCTAGATGATATACCTTCTTTAACACTCCGAGTCGTAGTTTGAGTTCCTAACTTAAATTTTACATGTTGATTATACAGCTTTACCTAGGCATAAAACTTGGTGGGAAGACACTCAGCGCGGTAAAGCCCCGTGCACTCACTTCCTCGCGTTAATGCAAAAGCACGTAGTTCCATGTCGTCGCAGAAAGTTGTGCAAAGTGCACAAAGTGCGCGAACGACGCGGCAAAGCCTTCATTTGTCGGCTCGTGACGGCCGCGTGACAAATGTGGACGCGACTTTATGTGCGCCGCACCTACCAAAGGACATGTCGCGATTATGCCCCGCTATGAAATATGTTGGAACTCCGCGAATGACGAGTCGGAACTCCATTTATCGTTGCTTTAACGTCTTGCCGTCATCACAAAATGACTTAACTTTAAATTAAAGATAGGATAGCTGCGTAATGTAATCAGTTGAAGCGGCTTTAACATAATTTAAGCCTACGTACTTTTCTGTAACGACGCTACTTGGTAGCGAAAATTCTATTGCAGGAGGTCTGGGTTAACGTAGATTGGGTAATTTATACTTGCCTCCTGCCGCCCTGGGGGGGAGGGAGATACAAGCTCTGAAAGAGCCATGCTGTTCGTTAAAATTACTTAATGGATCGATTAAACGCAGGGTTTGATTATGTGCTACATTAATTTACTTTGGCGATTTCAGCAATAGTTATAAAAGTCGAGAAGTTTTATGGATTTATCTAAGTTTTATGGATTCTTTCAAGGGCAACTGTATACGCTTTTACAATAGGGTCCCAACTGATATACAAAATTTAACACTAGAGAAATTCAAAATTATTGTTAAGGAGAAATTGATTAAGAAAGCCTATTATAAAATAACAGATTACTTAGAGGATAAACAT